>VWZZ01001519.1:61597-104305 GCA_013399095.1 Psophia crepitans
GTTTCCCCCCCCCCCCCCAAAAAAATAATTAACATTGCAGCTTGTTTTGCTGGAATCCTGCAGAACACATGCATGGCATCATGGACTACAATGGGTTTTGTGTTGGGAGCAAAGATCTAACAATGCAGAAAACGGCAGAACCAGGCCCAGTAGCAATAATGACTCTATAGCAGCTGCTGAAATTGAACTAGGTACAGAGTGAGATCCCAAATAATTCCTATAGCTTCAGGTGTACGTGAATGGGAAAACAAAGCTTTCCATCCCAAACAATGGAACTATTCAGGCTCTGTGCTGACATTCATAAAACATGATAAAGCCCTACTAAAGCAGAGAGGGTCTTCTGTAGCGCTGGCTGGAGCTCAAGAATGCTGTGGTTTCAACACTTGATTTCCTTTGGCTTTGGGATAACATGAAGTCCACAGAATTCCTCCTTCAGAGGGAGACAGCCCTCATCTAACTGTGGCTCACCTGAGCTGCGGGATAGCTGGGCTCACGGGAGGGATGAACCTGCCCAGTTCGGTGTGAACCTTTCAGGGCAGGCCAGGGCTGGAATAATCATTACACAGAAGCTTTTCCTACTTCATACAAACAAACAACAAAAAGCCCAAGATAAATTCCATGATAAAACTGTTTTTAACTTTATCATATCTCATACTTTATTAGACATTATTAAAGGGCTGCTTTTGTTTACTGTTCCTCTTAATGAAGAACATTAGTCAAGTGTTTCTGGTTAGTGTGAAGGATTCCACTAGGAGCTGTTATTGTCTTCCTTTCTATTTAAGTAGCTTCAATAAGAGTGATGCATAATACCCATGTCTGAAAACTGGATATTCATTAAGGCCATATGATGCACCTGTAGGAACTATTTCCACCACCAAAGGAAAGTAAGATTTACCTAAGTATCTGCAAACACTACATAAGCATTATTTCACTAAGCCTCATTAATCCTGTTTACAGATGCATCCACATAAGTTAATGGTATTCTTAAACTGCTAGATGGGAAAGCAAATGGAGAAGACCTGCTTGGAAGCATTTTTTTTCTTCCGCTTTTCCTAGATACCTAATGATTTAGATGAAGAAAATTGATGGGACTATTAATGAAGAGCCTATCGTTTTGCAAAACATCAGTCTCGGGAAACGAATAACCAATAATCCTGAAGTGATCGTGTGATAATCAAAGCTTTAATGATAACTGCAGTTAATTTGGAATGCTGATAGTCATTCTATAAAGGGTGGCAATACTATTTTATTAACACTTCAGTATTATTGTCATTTCTCCTCATTTTCTAGGAGTAGTTGCAAATCAGCAGACAGCTACTCCACAAGAGCAGCTTATCAACAACCTCTTACAGCCTTTTAAAGACACCCAATGAATTTTAACTAATTCTTAATAGGGGAATTCTGCTATTTTGCAAGCTGTTTGACATTCCTTTCTAACATGTGGTCTGGTTGCTTATGTTTTTTCACTTGGCTCCAATTAATATCGCAAAGGAAAAAAGGAAAGCCAAGCAGTATTCAGGGGGAAAAGGTTTCCATCCTATTTCTTTCTTAAATGTGGTTATTGCTAGATGCTGACTGAAGCAAAAATACTGTCAACACAGGATAAACTTTTTCAGTCCTATTAACTTCTAAACAAATATTAACATGTCTGTAAGCTGTGTGCAATTTGATTCTACCAAAATTATCTGGTTTTCGCAAAACTGGGTTTGTAGTAACACTGAGTCCCTTTGATTTCTATCAGAAGTCTCTCCAACCAGATCCTGCACGAAGCTGCGCATTTTCCCTCATTAAAGCTCTCTTAACACCTCGAAAACGGCAAGAGAGTCTTCTTTTGAAAAACTACGAAGCTTTTGCCTTTTTTTTTTTTTGCATTTTCAGTCTGTTTAAATTTATGATGGGCAGATGGGGTGTGATTCTCTAATATATTGAAGTCACACGAACTCCAAATTTGTGTGGGGACTCTCATTTTACAGCGAGATGAAGGATGACGCCTTTGCCAGCTGTCTTCTCAGGCTACCCACTTTCTGACCCTGGGAAACCACGGAGTACGTCTGCAGCAGGACATCCCGCCTGTCCCAACTGTTCCTTCACTACCGGTTCTAAACTATGTCATCCAACCAAGGAAAAATGACTTTATCTTCCCACCAAAGACTGCTTTAAGACTTAAATTGATTTGAACATGTAAATCACTATATATGCTAAGTATGCATTACTTTTCGTAGCACAGGATCAGTAATAGGGAATTCACCGTACTGATTTGTAATTTAAATAGAGTTCCCATGCTACACGCTAGACAGCTTCCCAATTTCCACCTCCTAAATTAAAACCCAGAAATTAATTGGACTGGTATAAGCTTGATGAAGGTTTTAATTAATCAAAAAAGAACTTGAGAAGGAAGCAGAATGTGACTATCCAAGAATTAAATCTGCTATACATTTTTAGTGTACAGCATACGTGGGCCGATATATGCTGTACATATTGGCTATCTGTACAGCAAATAAAGCCAAAAGATAAAAGTGAACTACATAGCTGCGTATTTATTTCATTTTCAGCATATTTATCCTCTTCCGGGGATAGTTCTAAGTCTTTAGGCAAAATAAAAGATTAAAATACAGCATTTGATAAGGAAAAAACAAGTAAAGATTTGAGTAAAGTTGGACGGTGTCTGCAGCTTTTACAGAGCTAGCAGGATGCCAACACAATAATCATGAACACATCTAACATGCTGCGATGCTGAAACACTTCAGGAGTTCAATATCTGGCAAAGGGGTGGTGGATTTTGATAAGCTCTCTTGGCATCAGAGTTAACATACGGATATAAGTTCTCTGAGTACTGGAAACACCGGGGTAGCTGAACGCCTCTCACCAGAAGGTCTGCTTTGCAGCTTGGATGACGCTTGCCGTCATTTCCACGTCGATGTAGTCGTAGTGCAGAGCTCCTGGGTCTGTTGAAGACCCTGTTTCTGCCAGCAAAATTCCTATCCATCTGCCCATGTCTTCAGAGGAGGATGCCTGCGAGAAGGCGGCAAAAGCGTAGGTCAGGTCTTTAGTCTGCCACTGAGCTGAGCACTATTTCAAAACGACGCATTCTTCTTGGCTGACAAATTGCTACCACATTGTATGAGAGGCTCTGGTTTCTCCCTGCTAAACTCCTAAAAACCCAGGATTTCGTATTAAATCTCCTTTGGTGGAAGGAGTGCACTTTAGTAAGCTATGTGCTCATCAGTTATGATGTAATACAAAGTGGGCAAGCTCTAAAAAAGAAGAAAAAAGTAACTGTTTAAGGCCAGTGGATTGGGATTCGAATCATGCTTATTTCAGACTTAGAAAACTGAAAGCTGTAACAGAATTATTTTCCTGTGCTAGGCTGGGAGATTTTACTTAGGATGACTCCCGAGAAGCAAATGTTAGCGCTAAGTCGAAACAAGGAAAAAAGTAATGATATACTAGAAGAAATTTTAGTGTTGCATTTTGAAAAATTTCCATACATTTGATTTTCCTAATGGCACAAGTACAAACGTGACTATTGTTAAAATAACTTTTAATTTTTCATATTTTGCTTCAAGTCACCAATTCCAGAGTAAAACAGTGGCAAAATAAATAATAACAGTGTAGTTTCTAAATTTCTCATTCTTTTAAAATATTTCAATGCCTTTCACAGAGCTGCTCTCTAGTTTTTCAACTTCTCTGAACTGCTCACTTGTAACAGGGCTGGTTGCAGGGACAGGAGACTAATGTGACCTGCAGTTGGAAATCCAAAATGATCAAAGTAAGGTCTCCCTGCCCATGGCAGGGGGGTTAGAACTAGATGATCCTTGTGGTCCCTTCCAACCCAAACCATTCTACGATTCTGTGATTCTAAAGTGTCCATGCTGCCACTGAAAACAAAGATCGTCTCCTCCTATATATTCATTATATTTTACTTTAAGTGTCTTCTCATTTCAACTTTCAAAATGTAAATGAATGAAGCCCTTCAGAAAATCCTGACCCTCCTAACACAGATGCAAGTATGATCTTGGTAGTGTGAGGAGTGTGCCAGTTTCTACACGTGCAGCTGCTCAGGAGACTCACCAGGGTGCCGGCACACTGTATTTTCTTACTGCAGAATTACCTTAATACGGATACAGTGAGCAAAAGTAGTTCACATAGGCAGCAGGCAAATGGGAGTTAAGAGCTCTCGAGTTCCCACCAACAGTGATCCATTATTTAATTATTGCTAAGTTATTTACCCAAAGTAATTATATCCCTGATGTAAAAGTGCGCATAAAGAAGGAGCAGGGATATTTTAGTAGCAAGTCAAGGGAAGGTTAGTACAGAGAAAAGCACCTTACTGAGAGGATATCTGAACTGCATTAAATCTCAGCTCTCTCTTTGCCTACAACTCTTAATATTTTTTTTCTCCTTCCAGTATTTATTATCCAGCTCTGCAATAATATTATTCCAAAGCTTATTTTTTTTAATGGCTAGGGTGTATGAAAGTGCTTCTCTAACACAGCTTGTGGGTGTTCCTACAAGTCATAGCTATTAGCAACCACTTCACCTCGAGCACAGCAACCTCCTGCCCGTTTCGGAGCAGGCGGAAGGTCATGGGATGCTTCGAATCCAGTCCTGGGATGACTTCACAGCCACGGAGAGGGATAGAAACAATGTGCGTCTTCAGATCTGTCCTGTCCTTGTGGAAAATGAGTTTATTATCTTTCACTCTGCACCAGCGCTCACGCCAACGGTTATTTGAGAGCACGTTGAGATATCCTGCAATAAAATGAAATGTGAGATATTTTACTCTTGACTTTTTTTTGCAAAGTAAAAATACTAACAACTTACTTTTCAATGCAATGCTAGCACTTAACTTATTCCTCTTATAATAGAAAATTCAGATAGATTTTAGGAAGAGACATAAACGACCCTGCCTCACTTCTTATACTAAGAACTTTCACTGTGCAAATAACCAAGAAAAATAATAAAGCCATGATCCCACTCCCACGCAAATGGCTGTTCTGTGTTAGTCACTGCAGTGGCTGGATGAGCAGGAGCACACTGATCCCCAAACTTCGGTAAGAATGGGAGAGGGACAGTGATAAACAGGTATGGATACAGACGATGTGCTCACACAGAAGATCTACCCTCTTCATCTGCAATGGCTTTGATAACTGTGGCTGATCAAAATTTTCTGGGAAAACCACAGCTCATGTTATATAACTAGGTGATGAGCTACCTTCCGTAACATCCAAAATCAGTGTTTCAAAGACCTACTAAGTGTTGATGTTGTATGTTCTAAATTAATTTAGAAAGAAGAATGCACGTTTAGTTTGCTACAGTTTTCATAGAATCACAGAATCATAGTATCACTAAGGTTGGAAAGGACCTCTGAGATCATCAAGTCCAACCATCAACCTAACACCACTATGCCTGCTAGACCATGTCCTGGAGCGCCACGTCTACACATTTGCTGAATGTCTCCAGGGACGGTGATTCCACCACCTCTCTGGGCAGTCTGTTCCAATGCCTCACATTTTAAAGCAGAATTTCAAAGATCACTATCGACATCAATAAAAATAAAATTCTTATTGGTTTAAAATTCACGAAGTAAATGTATATGAAATTTAGCTAAACTTTAAGACAAAAGTTTAAACAAAGATTATTTTATTTTTCCCCAGGGATTATACAGTACCCTTATAACAGATCAAAATTTCATTAACAAATTGCCTTTAAAAAAACCCTTTTTTCTTATCATGCTTTATATCAGATACAGTTTCTAGGCATATCATATCACTAAATGGGAAGTGGTTTTTGTTTTTCCTTCTCTATCCCATAGTAACAATCATTCCAGACTCAAACCTTAAAATCAAGATGATGCCCAATTTTCCTGCCTTATTTAGTTTGGGAATGAAATTTAAAAAAATAAATCTTTACTTCCACATTACGAATGGTATATGAATTCAGCATGTTGCTGCTTCCAAACAGGCTGTGAGGAAGGAAACAAATGATATCTTGCACAGACCAGAATTTATGTTAAAAAATGGTCTTCTATCTCAGGTCTGATTTTCATTTAATCGTGTTGAATAGCTATCTCTTTGGTTTTCATTAAAACTATGACTTATCATTAATTTTTCTGTGTTTCCCTTCCAACATTATGGTTCCAATGTCAAAGCTTGATCCAACAGGATATAGCAGATCAGAATTGCGCACATCTTGGAAGGTGCCATAAAAAAAGGAGGAGGATTTTGGCTCCTTATGATGATCGCACTCTCCAGCTCTCCTCTCTCCTCCTGTAACAAACCCCTATATAGCTGTGCACTATAACATAATCCCTAGAAATGGAAAACCCTTCACGTGCAAGCCAGCTGGCTTGTTTTGGAGTGAGAATCCATTTCTTCAGACAGTACTTTTTTTCCCCCCTCTGCTCCCAACGCAACTCAGAAAAACTCTTCCAAAACCTCCTACTTCACTTGAACTAAGCAGGATCCCATGCTTTTCCTCCCACATATTCCTGCTTAAACCTTCAACAGCTGTCATGACCAAAATGCCTTGAGTGTGTTCCCAGTTGGGGCGTTAGCACTTCAGCTTAGCCCAGGCGGTCAAAGACCAGTGATGCCGTAGGGAAGAACTTTACCATGACTCTCTGAGTGCAGGTGGGTTTTACTTTCCACACTAGCTGGGTGTCCCCTGCAGCCCCGCGGGGCTTTTCCCTTTGTTCATGGGAGGTAGAGCCTTTTAAAGTGTAAAAGCTTTCAACTACGGAGCAACCTCCCAGAGGCCATTGCACTGAGCCAAATTTCTGGTGGTAAGAAACTCCTTCCACAATGACTTCCTGCAATGACCAAAGCCTAGACACTTAAGTATTTTCCTATAAAATCTGCAAGTGGTGGTGAGCAGAGCCAAATGCAGGTAATAGTGATGGCTATATTTATATCCATATCTGAAATAATTATAGAAATACTAACAATTATATTGTACAGCTGTGGTTAAAGTCTCACATAATACAAAATAATCAACAGAGTACAAGACCCCGGAAGTCTGAGCTTTTATGGAAGCCAGACGCTTTGGACAATGCCTCTGGCTGGACACAGCTTTTCCCAGCTGTTCTTTCAGTTGATAAATCACATCTGTACTTAGCTGATGTATGGACATATATACACACACTTATTCAATCAAAGATTGCTTATGTGAATGATTCCCAAAGTGTGGCTTGAGAGCCACCTGTCATCTATGAAGCTCTTGCTGGTGGTCTATGGATCTGCTTCTTTCTCATTGGGCAATCACCTATCACACTTCATGCACTGATTAGTTTTGCCAGCTGCTGCCTAATCACAGATTTCTGGGTTTCCCAAAGTTTTCATAGTTGATTAAAGGGGAAAAGGCACATCCAGAATCAGAATCTGGTACAACTGCTTCACAGCTTTCTTCCTATGGAAATTTTATTTGGAAAGGACTGGGAGAAGGGTGGGTGCAACCTTATTTACGTATGGAAGTTACTTAACACTGGAGCCCCAAAAGGCAAACAGGAGACTATAAATACGTTGCACTATTTGAAAATACCGGAGCTGTGAGGACATCAGCTAAGTGCATTGCACAAAGTCCTCAACTGTGAGCAAACATTAACAGCTAAGATACAAACCATAAGCATTTTCTGCATCCCTTTTTATATACTTCCTTGGTAAGCTCTACAGCTGTCACATGGCGTGGTCAACATTAGGAGTTAAAATAGCTTACTAGAAATGTGTTACTTCATTCAGGTTTTGCCCAATACGTGCCACTTCAGAAACCCACAATTAAACTCAGTTCACTTTGGCTGAGGCCAGTCGACTGCTGTCTTGATTGCTATCCCATAAAACCTCACCACAATCCATCATAAAAGACTTCATCCCTTCCCAAGAACCTTCTTCTAATTCCTAGCCTAAATTAATTTCATAGTACAGCCTATATTAATTTTATATCCATTTGTTTGAAAACAGCTCTTGTTTCTTTCTTTTTGTGCACACTTCTCTCCCCCCTCACCTTTTCAAACAGCAATGATATTCCTTCTGAGCCTGTGCTACCATTTTATTTAAAAAGTCAAGTTCTTTTAGTCTCTTCAAACGATAAGCTCTTGATTATTCCTCTTTCAGTCTAAGTGCATCCTTCTGATGTTGGGGAAAGAACTACAGCAGTAAAGACATTTTAGAGGAATTTCTACATCAGAATTTTATAAAGTTTTAGTTGCAATGTGCATTTAAGACTCAAGGATAAAAATCACTTACCACATGTTGGAACATCTTCTTCAGCTGATGAGGTCTGTTCATCTGTTGATGGCTTTTTCTTTCCTAAACCAATGATCTTCGTTATTTTTTTCCCTGTTACTTTCGTCACAGTGCCTTTAGCTTCTGATTTTGAACTTTTTTTCCTCTTCACTATTAAGAAAGCAAAAGTTTGTATTTTAGTGTGTTTAAATTAACCAATGAATAGAGAGAACCTGAATAAAAATAGTAGTTCAGACAAACAATCCTGTGCAAGATGAACATTTGTACAAAAGTTGCAGACTGCAGAGATAAACATTATACGCCCTCTCTAATGCAGATGACTATAAATAACCTCTGTGCTATAAAAATCATGGCATTTAGAAGGTTCAGAAAAACAAAAATCAAGCTTGTAATTTAATTTAATCAAGCTGAAAGCCTCTTTCCACAGCAGTCATCATCTAATTTATCAGTATGACTAAGGTACCTGCATATAAATTTATCTCATACACAAGGATAAAACCCCAGCCAGATGATCCTTCATTGTTCCTAAACATTCACCTCAAAATACCTCAACAATTAAGTGCACCACGAAGACAAAATCTGCTTGCCTAGCAAAAACACTCCTGCCACGTACAATTAGGTTAAGATATCTTGTCACACTGGACCTTTTAGAGAGTCAAGACTTATAAATTAACTACTAACAATTAAATTAGTGGGATCAGTATATGCATTCAACAGTTAGAAGTTGGCACCTTTTTTGGTCATGAGGGCTTGGAAAGAAAAAGCTCTGTGGAAGAAAGCTATTTTGCTAACATCTAGTTTATGCTCCCATCAACTTAATACTATACTAGTAATATTACAGCTCTATGCACTGAGGTATGCTGAGCTGCGGAACGCTGCATGGCAAGGATTATGGATATAATTTTAAAAATTGCCTATCTGACTAAAATCCTAACAAGTTTAAAAAAAATATTCTAAGATTAAACAGAATCAGAAGAAGAAAAAAAAGACATTTTATTTGCAAATGAAAACAAACAAAATAAACTTTCACCAACTGCATTCAGTGGCCTAATTTGGATTCTATCAACAGAGCAAAACTCTTTCCACTAACTAACAGGGCAGCAAGAATATCCATCAGCTTGCGCTGATACATGATTTTGATGAAAAATACAATTAGGATAGTTACTGCTTGAGCTGCTGTAACTTTATCCCTGACATATCAATTCCCTTTGCAATAGGGAACATTTAGTGGTTATGGACTTGTGTAAACTGAGGAGAAAAAAAAAAAGACATATGAGAAATAGGAGAAATAACTATATGAATTGATGAACTGGGAAGAAGAATGCACAGAAAATAGAGAAGCCATTTGGGACTCACAATGGGATAATTTATCATATTTAGTTTAATTGTTAGGAATCATGGAATATTATTTAGAAATTGCATCTGTGGCCAAGCCTGTACATATCTGTCACTGCTGCAGGGGTGCTGCGGGGGAAGGGAAGCCTGTCAGGCGCAGATGGCTCTTCACCAGCGAACTCCAATACAGCGACGCGCACGTGCAAGCAAAGGTCTAATTCTCTCTTCCTAAGGGAAGGGTGTTCGCACTCAAACCGTGGTCTCTGAACGTGCAACAGGCCCCCATGCTGGAGGGAGGAAGGCCGCCCATCTGATCTGCTCTGCCTGAGGGAAGACCCAAAGGCAGCACCTGCCCACAGACAAGTTTCCATCCCTCGGGGCCGCAGCCGATGACCGCCCATGGCTGTTGAGTGGGGAGGAGATGAAAAGCATTGAAAAAAGCTGGATACTGAGAAAAACTGATCTCTCTGAGACAGAATCCCAAAGGAAGCATTGTCAGGAGCATGCACAGACAGAGGAATAAGCCCATTTCAGTGGGGTTTTTTGTTTCTTTTTCTGTCCTATCTTCCCTTCACACTGCTGTTGTATTTTCCTGCAGAACTGAGAGGCAGCAGAAGTAAGTGCTTCATGACTTAATCTTTTTGAGTCTAAAGAATATATTGATTGCCTGACTGCCAGTGATTTTTTTGGTCACAAAAGCCTTTTCTTCTCATTTCCTTCCCCACAGCAAAACAAGCATCTGGTTAAGAGCAGAGTAGAGGCTGGCCGATGGGTGACAACTGGGGATGACCGATTTCTGAGTGTCCCTTCCCACATACTCCCTCAAGCGTTTCCTATCCATTGTTTAAAAAAACAGTGTAACTTCATCCACAACCACTTAAAATGATGCCAGGCATATTTTAATCTCCTTGCAGTCATTAATGCCTATTATTTTTATTACTACATAGAATCATAAAATCATTAAGGTTGAAAGAGACCTCAAGGATCATCTAGTCCAACTGTCCCAGGTCACAGTTTTCAAATTCAAATTTTCAAAAGCAACTCGTATTTTTAATTACCCTCCTTAAGACGTCTAAGCTGGGCTGTTTTTCCAGCAGCACCTGCTCAGTCAGCCAGCATCCTATGAGGCACCTGAGCCACCAGGCACTTTTGGACGTCTTGGACAACACAGCTTTTGGGTCACAGATATTTCTCAGCAGGTTTCGAAGGCTAAACCAGTAGTGTGCTTTTTGAAAACTTAGTAAAAGATTTTATAGGGTGAAATCTAACCATGTAGCACAACTTCTAGAAACCACAAAAATTGACTTTGTTCTGTACTGTTGGTACGTCAGAGATCTGCATAGAGGAAATGTTGGAAAATGACCCAGGGAGAAGATGAAGGAAATGAGTCAAAAGGCGAGACAGCGCTGGCACCAAGGCCAGTATTGACATTGTGCTCACTGCAGCTCACGTTACCCTTCAGCCTGACAGCTGCAGAAAAACATCTTATCTAAACGATACCACTGCTCTACGGAGAGTTAACAAAGTCACAGAATTCCTTCGACTTTGGGGAGCAGAGGGGGCGGGTGGGGTTGAGTTTTTCAGATATAACTCAGACAAAATTCCCTCTGGGTTTGGGATGTGCCTCTGAGAGCTACAAAACATGCATGGTTCTAAAGTAGCATATCTAAAATTATATACATATGTTCTCACAAACCCACTGATACTACACGATTATATACATTTTTAGTATGTTAAAGTAAACAATCATACATAACAGTTTATATATCTATATATACACACATATATATAAACACAGTATATATTTGTATAAATACATTTATATATAATACTCATGATTCTTTCCCTCTAGTATTCAATGATAGGTTTCCTTCTTAGAAGCTATACACCCACTATTTATGTTGCCATTATACAGTTACGGTTACTAAAAGCAACTGTTAGTTGCCTATAGTGGTCGTCCAAGCTCTAAAAACCTGTACTCTTAAAAATACAAAATATCAAGTCAAAATTTCTATATTCTGTTTCCTTATACTAGTTATATTGATTTTACCTGCACAATAGCAACAGGAAATGCCTTCTGTTATTGCTAATTTTTAAGGATTGACTCTTGACATAATTCGGCTTTCAAGTTAAATTGAATCCTTATAAAAACTTTCAAAAACTTTACTGCTTATTTTTAAAAGACAAACCCAGGTATTTCACCACCTGTCACTCCCTATACGCACCTATTACTTACAGTAAGCATCTCTGGATCTGAGACGTACCTTGCTCTTTCCCGTTGCACACAGTAGTGACGCCATTCTCCACAGCACCCTCCCCATCCGAGCTCGGCCTCTCGGATGACAACTTCTGCAGGCACAAAGACATTAGTTGACACAGTGTTGGCACCTTCACCAAATGAAGTGTCATGAGTCAATCTAAAAGTGTGTTTACTGTGAATTAAAACACATTTCAAGCTCTCATCCACTTGGAAGGCAAATAGAAGATAGTAAAAAAATTTAGTTTTAGAGGTGTTTTTTTTTTACATTGCCATATAGGCTTTCGAAAAGCACAGAAACCTCAGAATAGGTCTGTATTTGAAAGTACAGTCAAAACAGTGAAATAATCATAATTCAATACCTCTTATTACACAATATATTTTTAATTAATTTCTAGACTCTATATGTTGCTGTTTATTAATCTGCTAAGCAATGAACAATTACAGAGATAAGAATAATTTTAAAATTAGGTCTTGAAAAAACGCTTCACATTTGCAATTACAACGTATCAGAAAATAGTGTATTCCTACATGGTGCTTAAGTACGTTCAATATCTGCAAAAAAAAAAGGCTTTTGAAATAAATTTTTACACCGATTATTCTGTAATGGCTGCATATGAGATATAGGTTGGCGTGGTAAAGAGCTTATTATCAGTTTTGGTAACCACACTACTCATGAGTGGTGAACCTTGAAGAAGATGTACAGATTATCACAAAAAGAAATGAATGAAGAGGTTTGCTATCTCTTTGCATGGCATGTATTTTAGAAAACAGCTATTTTATGACACTTTCAGTTACTTCGTTCATACAGGTAATATTGTAGGTGTGCACAAGCGTGCAAACACCACAGCTTTTGCTTTGTGAAATCAGGTCTGAGATGTCATGGAACGTGCTTTGCTTTTACTATCCCAGGTGCCAGAACTTGCCATCAGGAATTTGGTGACAAAATCTTTGTCATTGGGATTTTTAAGCAGGGTCTGCAGATGGGTTGGCTCACATGGATGCCTTAACAGAGCAGGTGCTTAAGTTGGTGCTGGTAATGTACTGATGGTTCACTGCAGGGTTGTTCTCCTTCCTAATTCTTGCTCTCATACCCTGCTGATTCAAGGCAGCAGAGACAACCACATGTGAATAGCTAAGTTTCTGTGTTGAGGCATGAATGCTTGAAAGAGTCTGCCAAAACAGTGACATCAGCATGCCCAGGGAGCTCTTCAAGAACTCAATTCTCAAAATGAAAAGACTTTCCCTCAAAACTTTCGTATAATCTACAGCTATTCTTCCCTGAGGGTCACACCCCCGCTTGCCCTTTGCACTTGACAGAGCGCGTCTCTGCATCGCAGCACAGGTATCAGACCTGCTTAGTCTGCACCCTAACTGGAGAAAGAGAAGCTGCTAGTGGACACAAGCCAGCCTGCTTGTGACCAAATGAACACACATGGCAGAAGTCTTAACTCTGTAGGATGTGCGCACGCATCCAAGCAAACAAAACAGACACAGGGGCTAATAGTCTAAAAGAGTAGCATGAGTCAGCAAACGGTTATTGAAGATTGCCCCAGAAAATGGTCTGACGTGAAAAAGTTAATACACGCAATCCAAAACCTAAATTCAATTTCAGCTTTACGGTCTGAACACCCCCTAAACCATGCAGTGTCTAGCAGTGCCTCTGTAAGTAATCACAAGGAATGTTGCGTTCATCATTTTGATTACTTTACCTTTTCCAGCTCCGTCTTGTGTACTGGAGAACTAGACAATGGCCCATCGGAGTCTACCGCTCCTGCACAGTTGCTGCACACATCTTTTATAACCTTAGGAGACAAGGCAAAACTCACTAATGATTCACAAAATACAAATCAGAGAAATTATATATAAATGTGAAGGGAGATGGGAAGGAGAATCCCACAGACATTTACTAGGCTGACAGGTGTCAGGCAGGCTGTGACTACACCAACTTCCTCACGGTGCCTCCCTAAGTCATTTCACGTACGACCTGGAGGAGACATGATGTCTAGAGGTGGAAGGTTTCAGTTTCTAGACAAGCTAAGCTCCAAGGCTCTCCTGAGTAAAGAGACCAACAGCGCTGTGGATTTCCATGTGCTAGTTTTGCAATACAAACTCAGCTGACACCACCAAACTAATTTCATTATGATGACGAAAAAGTGGGATTAGATCCAAGGTTCCGCATGTCAAAGGACAAGAATTTTGCATAATACACTACCTAGCTGCCTTTTTTTTTTTTTTCCAATTGGAGAACTAACGATGTGCTGATTGACTTACAGTTACTACTGCGCAGTGGTATTTCATGGTATTTTTGTATTACACTTGCACATTGACATAATGGTATATGTCAAATTAATTGTAAATGTGTTCTTGGAAATGAGAATGGCATTAAGTCTGCTTTTAAAAAGTTAGAAAAAGTACAGAACCGAATCACCAAGATTTTGATAGGATTTGAAGAACTTCAAAACCTGAAACCATATAAATGTAAAAATACGCACTGAGTAAAGACATTTGATGATTCCCTATGGGCATAATTAAGGTTTTTTATCTCTTGTGAGGTTACTACCAGCCCATTATCAGTCTGAAATTGCTTGTGCTGATGAGAACAGGTCCTGACTTCCCATCCAGACTCATGCTGAGGGGGTGCTGAGCTCCACACACTGACTACAGCCATGCAGCTACACAAGGATGGCAGAGCCAAGCGAGCTAAGAAAGGCATCCTACTCTGCTGGAAGCATTACCGCTGGACTTGCAAACTTTCCCCTTTATAGGTACATGTATGTGTTTACATATTCAGCTCCTCCCTTCACACTGTTTACAGGAAGCCCGGCTGGCAGAGAGGAGGATTTGGCCTGAGAACTCCCAGTTCCAGGGAAAACAGCAATTAGCTAACTGTCAAAATCCAGATTTCTTTAAAGGAGAGGAAAACCAAAACAGCAAGTAACTTCTTTTCAGCTTTGAACTGAGCAATTTTGATGTGGAAACCATTAAAGAGCTAAACATGGCACCAAACAGTCCTTTCTCAGCACTGAAATTCCCTTTAAGGGTGACGCTAAAGAAATCAAATGTTTATAGGCTTACAAAGATCCTATTGCTACAACTCATGAGCACATCATAAATTACAGGGACTATATGCCATAAAGAAAGGAAGAGAGCCACCTCCATTTTCCAGATGGAGAACTCAGGAACAAAAGAAACATTTAATCACTCACTCAATGTCACACACACACAAAAAAATAAGCAGAGCAGGGAAATGAACCTACACTTTAATTTCTGAGCTAGTATCTTAAAATATTTCGTCATCCTTTCTTGACTGAACTTCCCTATACATACGCACAGTATTTCATGGCACTTGGTGTCCTTTGTAACAGAAAATTTAGATGCATCTGTTGCCGAGCATTTGAACCTCAGAGTTAAATGTAGCCCTAAATTTCCCAAAATCATAAGGATTTGTTATTTGTGTGTTATTTTCAATTGTTGGTCCTCAGTGTGGTGTAAATACATTGCTGTTTTCTTCCTAGAGAAATGTGACCGTACAGTTTCTGGGAACATTCATTTCTGTCTCCTGCATGACCCTGATTCAACGGTTCATGTTTTCAGCATCTGCTTACACCACACAGTTAGTTAATTTTGGCAGAGGCAGATAGTAATGGGAGTTACAGACAGAACAGAGGGAAATGATTTGGCACCACTTACTGAATAGTATGTGCAAAGTCATGCACTCAAGTAAATCCGGTTCTTATCATACCTCACATATTTAAGGAGAAGATAAAGTGTTTAATTGGGTTGTAATTAAATTTTTATTTAAAAAAATGACACACTATCAAATGGAAGTTCATGGCAAGATCTGAAGTAAATGCATATTCAAGGATCCAACGCTTCATTTGGGTTCAAGGGGTTCACTGGCAAAGACTTGCTCATCACCTTCACTGTGCGATATAATTGTGTTTGATGCACAGCATAAAACTCATACTTCTCCAGCTCACGGGGAAGAAATGCCTTTAATATATAATGGTTGCCTGGATGTACTCTCTATAATTACGTTTGCAGACAGCTGCCACTATAAATGAGGTTTTCACATGCTTATAGCTTTAACTGAAAATGTTAAGGATAAAACATTCCACCAGTGTTGCCAACTTGCATAATTTCAATCACAAGACTCGACGTTTTTGTCAATTTTTCTATGGAGTCTCCTGGAGTCATATGAAAACAAATCACTGCTTTCATTAAAAAATAGTTGTGAGTGAGAGTGGGGAAAGGAGGTCAGCAAACTTTTATCAATTGCAATGAAATGTGTGAAAATATGAATAAATGTATCTCGGTGGCTCCAACACTAGAAAGTAAATAAAAGGAATTCCCAAATGTGTTATTTTTAATAAAATGGCTTAGTCTGGAAGGCTGTACTGAGAATACAAATTGCAAGCGTGCAAAATTAATAGTTTAATTTTTCCCACACATTAGAAAATAATTCTCTTTTTCTCACCACAAATGTCTTTATACATTACACGTACACACACAAGGTGATCTGCCAGGAAAATCAAACTGAGATCAGGAACAAACTATGTATTTAAATTTTAAAAATATACAAGCAAACGTAAATGGAAAACTGAAGATCTTTCATTTCTTTGGATAGCCCCAAAACTAAATAAATTTAAAATAATCTTATGTTATTTCACTGCAAGAATTTTAAATACCACAATTACCATTACGATGTTACAATTAGTAGACTTCAGAACTGCCTCTTTCAAACGCAGACCCAGAAAAACCTTGTGCAGTCTGAACTATATTATTATTATTATTATTATTATTATTATTATTATTACTTAGCTACCTTCCAGCTACCTTCAAATATCCAGGCTTCAGATAAAAAGCACAGGCTATGTAGTAAAAGCAGAAAGCCAGCTGCTTGCCAGCCAGACCCTGCCACACAGAAACCCAACAAATTCTGAGTAAAAGTACTGAATTTGCACCTGGTTCCTCATAGCTGATCTCTTTGGTACCCAATAAGGAGTAGAACTGAGTTGTCCTGTGTTTGAGGAGCTTGCAGACCTCTCTCCTGGTGGATACCATGGGATGAGGTCAGGCTACAGGCTGTGCTCACCACAGGGATGTCATTATAGCACCTCATCTCATCTTGTGTTGTCATACAACTCACAGGAGAAGCTCACACTTCTAATATGATCGAGTTCAAAAGTGATTAGGGAGAAGCTGACGGCCTGACTGCACATTTGCTTCACTTCTGTGTGTAAGCAAGCTAGAAACCCTCCAGGTAATCACCCCCTCATGCCCATCTACCCACGTTTCACAGACACAGGAATTGCTAGAAATGGGACGGGCTGAATCCCCTGTCTCTCGCTTAACTCTGAAGACAGGAATATGGTAACGCTGAAATCTGCTTATGCACAACACAGCAGAGGGAAAAGTGTTTGGCTCCAGATGTAGCTCAGTGTTTCTCATTCCTGAAACACTCCTTTTTCAGTGCTGGAGGAGTACTGACTTTCTGGGAATTTTTGTCATTTTGGCATGATTAAATTCTCATTTTCTCTCTGTTTTGGACCCTTAACACATTACATACATCAGCATCAATCCCCTCCTCCTTAAGAGAGCACCAAAACTCTCTTAGCATTTTGCAGAGAAGAAATGCCCCAAGGAGTTTACCTAGACAAATTAACAGAAAAGCAGGAATTATTCACATCATAGTCTATGCATGAAGTCTCAAAAAGAAACCCTCTTTACCTTCTGTACTGGAAAACATTCTCAAGCATCCCATAGCCTGAAAAGATTAATCTTTCTGCCTTATTGCTATTTGTCTGACCAAAGTGGGGATGAGATTCTAGCAGACTAGCAGCCAGCAAGCCTATCTTTAGTGCCTGTATGTCACCTTAAAAATACTTTTCTGACATATTCAACCAAGACAACCTCTGTACCCTTTCTCCCGCGCTATCACCCTGAAGTCTGTTGCCATGTATGGCCACTGGATGGGGCAGAGCCCAGGGAAGGAGGCGCTGGGTGGCTGGGGAGGGTGGCCAGAGGCAGCGCTGCTGCAAGGGTAGAGGTATCAGGCAAGGGGAGCTGCGTCCCCAGCCCAGGAGGGGCAGAGATGTAGATCAGACTTTAGGCCACAAATCTGAGCTAGGTATGATTTAAATAATTTTCCATCCAGAGCTGCACGTAGGAGAGTGGAGAAATACCACCTCGTGGTGAAAGCAAAGGATCAAATCTCAGCCCTCCTGGATTCTGCTCTGAGATCTGCTACTGCTTGCATTTGTGATTTTAGCCAGAAACTTAAAGAAAACTTACCCCTGAGAAAATAAGCAAATAGGATGTTTGTGGTTCTGTATTCACTGGTAGGTTGTTTTTTTTTAAAATTTATATGGGCATCTACTTTTTTAAAATAATGTATTGTTTTCCATGGTGCCGGTCACAGAAACACACTCTGGTTCACAGCCAGGATGGGGTCAAAGCTGTCACATGCAGCTCAGTCTGTCGTGCTCCAGATCATGCCCTAAATAGTTCTTATGCAAACATACTGACCTCGCCGTGGTTCGTACCAAGGTATCTAAAACCATCTCTTTGAGACAATAGGGGTGTAAGTCTCGGGAAGTTTAATTTAGTTTGCAAAGCTTTCACTGCTGATGACAATGTGCAGTGAGGAAAGAGCCCAGGCTGATGTCTTGGGACACAGTGTGCTCCTGAAGTTGCTTATGAAGTAACAAATACTACATGGAAAACACTTGTACCGAGTATGCATCCCCAAACGCACTTTTTCCAGGCAGTTTAAGGTGTGATCATTCAGCACTTGACTCTACTCAGCTACAAAATGGAGATAATACCCTCTTTGGGGAACATTATTTAAACCAAGAAAGTGTTTTGAGATCTCTAGCTGGAAATTCCCACAGAAAGTCAAAACAGCCACACAATGTTTACAGTTGCAAGCTCAGTTTGGTGCCGATTTAAACTGGTAAAAGAATAATTCTGTCAGTAGTTTATTCTTCAGTACAACTCTGTCCACATCAAGACCAGAGCCCAGAAGTTACTTGATTCACCTCCTAAGCTCAGGGTATTGAAAAAAAAAAAAAAAAATCCTTTCAAAGACTTTTATGAGAGACAATATGCAGTTACAGAGATGGAAACTGTGTAGGACAACCGGATTAACAGCCCTACGAGGAGTGTTGCAGCGTCTTTGGATGACTGGATACAATCACAGTCTTGATTTTCTTCTTTCTTCAGGGCAAAAGAATCCCTTTTATCACAAGAAGTTCAGAACTGACTGAACATTGCCAAAATGATAGGTGCAGAAATGTCTGCTTGTGCCTGAAAGATTCACTGCTCAATTATGGACCCTGAACTGAAGAGATTGCTGCAAAATGGCTGCACACCATAAAATGAAGAAAAGTTAACAAAGGGTTCCTAACGTTAGGGAAAAATGAAAATCAAGGCCAGTACACATAGATGATAGATTACCTCTCATGCACGATAAATCAGAAATACATTTTTGCAGGAGGCAACGCTAAGAGGAAGAGAAGGTCTTGGGACCAGACACCGTGACCATATCCTCTTCCTACCAGTCTTCTACAAGAAGCTCCTTCAGAACTTAATTTCTTTGGCATCCGTGTATTTTTAATATTAAGAACAGTTTTCTGTGGCCCAATCTGAAGGTCTTGCACACAGAACACATTCATCTGTATGAATGAAGCCACTAAACAAGCATCTTTTTGTAATGTCATGTTCTTAGTAGTCCTCTTATTTTTAATGTAGCGTTTCCCAGGGATGCTGACAAATAAATGTAGTTTCAACCAGTCCGTTGGATGTGCTGAGACAAACAGGCAGATTTAAGACCTTACTTGACCACAAAAGCACACACAGATGCACATATACTCAAGCGCGCATGGAAAAAAGCTCATGTTTGGGTCTGAGTGTGTAACTGCACACAGTTTTTCATGTACATTTTTGTGGGAACATTTTAGGACTCAAGTCTGGAAAATTCCACCGCTTTATGTTGCCCACCATATTACTGCTATGATCTCAGCTCTAGCCTGAATTTGTACTAGTTATGCTCCTTGCCCTGAAAGCTTGACAGGCTCTTTGGTGACATCAGCTATCTTTTTTTCATCAAGCATTTGTTAGCTGGTAAACCTGAAACTCCCTTTGTGGTTTCCAGTCTAGACTTCAATTTGCACTAGGTTTATCAGCTGGCTTTTTTGGTGTCATCTTTACAAAAACGTCTAAAATATTCTGCATTTATTTCGCACTTGTCTTCCAATAGATTTTTTTAAAATCATTTGCTTAAGTAAATGAATTTTATACCGATTACATCTGACTTGAAAAAAAGATCCTCTGGTTTAGCTTTCACGGGAAAATCTGGCCTCCAAAGCCACTTTGAGCTTTTCAGGCTCAAGAGTAAAGTTTGAATTTGACACTTATATACGAATTCATGAGAACCTGGTGTTCCTGAGTGATAACCTGGCTCCACTGGCATGTATTGATGAAGTATCTTTGACAGAGATGGTCTGTTATGATTTAAAAATGTGGCTGCAGAGACCTTTCTCATTGTCAGTCTCTGAATCTGCCCATTAACTACAGAAATCACACGTAGGTGGCAGAGTGCTGGGGAGGACGCTGCCTCTCTGAGAAACAGGCAGGGAAAGCTCAAACCACTTCTCCCAAGACAAAGCCGTGATCTCATTCTCAGTACAGGAACTTCCTAAACAAAGCCGCACATCATTTTCAGAAGCTCATTTTAAGTATGGCTTGAATGAACAAAATTTAATTATTTTCATAATAATAATAGTATAAAACCTTTAAATTTTGCTGCATTTTTAAAAATTAAAAAAACAATGTGTTTTTTTCCTCAAAAAGCCATACTTCTCATAAACATTGGAGCTGTTTCAATAGCTGCACAGACCCTTTTTGGGTAGCTGTTGGACAGGTAATGTGTACTGCACGGAACAGAGTGCTGCAGCAGCGCTGAGGACTTGGAAGTTCAGCACACAGTAGCATTGCCATGTACTTGAAAGAGTTTGATTAATAGAGAGCTTTGCAGCCTGAAAGAACTAAATGAAGTGCTGTCAGGCTGTCTCCAAATGCTTTGCAGATAACACACTGTCCGGCCATTCACCCTCAGCACACATATCGTGGTTAACATGCAACTGTACCAAAGCTTGGGTTTTGGGGTTTTTTTTCAGCGACAGGAATGCATCTGGGATACGGAAAAACCTAGCACTGCTTGTCTGCCTGTGTGGGGAATGCTCTATGTACCATTAAAAAAAAAATAAAAAAGAAAAGGTTTTTTATGAAAGAGAGCCTGATAAATGCCAATGAATTCAGCATTACTAAGGCCAAGTTTAGAACAGCACAGGAAATAATGGTGCACTTACTGTGATCTAATTACAGCAGAATTCCCTTGGGAAAGAATATGACTTATGAATTTCTTTTCATTCCAATGAGTGTTTTTGAAACTCTAGGTGAGTTAATCGGACACTTAGATGGTGCTAGATTTTATAACTTAAGACAAAACACTGATGTTAGAAGAAGCCTAACAAATACATGGCTGTGATTAGTTTCTATTAAAAAGACAACAAAGAGTGCATTTTTTAAGCTAAGATACAAACTCACAGTCAAAACCAAATACACACAAACCGCAAACCCCCAAAAGGTATATTCAAATATTGCAAAATAGGAAATTACAGATTAATTTTCCACTTAGTAAATTACCGCACAGCAGAACTCAAACCTCTTAAGATCCCTTTCCTGCAGAAAAAACTATCTGCCATCAGGAAATTCCTACGTGTTTAATTCGATTGCATTTGGAAAAATACAATTTATTCTTAGAAAAATAAGTACCATATAAGGTTAGATCCAAGCACAGCATGGAGAATGCCTGATGAGTCTTATGCATTCAGACGTTCACATGTATTTAAAAGGCTGGATTTCAAAGTCTTAAAACAAGCTACTGAAACTGCAGTGGTAGTTTCCCACACTACTTCACTGACCTCCACATTCGAAAATGGCAAAGTCCAACATAAATACTAGTAATCTGGTTAGGATCTAAAACTGCAGCTCTTGCATTGGGATTTTCCACATTTGCAGACACTGAACAGAAAGGAGTGGAAGATGACAAAATCCCGTTTCTCAGAAGTCTGCATTCCAAGAACAAATAACAGATGATATCCTGCTAAACCAGGATTAGCAAATTGAAGTGACTTCAGGAAGCTGAAGGATTCCTCTCCCTTCAGAGCGACTGAAGCAGGTATCTCCTCAGAGATTCTTTGTTTTAAGAAGGTGACTGTAATGTTGGAATGCCCAGTTTTTGCAGGGAAGTCTATGGCAGTTATGCATACGTACCACTCCTAAAAAGCAACCTGGGTGTCAGCCCCATCCACCTTAGGGAATTTGAACCTTCAGCTCACTACCGGTGTGCCCTACCCACCAAAGCTTTCTGGAAAATGAGCTGGAGATGAAAATGGAAGGGAATTTGCCACCATTGTGCAATCAGGAGTGAAAACCATAGGCGGCAGCAGCAGCAGCAGCTGTGTAATACTGAGCTGCCGGATGCCCAAGGACTTGCTTCGATGCCTGAGCAATAAGTCTGTATTTCTGCGGTCCCAAATTAGACGGATTTAAGTGGTCTGGATTTGCCTGAACGGCACTGCCTGTATCTCAATTTTTTAACAGCAACTGAGCAGGCAATGGAAACACTTGGTGGGTGGAAAAGCTCTGGGTCAGAAATGCCCCCTTACCTTTAGCCACTGTTCTGCCTGCTCTTTGCTCTGTACTGCCAGGACCAGGGCATCCGCTCCTTGGTGCGAGATTTTCAGCTCATGCTTCTTCTTTTTGCTGTCTTTGGGAATGTATGTGATACTGCAGTCATTCAGGAGAAGCTCCATCTGGGGCTGCTGGTCCTTGGAACTTTTATAACACTAAAGAAAAGTAAGGAAAGTTCAAAAGTTAGGTATCAACTTTCTGAACCTTGGGGAGAATGCTATTTTTTAATTTTTAATATTTTCCGCACACCCCTTTACCACATACCACAGAGTTCAGCCAACACCAGCTTTGCATTTCTCCTCCTCATCCCCTCTGTAAAGCAAAATTACTTCCAGACTGACATTAATAGACATCGTTTATTGCAGGACAGGTACAACATATGGAGAGCATTAAGCTTCTCTGCGTTATCCTTATGATTCAACCTTGACCTTGATCAGGTAGGAAGAGGGTGATTTAGGATATCTGTAGCAGCAAAATAAACTTGTACAGTTGATGACTTTAAAGCCTAGACGCTTCTGCTGCCCTGCAGCAACAGCCCGGCATATCAAGGCAAACCTCCCCCAGTGCCTACACACTACAGCTACAAAGGCGCTGGCACATGCCCAACTCTGCTGTTCTTTTTCTTGAGATAAGTAAAAAAAACCATCATACTGTGGAAAGGGAGCAAAGTCACAGGATGGTAATTTTTTTAGCTAATTCAGTTTAATCAGTCACTGCACAAAACCACATACATCTCCATGTTAGTTCACTCTTTGAGCTCCTGGATAAGACTGTATGACTTACCCATTATTTTTTTCCCTCAGTAGTAAGTGCTGCCAATGAACAGCCACTTCATGCTGGATCACTGATGACCTGCTCTATGTTTAAATTGGTGATCTAAGGATTAATGGTTTCACGTTACCTCACACACCCTTTAGACCTCGTCCCTATTCCCATCTTCTAATACATCAGTATTGTTGAGTTCATCAAGCTGTCACAGAGTGCCAGACTATACAACAATGTTTAATTGTGTATATGAATGTCCAGCTATTTTATATTCTTATGTAAATTGGGCTTTTACTCATACAAATAAGCTCAAAGTCTAAAAAGATATCTGATAATAAAGAAGACTAATAAATACATAGAAGAGTTGAGTATAAATGAGAGCAGAGAAAAGCACATGAACTTCTGCGTGGCTCTGGCAGTATTCATGTCATCATGCAACTGTCAGGAAGACAGTAGCTGTGAGATGTACATTATAAACACTACAGCTGAGGCTGAGCAAATACAGCCACTATAACCCAGCCTCTGCAAATCACTCATAATCCTCCTTCCTTCTCCAAAGCCCATTAACTCGAAGTTTCTCTAGTTTGGTCACAGATTTGTAAAAATTTTGTAACATTAAAAAAATATTAAGTTTTCAAGCTATGAAATCTTAAAAACATACAACATTGGTCACTTTAAGAAGCAACAAACAGCACAGAATTCCCTTTATATTAATTTAAATATTTTATTTAAAATTATATGTTACTAAAACTGAAGTATTTATAAATTAAAGGACATTAAGTGAAAAACAATTCCCTACTAAAAGTTATTTCTAATGTCTAATTCTAATTAAAATATTTTGGTTTTATGATGACAATTTCATTTATAACACAAGCAATTACTAATCCTTAAGAACATATATTTGTTTTACTTGCATGTCACGTAAGCTGAATGTCTAAGTCCTCCTTCAAACAATAAACCAATCTAGTGTAACTTTATCATTAGACTCCTATTGTGATTTTTATTTTCTTAATCCCCATTACAGACTTACTGAAAGACAATCCCTATAAGGGGAAAAAAAAAGCTTTTCAGACCACACATGTGGCTACAGGAAATGAAAATAGAAAAAATAACATATTTCTATACAGAACAACAAACATAATTGTAGAAGAAATATTGTGTGACTTTGGAGAAAATCTGCTTTTTCTCCCTCTTTCTTTTCTTCAAGCTGTTATCAGATGGTCCAGAAATTTGATATGATCCTGGTATATGGTGATAAAAATGTGGACTAAGCATAATGGCATTATTATAATATAATACAAACCAAATCAGAATCAACATTGTTTTTGACACTTAAACACAGGAGGATAGAAAAATTAAATCCTCAGTAATCATTGAAAACAGACAAAGGAATTCCAACTATACTTTCAGAAAACTTTAACCCAGATACCTCTATTTCACATCGTTATTTCCTACACTGCCATGAGCATAAACGTACTTGGAAAGGGAACACATCTAAACTATATTACAAGTGAATGTAAGAATAATGAGGTTCTGCAAAAAATGTTCTAGCACCTGTTAATCAGATCTTAACATCTGAGATATTGCAGTAATTGTTCGTTACATAATTAGTTACAACTGTTGGAAGCACCAGACAGGAAGACAGGGAGTGCCTAAGACCCCAACTCATTTATCACGGTAGGCATTAGTTTGCTTGTAACGACACAGAAATGAGTGTTTTCCTCAATTAGGCTCTCTTTTCAGAAAACAAAGACATCTATGAGAAGATAATTTACTAACTTATGGCATCTTTTACAGGTGCCTCCAATCAGAAAGAAACCTAACAGATATGCTTAAGGAACCAATGCATCCACTTGTTCCTTTCCTTTGGATAATGCAGCTGTGCATCATGTGAATACTGCATCTGTAATTACCGCAGAACAGATGGCAAAGGTTGAGTTTCAAGTGTATACATTACCACGGCATATGCTGCCAAGTGAATTCTCAGCCTAACAAGGGACTTTTCTCTCCAGTGGTCTGATCCAACAGTTCGTACACAGAGCTCCCTGTGAGACTTTTGGTCCGCAGGGAGCGAAAGATTGGATTTACTGTTTCAGCAAATTTTTTTTTTTTTCCCAAATGAAATATGTTAGAAGCTAATAGGCCAGACTTTCTTTCCAGTATCAGGGAACTGCCTAGGTTTAAGTGCAGTAAAAGACAAAGTTCTAAGTGGCTAAATGGTACACTTATAATTTCAGTGCTTCTCTGCTTCTTGGGTAAATCATGACCAAACTCTTTGGCCACTGCTTGCAGAACATATTCCAAAACCCAGATTCCTGTAAAAATAAATACATCATCTAAAAGGTACAAAGAAAACATAGCTAGATAAAAATAAAAATTACCAGTAGTTTGTTTTCTTTGATAACACACAGTAGTTTGGTCCATTGCCCAAATCGTTTCTTTCGAAGGAGGAAGGCACAGATTTTGGCATCCTTCACCAGATCCATAGAGGCCTCCTCGGAAGGCCACTGATGTCTCATTTTCTTCCCCTTTCCATCCTCCTCTTCTTCATCATAGGATTCGTAAGAGCTGCTCATAGCATCCGAGTCGTAATCTTTAAGAAAAGCGTAAAAGTGTCAAGTTAAAATATGTAGCAGTGAAGCGTACTGAAATAACTGAAAATCTCAACAGGGTTCACTTTAAGTTAAGGCTTTTGAAAGTCAGCCATGAACAAATTGCCGTTTCAGTGCTTAGTAATACCAATACATTAAGTTAATTGAATAAAAGATGCTCTTCCATTACTTATAGAAGACCCATACTGATACCTCGGGAATTTTAATTGAAAGAATGAGCTGGGAAGAAATAGTTAGAATTTATGTAGTTTTTTATTATCTTCAAAGTATTACTTAGCAGATACCTTCATTTTTTAAATTCTTTTACAGAGAAACATCTTCATCTTGCCCTATTGCATCATGCAAAATGTAGGCACAGAAAAGACAATATTAGTACAGGATATTAAGAAACAAACACTGAATATGACAAAGGTCACAAGAGTAAATTACAGGGCACGATTTACTTATCGTAACATTTCATACAATTCTCAAATACAGCACCTGCAATAACACAGTTAATGTTGAATAGACAATGCCATTCCTTGAACTATGGATTCTGCTGGAGTTAAAGGCATTCTGCAAAAAACATCTTGTTATATTAGCCTATACAGTTTAATTCTGCTCTAAGTTTGGTGACGTAATGGCAAGATTCCTTTTTAATTAAACAATCTTTTGTTCAGGCCTTTCATTTTCGACAATGCAATCAGCTCCAGCAGTCCCCTCAACTACAAACCTCATTTGCCATTAGGAGAGAACCCTCTCTTCCACCATCCATACTTCTGCATTTGTTTATGTGGACAGATAATTAAAGCTCCTCAGGTAGTAACACCTGAAAGCATGCCAGTTATCCACTGGCACATGCTCCCATGGAGACAACTTGATTGGAATATAGGCAATAGCGGAAATTTCATCCAAACATTTCAAGTAGACTTTGACATACTTTTAGGCCAGAAGATGGAAGAAAAATCTGTCATTTGCTTTAGCTAGGTATTTAGGACACAGCTGGGATGTAGGAAGGAGATCTGGGACAACTGGGAAAAGGACAAGAGAGTGGATTGCTGGAAAGCTCATTCTAAATCAGTTCTTTCTACATGCAGATTCAGAATGGGGTACACCCAGACCTTGCATCTCTGAATCAAGACTAGATATTCTGATCCTATTTGTTTTTTCACAAATGTGTACAAAATAGTTTATCTTCATTCCAAAGTGAAGTGAAAACAAAATTTCAACCTCTTGAAATATTTATTTTTTTAATTTTAATTTAATTCAATTTGCCATCTTCTGGTCAATTTTGCTACAGAGTGTTTGGTTTGGGGCAAGTGGGAAACGCCTCAGACGATTAATTACATTAACTGCAGGAAGTGCTGATTGAGACTTCAAAGTAAAGATTAAAATTCTGCACATTAAAGATCCTACAGGTACTCCCTATGTGGCTCATAAGCAGCCCAAGTGCAGATTTCAGTTCACAATAAGTTGCACAATCAGCAGAGGGACTCTGCTGGCACAGCAGTTGCAGGTTTATCCAAATCTCTGTTTTTAGGAGGATGAAAACCAACAGGAGCTTCTGAGGCTGACATTTCTGGAGTCCCATCCTCGCACAGTCTAATGGGATCTCTGGGGACTTGTTGCCATATCCTGCCCATTAACCACTCCTCATGTTTCTCTTCCCCTTGGGTTGTGGGATTCTTGGTCAGAAGGAGTTTGCTGTGTGACTCACACCAGGAAGGATGACCACCCTGAGTACTCATATCATTCATGCTGAAACCTTTATTGCTCTTTGCCACAACTAGCTTCTATTTTTTGTTTCTCCAAACTGCTGTATCTGGTCAGGCATTGGAACAGGCTCCCCAGGGAAGTGGTGGAGTCACTGTCCCTGCAAAAAACATGTTGACATGGCATTTAGGACATGGTTTAGTAGACACGGTGGTCTTGGGTTGATGGTTGCACTCGATGATTTTAGAGGTCTTTTCCAATCCTAAAGATTCTATGATTCTGTGATTCAAAACAAGGCTTTCAGGCTCTGGACTTCTGTTCACATTGTAAGGTGGCTATTTCAACATAAATAGCACAGACAGTCTACTGCCCATACGTAACAGCTTTAGCAGATATTCAGAAAGTTATGCAGAGAAATTCAGCAAGTATGTATAATTTGAAAGGGTTCTGAAGCAGTATTGCCTCCAATATTCACTGTGACGTGAATCTGGGAAGCAGTAAACTTCCTGTTAAAAATTGCTAAATTCTGGAAGCAAATTGTAAATATAAGTTGTGGAAAGGCTACTAGTGACTAAATCTTGTTGTTTCTTACTGCCTCATCACAACAGTAATGGAACAGGCTTGACAGAAAACTGGTAATAGATAATATCTGAAAAATTCCTGTGCATGTGTTCAAGTCAACACACTCTTTGGGTCTTGGAGTAGGGAATGAGTGAGAAAAAGGATAGAAATACAAAATGTAGAAAAAGTGAAAAGGACCTCTCTAAAATAAAACTGTTTTATTAAGTCTACTAAAGCCTCAGAGACTGAGATTCACTGATACATCATGTTCCAAAGCTGTTGCTCTACCTTTCGTGCATCTTTTGATTATTCTAGCTTTTTTTGATACTGGCTTTTCACCCTTATCTTCATCAAAATTTCCTACTCTTATGGCATGAAAATCACAGTGGACTTTCTCATTCAAAAGATTAGCCTGTAATAATTTAGGCATATTGTACATAACAGTAGCTTTTAATAGAGAGAGAGTTATCAGATAAGGCATATACAGGCTTGTTTTCGTCTAAATCCAAGTGTTCATTTACAAACAGATTACAGGGACTTGGAGACGTTGTGGATATTTCATTTGCATGATCTATATTCTCCAGTTTTCTTCTGCTGCTGTTCACCTTTACAGGTAGGACACATGGTATGTAAGCCTCCTTTCTATTAATGACATTACAAAAATATTCCGTAGGAGTATTAATACTTAATGATATCTATCCGAACAGTTGTTTAACAGTTTATTCTTGCGCTTCTTACACTTTAAGCACTTCTTTATTATGGTCTTCGCCTCCTCAAACAGTCTGAAGAG
Source organism: Psophia crepitans (assembly GCA_013399095.1). Lineage (NCBI taxonomy): Eukaryota > Metazoa > Chordata > Aves > Gruiformes > Psophiidae > Psophia > Psophia crepitans. The sequence continues at coordinate 90,611 of VWZZ01001519.1, forward strand.
CTAAGGTTACATCTTTGGCTAATACACTGCTTTGGTGGCCTACTGTAATTACCACAGACACTGGAGTTAATGGAAGTTTTGGTTGAGTGGAGATTATTAGTAATGTCATATTGAATTTAAAAGCAACTTTATTACTGATAAAGAGCAGAACACTTTTAACACAAATTAAAAGAGGTGATAAGGAATTCAGGACATAATAAAATACAGCAAAATCAAAGCAAATGAGATGATATATTACAGCAACAGAGATTTAAATGGGTGGAGATATATGCTTAAATTATGGAATTATTAATGAACTTTTAAGGCTGATATCCTAAATATTTTATGGATTCGGATGGTTAAGTACAATACGAAATCAGTTTCGTATTTTTTCTATTTTTGCCCCAGGCCATCCTTTCGCAGTGCTATTAATACTTGTTTTATTAATATTTGTCTGCCTGAGCATGGCTCTTGTTTAATGACACAACAGAAATCAGTAGTTCACCAGATTACAGGGTGTAGCAGGACCATTTAACGGGAGGAAATGAAGGAGTGATTTTGCTGCTCTGCTTCATCGGCTTTAGAGAATATGCAACTCTTTCTTACCTTGAATTTCTTAGGTAAATTAAGATAACCTCAGTTTGTGTAGTGTACAAGTGAAAAATTAATATTCTAAGGTGGCGCCTATGCAAGTGTTTTAAGAACACAGATATTTCATTCATTTGTTTTGCTTCAAATAATAAAAATGGCTATAAAATGGGGGAAGATGTGCCTTTAATCTTTGGTCCACAGAAAATAGTGCTTAGTGATAAATCAGCCACATACAAGTAATAAATTACCCCAGCCAAGAAAAAAGCAGCAGAAAGGAAAATCTTTGCAGTTTTTTGGTACATAATGTCTTGTTGACTGACCTCGTGTAAATGCTCACAGGAGTCATTTCTTCGGTTCATCACCGTGCTCTCAGCATAGCTCCACTTAAGGGCAAAAGGCTTTGGATAGGTACCGGGATGTGAGAAAGAGCGTTTGTGTGTTGCAGAAGGATGTTCTGGTGGTGTTTTTTTCTTTTTATTTGCCTACTTTAGGAAAAGGGTGGTCAGGCACTGGAACAGGCTCCCCAGGGAGGTGGTCACAGCACTGAGCTTGTCTGAGTTCAAGAGATGTCTGGACTATGCTTTTAGTCCTCTGCTCTGATTGGGCTGGTCCTTTGTGGAGCCAGGAGTTGGACTCGATGATCCTTAGGGATCTCTTCCAACTCAGGATATTCTCTGATTCTGTGATTCTATGATTTAGCAAGTAATTCAGTGCAATAGAGGCATACCAGTAGATCTGCAGATCAGTACCAGTTTCTGAGACCTCTACATTTACCATATTGCCAGTTTAGAGGGGTTTACTCTGGACAATACTTAACTCTGTACTCCAGGTCCAATGCTCCCACCACGTTCGTGGTTCAAAGCTGTCCAAAAGACCAGTGACTACTTTGGACTCTCTGTCTCCAATAGAAGCTGAAACAGTGAAGATAACCAGAACTGGCCCCAGATGATCAAAGCTACACTTATGACACATCACCATCGCACTAGTAGAGATGTAGGTGCTCAATACTGAAAAAGCTGAAGGACACTGGAATTACCAATTGCTCAGAAACTGGTCTGGATATATATTACTCACTGGAAGTGATGTACTCAGGAGCCTTTCCAGGACTAAGTGGCACTGCCTCTTCATAATAGCCTTCGGGAAGGGAAGATGTTGGTAATGGTGGAGGCCCATTATCTGGTGGCTGAAAAAAAAGAAAAAAGAAAGAAAAAGTAAGTGAACATCTATCACCCATGATAAGGAAGCAGAACCTTCTTGTCTGTACTCCAACTAAGTCCTTTAGAGATATAAACACAGTATAATCTTACTTGCCATTGTTAAGGATAGCAAAATCAAGATAACGCCATTAAAATGTCCTTTCTACAACAGCATGACATGGTAAAAATGTTGAAAAGATATAGTTCTCTATTTAAGAACTAGAACCTTAAAGGGTCTATGTAGGAAAGAGATTCCTGAACATAGACCATTTTAGAGTGTTAAGGTTTATTTATTAGTATTTTACGTCTAAAATAATTCTGATTATAGCAGCGAACAATTTGATTGGACAGTTTAGAAAAGCTAAATAGCCTGGGCTGGCAGAGATAAAGGACAGATAATTTAGATCATATTTTCATGACGTATTTTCTTTTTCAATGACAAATAAATTCTTAATATAGACGTTAATTTTTAAAAGACTCCTTCTACATAGCGAAAACAGCTACAACCAAGGAAAAGGTTGGAACATCAAGAAATTATTATATGATAAAATAAATATTTCAAATACCAGGTCAAATTCTAAAATGTTTCTTTTCTAAATATAAACCTGTTCTAAATTTAAAACTGACCGACCGCTGCTATGTTGATATAGTAACAAAGTATATTTAGTACTCTATGACTTCTTCCATATGACTTTAGTGTTCTGTTTCCTTAACAAGTACCAAACCAACTGTATTTTATAGAAATCATTCGTATTTGCCACAGGTTTTTAGTTCCATGTTTTCACATTGGAGAAAGTACTAAAGTCTTTTTCCGACACCACTGGTTTATTTTATGATGACAAAAACGTAACTTGTTACAAAAGAGATGTAACCGTGTTTGTCTGCATTGGAATGATCCAGTCTAAACTTGGCAGACGAAGAGAGATACGCAAGTAAGAAACCAGTCAGGGTGGGCTTTGCTCATGGTCAGATACGGACACTTCTGGAGAGCAACTCAGTGGGCTGAACAGTCTAGTAGAGGCATAGAGCCTTCTTCCGCATAATACAGATGAAGCCACAGTAAATAGACTCCTCTTTTGTATAGACCAAAAGTTACGCAGGAGTCAATTGAGTTTTAATAGCATGTGGCAGTAGCTGTAAATGAAATTACTGCTATGGGCACTTTCAGGGCTGGATTCATCCTTGCAGATTTCAGAGCTGGACATCTCCAAATCTCATTTTTGATTACACACCTACGATGGACACCTAATTCTTAACATCACCAAGATGAGTCCCACCCTTAGTGTGCTCTGTTTTTAAATTCATATCAAGTAGGTTAGAATCATAGCATCTCCTGAGTTGGAAGGGACCCCTAAGGATCATTGAGTCCAACTCCTGGCTCCACACAGGACCAATCAGAGCAGATGACTGAGAGCATCATCCAGACACCTCTTGAACTCAGTCAGGCTCGGTGCTGTGACCACCTCCCTGGGGAGCCTGTTCCAGTGCCCCACCACCCTTTCTGTGAAGAGCCATTTCCTGGTATCTAACCTAACCCTCCCCTGACACAGTTTCCTGCTGTTCCTGAGGGTTTTGTTGCTGGTCACCAGAGGGAGGAGATCAGCATCTGCCCCTTCGCTCCCCCTCATGAGGATGCCGTAGGCCATGATGAGGTCTCCCCTCAGCCTTCTCTTCTCTAGACTGAACAAGCCAAGGGACTTCAGCCTCTCCTCATACGTCTTCCCCTCTAGAGCCTTCACCATCTTAGTTGCCCGCCTTTGGACACTCTCCAATAGCTTTATGTCTTTCTTGTACTGTGATGCCCAAAATTGCACATCTTGTGCAGTTTGTGTATTTTTATTCCACCTTGTGTGTTTGTATATTCCCGATGTTCAGGAAGGCAAGGAGCTGGCGAATAAACATACCCTTCAGCTCATCCAGCACTGACTTCCCTTTGTGCACTGAGTAAAATCAGAAACTTCCTCATGAACAATGAAATGATTCGTGACTGAACATAGAAATTCTTGGTTAGATTGAGATTTGCACTAATATTACTTCTATATCGAATGATATAGTCAACTTCATAAGTTACACTCAATTACAGATAAGAAATGGCAATTACTGCTATCTAAAATGTGAACCAAATGAGTTTTCTTCACAGACCAGTTATACAAGAGAAATTATCTGTCAAAAAAAGCAAATTAATAAAAAAATATGACTTTTAGTTGACCTTCGGTTTCCCTGTCATTCTGCTGAAAAAAAACCCCCCAAATTGTAAATCTGCACATAATCACAAAATAAATGAGTCTTTCCAGATTAGCTGCTGCTGCGCAACAGGTGTAAGGGACATGAACAAATATTGCATGTTCGTAAATATTGGAAAATTGGCAGCACATTATGAATGTTGCCCTACACACCTGCACGCGTCAGCTCTGCGTGGCCTGAACCGCCAGACGCAATAGGGGAAACTGCCTCCGAGGAGTTCGTATTTTCTCCCATCATGTAGGTGGTAGATCCTTCTCAAGTGAGTTGGGGTCAAGGTTTGTTCCTGGGGCAGTGTAGATTCATATCACCCCCTTCATAAGACAGATATATTAATATCTCAGTCTAGCCTTAAACTATTTTTCCCGTCAGGTGTATATACGATATATGAAATTCCTATCATTATTAAACCTAATTCACCCAGGAAATACCCATCCTGAGAGTTATTCCAATTTTGACTTGATGCAGCACCAAGGTTTCAAAGCTATCTTTTATCCAGAGACAAATAAGAGGTTCCAATAAAGATCGGGGGTGAGGGGGGGAATCCTTGTTTTCAGACAAAATGTTATTCAGAAAGAAAGAAAAAAGGAAATGAAACACAAATGGTGCTTGTCTGAATTCGACCCTGCTGGAGCACCGGTTACTTCATACAGCTGGGGCGGGCTGGGCTGTGCAGCCAACGTCAACACAGATGGAATCCATCGCTGAATTAACCGGGCCCTCCTTTCTGAAATGCATTTGCAGTGCTTGCCATAACAAAGTTGAAAACAATTATAAAAAAAAGATTGTAAAAAAATAAATTAGGAGAAACACAAACACCCAACGTTAACTACTTTCTGATTAAAGCAAGGTTCCTTTCATATTGGAGGAAAATCCAAGTGATTAAATACAAAATAAAAATACCTCACTCAAATCTCTGCCATAAACAGCTACACCTTTTGGGAGCTATGGAATACGTAAGTGTTTGAGCACTGAGAAATGTAAAAAGTACATCTGAGCATTCTGATATTAGTTAATAACATTTACAGTGCTTTAATTTTTTTACTCTTGCTAGATGTATTGTTTAATTCTTTCAACTTGGCAATTTTTCAGTGGAACAATTTTGATGAAGTTATGAATTGTGAACTGAAATAATTCTTGATTCAATAATTTCTCATTAGTTTACCTGAAAAATAAAAAGGCCATAAAACCCACAAAACTATTTATATATTCTATAAAAGGATTAAATGTCAAAAACCCTAGAACTTGTGTGGTTTGAGTGGTATCAGGAGGAAAGACCTGGCAACCTGCAAAGAAGGCATTAGCACGAATTTCTACTTTTCTTTTTTTTTATGACATGTCACAGGGAAGAAAACTAAAGAATTCTGCCTTTTGAGACAAATAGCCTTGCTCAATAACAGGAATAAGAACTGAGTTAGGAAAAAAAAATCACCATTATTTTTACCTCACTCGAGGGAAAGGGACAAAGATGATGAAATACTGTTGCCCAGAATAATACCAGTAATACTGAAACAATACTGATAAAGGTGTCTGTCAGGTGCTAGGTTTGAGACTAAATGAGAGATGCTTTATTTGAAACCAAGAAGCAGACAGGGTGATAATTACACTACAGAATTGAGATGTCTGAAGACATTAAATACTGGATTGTGTACGGGATGCCCAACTGCAGTTTAGAGAGGGGATTGTTGAGAGAAACTAAAAAAAAATATATCTCCAAATAATAAGCAATATTTACCTGGATAGTAAAACTCATTATTCTGCTAGACACTATGAAACAGTCTTAATGGAAATATTAATTTTATGGCACACTATAGTCTTCCCCTCCACTCTCTCCGCTGTGTTCCACAGACCACAAATGAACTCTTTCTTTCTTTATCCCAGGAGATAAAATACTTTATTTCTTCCTTCTGTCCAAGGGTGCTTACCAAGTCAGGTAGGAACTTTTTTTTAGGCGTAGTCTAGCTGATATCTGCTGACGATACGGAATTGTATAATGTGGAAAGCAGCATGAAATACAGAGGAAAATAAAAGTCATCGTATAGGGACCTGAGGGTATAAAATCACTTTACACCCCAATGAAGATTTACACTATGCAGGAAATAGAAAGAAACGCCTCCCTTTATGCAATTATTTAGGATGTGGAGATTTCCAGTGGAAAGCAGTGACTTTAGCAGAGGCAAAGACCGTCAGTACAGCCATGCTGCAGGCAAAGGCTGCCAGCAATTCAAGGGCCATGCTCGCACGTGTGTTATTAGATCAACCACCAATGCGGATCCAGCCGGACTGTGGAGCCAGCTGCTACGTAACCCCTCAGCACTGAAAAGCAGCAACATGAGCCTGGAAAAGTGGTCACACACTGGTGATGCATAATGCAGCTATTCAGAAGCCAGCAGGCAAATGGGGGCTGTCAAGAAGAAACCTCGACACACGCACATGCCACTTGCTTTGGAGCAAGCTTAGACCGACCTCTGTACAACCTCACGGCATCCTCAGCCTGGGAGGGGGAACACATTTATGATCCCTTTCCCCATATGTGAAAAAATGGATGTCCAGAAAGCAAAATAAAGCAACAAACTGAATACCGATACAACCGGCAAGATTACTGACAGCACATTTCAAGCAGGCTTTTTCGTACCACTGTAAAGGCTGGAAATTGGACACCGGTACTTGCCACAAATTGATATGAAAGCCTTTAGGTAAACTCAAAATTGCTAAGGCACTAAAAAGAAATTACCATTTATTGCCAGCTATTGAGGACCTGGACGGACCTTGGATCTATTCAGGGCAAAAGCACTGACTATAGAGGATGTTAAGACCATATTGAGCTGTGCAGGAGTGAAATACTAGACTGAGTGTAGACAAGCAGAAGATGAAAAGGATTCTTCAATTTATCTCAGGTCCATATTCTAAGGTTATTAATTTCTCAGCTTGTTAGCTGGACCCTACAAAAACAGGAGCCAAATAATGCAAAGTCTAACAACTTCTTTCTTTCAGGTTATGAGCACATCTGAAAAAGGACAGTAAACCGGACAGACACCAAACTCTGCTTTTTGTAACCGAGTAATCCTGTCAGTCCCACCACAAGGTGCATGACAAACTGTTGGTATAGTCCAACCCAACTACCACTGAGTGTACCCAAGCACATGCCTCTGGAACACCAGTTCTACAAGGGAAAAAACAAAAGGAATTGCCCAAGAAATCAACAGCCAGAGTCAGACTTGATGGGAGGTCCAGCAACTCTCAGCAATCCTACAAAGGGCTTAACTGGTAACCCACCAGCTTCTACTGCAGAGCTGAACAGATGAGGGCAAGGAGGAGATGCTAGCAGAAGTGACTGCCAGGGTGGAGGATGCGTATAAACCCAAGCGAAGCTTTTGTTTAGGGTTTAAGACCAAGAACAAAAGAAGGTACGCGCTTTACATGCTGTCCTCCAGGGAGTGGAGGTGCCTCTGACACAGCCTAAGTGTGTGTCTGCTGACTCAGGGGTGAATACTTAATTAAAGGTATCTCTGGAAAACTGCTTAGTATGTAGAGTATCATAGAATCACAGAATCCCTAAGGTTGGAAAGGACCTCTGAGATCATCAAGTCCAACTGTCAACCTAACACCACCGTGCCTACTAGACCATGTTCTGGAGTGTCATGTCTGCATGTTTTTTGAATGTCTCCAGGGATGGTGACTCAATCACCTCTCTGGGCAGCCTTTTCCAACACGTCACTACTCTTTCCATGAAGAAGCTTTTCCTAATCTCCAACCTAAACCTCCCCTGGCGCAACTTGCAGCCGTTCCCCCTTGTCCTGTCACTAGTTATCTGCGAGAAGAGGCCGACCCCCAGCTCACCACAACTTCCTTTCAGGTAGTTGTAGAGGGCAATAAGGTCTCCCCTGAGCCTCCTCTTCTCCAGACTAAACAAGTCCAGTTCCCTCAGCCACTCCTCATAAGACCTGTGCTCCAGCCCCTTCACCAGTTTTGTTGGCCTTCTCTGGACATGCTCCAGCAGCTCAACGTCCTTCTTGTATTAAGGGGCCCAAAACTGGACACAGCACTCGAGGTGCGGCCTCGCCAGCGCCCAGTACAGGGGGAAAGTGACTATACTCACTATGCTCTGTGAGTATAGTGACTATAAGCAGATTGCAGCCTCAGAAATCACAGACTGATGATGGGAAACGGATCTGAACAGACTTGCTTGCATTTAAAAAATGAATCAGGGTGTACTGTCGCTCCAGAGTTTGATCTGAAGATTGTCCGAAGACCATTTACACAGGATCCTTACCAGGAACTGAGTCACCATTTCACAAAATATAGCACATCTGAGTTCTGCTTAGATAACCTGGTAACTCCTTTACCTAAGCCACAGGAAGGTAAAGACAGCAACGAAGAGGATCAAATGGAAGCAATAAGAAACCAACACAGTGTATCAACTGAGCAGAGAACCCAGCTGGTTCTTCCATCTCTGATGGCAATGTCAGCCTGCAGCAGAACCTAGGCATAAGCTTACGTCTCAGTTCTTGCCATTGTATTTAATTAACATTTGAGATATTAAATAAAACTGAAAACACTGGAACACAGAATGTACCACTGAAAGGACAGATAGCTGGCAGGAGTTACACCCAAACTCAATGGAAGACAGGAGTAGAAATAAACTTCAGGCTCCACAGAGGTAACAGAAGATCTAAGTAAATAATTCAAAAGTGAGAAAGAATGAGCCAGAAACAAAACAATTACATTTCTATAACATTCAGATTTTATAACAAACGACTATTACACAACCAGTTGGAAGCATCACTCAGACACAACAACAGAGTTGACTCATATCAAGCAAAGGGTCTGGGTTTAGCAAGAAGAGAAATGAGCTTTAATTAATGCTGGGGAACACCTTCATGCATATTACGTGAGAAAGATGAATCTGAATTTTAAGCAGCGTGAGGCCCTCAGTCATGAAGTGGTTATTGTAACTGTGCTCAAAGAAGTGTCTGTATTCCCCAGCAAAGACAAAACCACCTTCCTACTCCAGGAATTAATAAGCTCATCCAGGTACAGACAGTGCTGACAGGACAAGGTAGTATGGTGAGAGAAGTGTGGGCAACACCATTTCCATCAGCACAATACTCTCTAAGGGCCTGAGCACTGCATCAAATGAAAACAAGAGGAAAACTTTGGCACTTACTGGCCTAATCCTTTCCCATGTTCTTATTCGCAGCACACTAATGAGCACATCTACGAAAGCAAATAAGCTGGTCCCTGTCATCACAGGAAGGGTGTTTTTTGGGCATAGAAACAAGAAACCTAAACCCTAAGGCCACAAGTGTGAGCATGTTATGAAAAATGGTGGGATATCCTGTCAAATCTGGCATTAGTAATTTAATAGCTTTCTTTTATGGAGATCAAAGACCATCAGCATCTAGTAAGGACAGAAACGAGGACACATAGCTTCACAATGAAGCAGTTCAATCCTACACTAAATCCAACCTGAGCTGATCCAGTTTAAATGTGAATTCCAGTTAAAGGTAGTCAGGAACAGCTCATGGTGGCAGCTTAGACATGAAGAAATATGGTGCATTGTTATGAAGGTATACTGTAAGTGAACCGAGAATGGAACTACTTTAAAACTTTTCTGTGATATCACTTGCAAATGTGAAATAAATCATCAACAATAAGGCACCAATCCCACCCAGGAGAAATAGGAATGCCAACTACAGTGTCCTGCAAGACACACTCAACAAAGAATAGGCTGCAAACATATCTTTGTCCTTAATTCTTATGCAATCACGTATGATAACTGAAAGCAAGGATCCGCTGTTCTGGTTACTTGTGACCAAAGTAGAACATGAACCTACATCAGGCACATAGGAGAAATACTGATATGGAAACTACTTCAATAAATTAAACTACAGCTCAAAATGCAACTGGTAAGAGCTTTTCTTATATGCAATGGAGTGAAATGAAACCTGAGAAGAATATGATGAACACTGGGATGGTGGAACAGCCTTTCAAATTGAAATAGTGGGTTAAAGAAACTTAAGTGCTGGCAAATAGATTTTGGTAAATTTCTGAGAGGGTTGATATTTTACAATTGCCAGTGCTACGACTGACCACGCTGAATAATCAAAAAGGGCCCTTCAGTTGTTCCTTCATTATAGAAAAACTTATTGAGATTTGTTTTCTGGATTGAGAGCAGCCCCGAGGAGAAGGACTTGGGGGGTGCTGGTTGATGAAAAGCCCAACATGAGCCAGCAGTGTGTGCTGGCAGCCCAGAAAGCCAACCGTGTCCTGGGCTGCATCAAAAACAGTGTGGCCAGCAGATCCAGGGAGGTGATTCTGCCCCTCTGCTCCACTCTTGTGAGACCCCCCTGGAGTACTGCATCCAGCTCTGGGGTCCCCAGTACAGGAAAGACACGGAGCTGCTGGAGCGAGTCCAGGGTAGGGCCACAAAGCTGATCAGAGGGCTGGAGCACCTCTCCTACAAGGGCAGGCTGAGGGAGTTGGGCTTGTTCAGCCTAGAAAAGAGAAGTCTCCAGGGAGACCTAATGGCAGCCTTCCAGTACCTAAAGGGGACCTAGAGGAAAGACGGAGAGGGGATGTTTACAAGGGCAAGGAGTGATAGCACAAGGAAGAATGGGTTTAAACTAAAAGACGGGAGATTTAGATTAGATATAAGGAAGAAATTCTTTCCTGTGAGGGCGGTGAGGCACTGGAACAGGTTGCCCAGAGAAGCTGTGGAGGCCCCATCCCTGGCAGTGTTCAAGGCCAGGTTGGATGGGGCTTTGGGCAACCTGGTCTAGTGGAGGGTGTTCCTGCCCATGGCAGGGGAGTTGGAACTAGATGATCCTTGTCGTCCCTTCCAAACCAAACCATCCTGTGATTCTATGAAAATGAAGCTATTAGACAACTCTGAATGAAACAACTGAAATTTCATTGAATTTATTTTTCTGACTTCTAAAATTTTTCTGCAAGGATAAACACTCCAAAGCTAGTACTATCTTTAAAGAAGAACAGAGAATAACAACTAACTTTCAGTGTTAGAAGGAAAAGTAAGATGAAATAAGTAACCACCTGACACAAGAACCCCTTGCTTTTGTTAGGGCACTAGCCTGACTGCACATCTTAGAAGAATCTGTAAGACTGGCACTTTTTTGGTGGTTGTTCAAAGAACGATTAATGTAATCGGTGATGTATCACCTTAAAAATCCTTTTGATTTCAGGATGATTTTTTTCTTCCCCAAGGACACTGTCTCCTTTCAGCATTTTCTAATAAATATCTGAGAGTACACCTGACAGGCAGCCAGATAAAGGGAGGCTGTCAAATTGCTTCTCCACAATAGGAAACCCATTTATATGAAACACTCCTACAGAGTGACTGTGTACATTGTAGGAAAGGGTTGGAGGAAGATGACCTATCCTTTTGATTTATATCTACAGGGGTTCTGGCATCTTGCTGAACACTTGTTGCGGTTAAATAATTATTGAATTGTCAATATTCCAAGAAAAATAGAACATATACTCAATTTTACTGTGAAAATCATGCAAAATATCTAAGTGTGCTGTTCGTATTTGATTTTGTTGGACTGCACAGTGCACTGAAATCACTGACTCTCAGATGTAATACAGCAACCAAAGGCTTGGAGGCTAGAAGTCTTCTGTCACTGTCAAGCTGTGCATAATTTATGCCAGTAATCCTCATGCTCATCTGCAGGACACACTGGATCTTATTCTATTGCCTCAGTGGAAAATGTGCTACAAGGCAACTTGGTGATAGTGCAACGATGGGATCCCAGGTGTTAAACCATCAGCAGCACTATGAGGTACACTGAGAGCATTGCCTCTGTTATTCCTCCAAACCCATCACCTAGCACTGCTTCTTGCCTGTGAAGTAGAGGGAAACATCACAAAAGTAGCTGCGGATGTAGAGATGGAGAAAGCAGGCTAAAAGCTGTACGAAGGTTCAAGAGGCCTGCACCAAATATGACTTATTTCAGAGGCGGTGACCCCCTCCTCTGCTGCTGACCCAGGCAAAGCTCCCCTAGCTGCTGGCACTGTATTTAAGCTAGCAAGGGCATATTAAGGCACCCAGGCAAGTGGTGTTTCAGTTCTGCAGGAGGACTCTGAATTGTCCTTACATTTATTCACATCCTTTATGTGCAGCTTTTACTTTGCCAACCATCTGAAGGAGCTGTATGCACAGGCTAAAGCAAGTATTTGTGCTTTCTAAGGCTGACAGAAAGTCTGCTGGACCAGATGTAGGCAAGGGAATGTATACAGAGAACTACTAAGAGATCGTGTGCTTAGTGATTCACTTTGTTCAAGTACATGCAAGGTCCAACTTTGTCCCTTGATTTTAAGACCTGGTCCAAAGCCCACTGAGTCCAGGAAAACTCTCCGGGCTTTAATGTGTTTTAATAACTGGAGACTTCATTTAAACTGTTAACAGCATGTCTCTAAATAAAATGAATTTTATACTCTCTGTTCATGGGTTGGTGAATAACAAAACTGATACAAGATCTAGCCTGAGCAAATATGCAGGTCTATTTACAGATTTACAAAGGAAACCTTGCACAGCACCTGCCCACACATAATTCTGGCTCCTGGCACTACTTTAAGGAGTATTGAATTCCTTCCCACCCACACATCTTTACATAAGTAAAAGCTTAAACATCAATTCAGACTAAACAGTTTTGAATGCAGAATCCCTCGAGTGCCGTAAAAAGAAACAGTGGTGTAAATGAAACTTTAATTTCCATCATGCTCAATAACTGATGTGCTAAAAACATAGATTTTAAAACAGTGCACAGTTTATTTGAAGTTATTGGTTCCTACTTCCAGTAAATTCCAGCAGCACACTGTGTTTCCACTGGAGGCTGAGACCACCACTAGATGCTATTCAGCAAGTGGAAGAAGTTTCTGTCCTGAATGGCTGACAAAAAGAGGTGCCATACAACATGACTTCCAACTTGCCATGTGAAGAAGGGCAACCTGGAACAGAATTTCCTAGCCTCTGGTGGGCACAGGGGATTTCTTCCACTTGACTAGGAAAGCACGGTCTCTGAAAAGTGGCTAGGAAAGGTAGCTCACTATTTGCGTCACCGAGCAAGGTAATTATGTACACAGTGGCATCATCACCTACAATTTTTTAGGAGTCCATTGATTAAGGGTAGGTTGAAAATCACCATGGAGGAGCATTAATGAAAGGGAAAATTAGATTTTAGCTGCTGCCACTGATGTCCAGCCTGGTGTAAAAAGAAAGGTAACACAACAGTCTCTGATCATATATAATGAGGGGCTAACAAAGAATAGAATAGAATAGAATAGAATAGAATAGAATAGAATAGAATAGAATCATTAAGGTTGGAAGTGACCTCAAGGATCATCTAGTCCAACCATCCCCCCACCACCTATTACCCACTAAACCACGTCCCTAAGTACCATATCTAACCTTTCCTTAAACACCCTCAGGGATGGTGACTCCACCACCTCCCTGGGCAACCCGTTCCAATGCCCGACCACCCTTTCCGAGAAGAACCTTCTCCTCATCTCCAACCTGAACCTTCCCTGGCGCAACTTGCAGCCATTTCCCCTTGTCCTGTCACTAGTTATCTGCGAGAAGAGGCCAACCCCCAGCTCACCACAACTCCCTTTCAGGTAGTTGTAGAGGGCAATAAGGTCTGCCCTGAGCCTCCTCTTCTCCAGACTA
>VWZZ01001519.1:104438-166689 GCA_013399095.1 Psophia crepitans
TTCCAGAAAACAGCTAATGATCAATTCCATTAGTCCAACATGACTTCAGAAGAAGTTTTTAAAACAGTCAGACTGGGGGTTGAGCTTGCCCTGATGTTCAAAGGTCAAGAAGCTGATGGTTTGTGTTTTCCTTTTGACTCCACCTGGTCTTTTGCAGGATGACAGCAGTCTGTCATCTTTGTCACAAATTACGACGTGCTACCATCTTAAAATAGTGCCACTTGTAACCTGTATTTGGATAATGTGAGACAACAAGAGGCCTGGGACGTTCCCTGGCTGATCTCAAAGTGTCACCAACACCAGAAAGGGAGGCTCAAACCACCCCTACTTGACAGCAGCAACAGAACTGCAGGAAAACTGGCAAAAATCAGCTTCTGTCACTATGGAAAAAACAGCTCAGCCTGGTGACTTCACTGGGATGAAAGTATCCGCAGCATTACAGGCAGGTCAGAGGAGAGGGCTGTGTTCAAGTTCTGCTTTGCCAGGTTCAACATGGGAGACCGCGCTCCAGACCAGCCAGCTCTAACTGTGTCAACTTCCACAGTAATTCCCCTGTATCTCAGAGAAATATTTTTGTTACTCCAAAACCCAAACTGAACTACTGCAAAAACCAGTGTTGACCTCCTGGACCTAATTCATACTTCACACCATTTCACTTGCTGCAGCTGTACCAACTTTATGGGAATTTACACATTAGTATAGGAGAAAGAAAAAGTAGGTCACTTGTCTTTAGAAAAACAACTTGAATCTTCAGAGCCAATTTATTAAACTGAACCTACATAAATATGAAAGAAGGAGGATCTCAACTGGCTTCAGTTTACGAAGCTACCACCTGAAGTCTACATTTCAAAGGCATGTGCATTTTGCATAATTTTTCTGCCTCTCATCAACCCCTTCCCTTGTAATTTATGCTATATGCATCGTGAATTAAAGAAAAATAATCATTTTCAAGCACTGTTAACCATGAAATGGATGCTCCAGGTTTCATTGCATATTAATAAGATCACTTTTGCATCCATACAAATCTTGCATAATTATTTTACGGCATCCTTTTTAGTTGAATTTTCCTACAATATATATACACCAAGTGGGGATATGAATGTTTCTAGCCTAAACATTCCCTTCCTATAATGATTCCAGCGTATCTCATTACCTTAGGTAGAATTAACATGAAAAAACCCAAAACAATAATCTTGTTCAGGTCACAAACCAAAAGCTGGCAGCGCTTAGGTAGAAAGTAGGGTTAAAGTATTTTACATAATACGTTTGTTGTGTTGTGGGTTTTTTTTTACTTTGTCCTGCAGTACATAGCATTATTCACCACCCAGTAAAGGTTATTACGAAAGACTGGCTAGGAGTTTGATCTGATAAATTAGTTCTTCTGTTCATAAGATGCTGCTGGCTTATATATCTCCTAGAACTTGGCATAAATGCGATAAGAGTAGCACACTACAGTGAAGCAGAACATCAGTAATCTAGTTGTTCTGTCCCTATAAGCTGCATGTGTATTTCCTGCTTCAGCCAATGAACCTGGGTCTCCATGGGCTGTCCTTATCACCATGCACACAATTTTTCACAAATGAATAAAAAGATGGATAATTTACCAATATTAGTGCTAAGACTGTGTTCACCTTTGCACAGGCTAAACCATGATTTGCTTACGCTTCTCTAAAAAAAGTGTTTAAAATGCTTTCTTCAAATCTACTGTAAAGTCAATAACAAAGGAGAATTAAAACTTGTTTATAGTTTATTCTGTAACAAGACAGCTGCTCCCAACTGGAGGAATTGAATTACAGATCTCAAACAGTATTTTTGCTATAAACATCCCTGAGAACATAGACTTCTACTTGTTCTGCAGGGAATTTCCTACCCAGAGACTGAGCACAGAAGGGCCCTGAAGACTTTAGAAAAAAAGGAAGTATTCTTCCATCATTTTAAAACTCTGTACTTCCATTTCTCCGCTATCAAGAGGGAGGCTTCTCATAAGACTTGCTCCAGGGAAAGCTGATCCTTAAAATCATAAGAAACTAGCTGGTACCTGTGGGCTTGGCCAGGCCAGCCTCGAGCACAAGGCAGGTCAACCTTTGAAGTTAAGTTGCTCAGGCTTTTGCCACCTGGATTTTGAATTTTTTTTGCCTTTTTGTCTGCAATGTGAACCCAGTTCCCTCAAACAAAGCGGAGTTGAGAGGACTAATCATTTCCCTGGACCTGCAGGCTCCTTCACCTTGTAAACATTTCTGTTAGTGCTTATTACAAATATATTCTCTCTTACATGTGTTTATATATTTAAATTAACACTCACCAGCCACTGCTGGGGTATTTCTGGCAGAGGCATTTGAGGAGGTGCTGGCAAACTGTTGGCAACTTCGTGCTTCTGTACATGTTCTTTTATTTCAAAACCTGTTGAAGAGCAACAGACATCACTTAACACTTCGGTGGATGCAAACAGGACATTTTTTTCTGTACGTGGACACCACGTCTGACAGTGACACACCAAAATCTGGCATGCAGTGCTGTTCACAGCCTACCTCCCAAAAGCAGTTACTGAGGCAGGACTGGAAGAATGCTGGGAATTCAGGAATTTAATCAAGCAGAACAAACACATACTTGCTCTATATGATAATGACATATATGCTATTTGGATCAACAAATACCAGACATATGAAAAATTTACAGGAAATCATTCTGAACCGCCTATCCATCTGGAACTGAAAGACTTAAACAGCTAAAATTCAAACATCTTGCCAGGCATGTACCATACAGATAAAACCATTTATTGGGGGAATCACAGAATCTTAGAGATTGGAAGGGACCTCGAAAGATCATCTAGTCCAACCCCCCCGCCAAGGCAGGACCGATACAACACTTGCAAACACCACAATGGCATCGTACAGTGGATAAAACATGGTCAGCCTGTGAGCACTATGTGGCTGGGTGCCTTTTACCAGCGGAGACGAGCCACAGTTGTACTCGTGGCACATTTTGGATGGCCAAGGCCACCATGCAGAAATGAGTCCAAAACCACCTTTCATGCATCCCTCTCCCTCCCCTGCAGCAGTGGTCACAGCTATTCAGCCAACCCCCCAGCACCCATGTTCCCTGGGGTCCCTGCTGCCATCACCATCTCTGATCACGGAGCCGTGGTGTGAGTCTGCACAAGTCTTGGGTGATGTAGGATGCTACAACACTCCAACCTGGAGCACACTGCTGCTGGGGGAAACACTGCCCTAACCTGCTCACCATTAACAGAACTGCACACTGAGCATGTTTTCTCACAATTTCATTCTTTTTCTCATTTTTTTTTAAATAATCCCATAGTTTTCCAGCTGAATTTGAAAAGGGAAAAGGAGCCGAAAGTAAAAGCTGCTTTGACAGTCCTTTGTATCACTATTGCATCTCCTTCCCAGGGAAAATGTGACCCACTTGTTCTGAGGTTTTGGCACAATAATTTAAATCCCAGTTGAACTCACTTCATAGGAACATGATATTGTTTATTTTTCTAAATATCAAAAGGGAGATTAGGGTGCATCTCCTCAATGTTCTGGCAAAAATTCAGTCAATGGATTGTACCCTGCTTACCCCTAAACTGAATTTAGCTCCTAGTGTTTAGTTTAGTTTTTAAAATATATATTTACATAGCCAAATGGATGTCTTGTGGTCAAGATCATATAATTCTCAAAAATGTAATCAATGATGAAATGTTTCTTGTCATAATAACCCAGTCCCACTGGCTGTGAAGTCATGAATTGAAAAACAACACTGATAAAATAAACTGGCTCTAAAGGCCACAGATTCTTCTTTCTTCCTACAAATCAAGAGGGGGATTAGTCTTGGGAAACATTCCAAATTTATTTTTTTTCAATACAACTTTCACTTGTTCCTTTCTATGGAGGATGAATCCATATTATGACTGTCATCCATATCCATGTCTCCCATGCTTTCCATAACAACTAAAAGTCAAATATGAAGGGCTTTTTAGTGAAAAAAAAAAGTAGTCCAAGTGAATTTTACTGACTCTGTAAAACTACTTTTTCCCCGGTTTCAAGCAAGAACCTGCTCTAACATTTTTTTCCATCTACCAAATTACACAGCAAAGTCAGCATTACAGGTTTACGGCATCAGATCCCTTTAAGGAAAGCAGGCAATGTTGACAGTCATATTAAATGACTAAATCCACCAACAGTTCTTACTCCAAAATAAACTGTTTGTGTCTTTGTTTTTTAGAAGAAAGTCTGAGTTTCAGAAGGAAATGCCAAGTGTTTTGTTCAGACCTACAATCCATCGGGCATGCCAAGGCTCAGGAAGAAAAATAACGTTTATCGTTTTGCCAGCTATTCAGAGTAACCACTGGTTTGGATGTCGGGCAGGTCAAGGCCAGGCAGTTACGACCTGAAGGATACATCTGCCTGCCCCAGTTGTCTCTGCTTGATAGATATTAAATGAAGAAAACAGTGTGCAATTGGGAGATGTAACAAAACAAGGCAAAAGATTTCCAAAGAATTCCCCGAGTAAGAATTTACTGAGTTTAAAGTGTTTTACTAAAAGCCAACCAGCCCATTATAATAATTTCCACACCTTTACAAAGAAAAACATAATTGTCCATTTCCAGATGTTATAAAGAACCCAGCCAGTTCCCAGTTGAACAGATCTTTCATTACCGTTCCCCGTTGAACTTAAATGCTTTGCCCTAGCCATTGAAATATCCTGTTGGATTCACACAGTTAATAAAATCAAATGCGTGTAAAGAGTTTGAACTCAGCAGAGTCCTCAGGCCTCTTAAATTGTGCCAGCGACCCAAGAGCTCTTGTGGAGTTATGTGGGTGGAGTAAAACAACATTTTGAAAAACAGACTCCGACTGACAGTTCGGCTTAGTTACAGAGTACTGTGGGTCGTTTATTGCTTTTAATTTTAATGAAGAGATGAATAGTTTCAAAGGGATGGGAGTACTGAATGTTATAACTGATAAAAAAAGCAGCAGGGTCAGGTCCAGTAAAGTACATGACTCCCCAGGTAGTTTCACACACACTTGAAGCCAGCACAGGATGGCAGAGTTCCCAAGGAGGCAGCTCCTCTCCTTCCCTGCCCTGTTCCTGTCCCTGCACCAACCTCTCCTTCATGCCAGCTGAAGCATGTGTGGGGCCTCAGGTTGAACTAGACCAGGGAAGTGACACTGGTTAAGACTAAACCAGCAAAAAAAAAAAATAATAAAATCAAATAATGCTTGTGCTAGCAGAAAGGAAGACGCAATACATGATGAGCAAGAATGAGTAGCCTGGGGAGAGGAACAGGATGCTTCTTTTAGAGGCCACGTGGGCTTAAACTCTATTTAAACTGCAGTTCCATAGAGTTTACAGACAAATAAGGCACAGTCCTATGGCCTCTTCCTTAACTGAACTATGAGATTTCCTTGAATTAATTCTTCTTTGAACTAGAGCATATCTTTTAGCAAAATATTCTATTTTGATAAAATGCCAGTAATGGCACGCAGACCTTACGAAGTTCTTCCATTAGTTCATAACTTCCATGTTCAAAACAGGTGCTTTATTTCCGCTTTGGAACAAACACTCTGCCATTGCTCACTGCTTTGTGTTGTGTAAATCTAAGAGATTCTCAGTCGTTCCTTCCCTAAATCAAGTTTAATTATGATACGTCATTTTGGATAATTTGAAGGCATATTTCTGGATCCTTTAATCACGCTTATGACTTTTCTTTGAAATGTATAAATTTTATCTCCTTGAATGTCAGTGCTAGAAGTGGGTATAATGTTCCAGTAATAACTGCACTGAACCAGGCTCCACCACTTAATATATGGATCTCATATGGATCTTACTAATGGATGGATACTGTAATAGGATGTAATGGATCTTGTTACAGATCCTGTAATAGGCTTTAAAACCTAAATGGTAGGTGCCAAAAGGTAGAAAGGTCCTTGGGTCTTTTTATCCTTAGCCACATCGACAGTCATAAATTAAACATGTCTGGGAAGGTGCTATGGTATGGAGAAATTCATATCCATATGGTTAAAATCTCTCACCCCTCAAAACCAGGGTGGAGTGTGATGATCCACGTGGCAGCAAAGATGCTAGGGTTATTGATGTGTTAGAAACCACAGAAATGCCTGCGAATGGTCATGTAAGAATTCAGGGTTTGCCACAGAAAAAGATGGCAGGATCAATAGCCCAACTGAAGTGCATCTACACCAATGTACGCAGCGTGGGCAACAAACAGGAGGAGCTGGAAGCTGTTGAGCAGCAGGAAAACTATGATATAGTTGTCATCATGGAAACGTGGTGGGATGACTTGCACAACTGGAGCGCTGCAATGGATAGCTACAAACTCTTCAGGAGGGATAGGCAAGGAGGGAGAGGAGGTGGGGTAGCCCCATATGTTAGGGAGTCTTTTGATTGTCTAGAGTTTGACGATGGTGACAATTGGGTTGAGGGATTTTGGGGGTAAGAATAAGGAGGAATGCCAACAAGGCAGATATGGTGGGATGCTGTTATAGACCATGCAATCAGGATGATGCAATAGTCTATAAGCAGATGGGAGAAGTCCCAAAGTCGTTAGCTCTTGTTCTCGTTGGAAACCTCAACTCACCAGATATCTGCTGGAAATATGATACAGCAGAGAGGAAAGAGTCCAGCAGGTTCCTGGAGTATGTGGAAGATAACTTCCTCACACCATTGGTGAGTGAGCCAACTAAGGAAGGCACTCCACTGGAGCTGTTGTTTGGAAGCAGAGAAGGACTTGTGGATGATGTGATGGTTGGAGGCTGTCCTGGGCATAGTGATGATGAAATGAAAAGAGTTTTCAATTCTCGGAGAAGTAAGGAGGGGGGTCAGCAGAACTGCCACCTTGGTCTCCCAGAGGGCAGATGTTGGCTTGTTTAGGAAACTGGTTGACTGAATCCCTTGGAAGGCAGTCCTGAAGGGCAAAGGAGTCCAGAAAGATTGGACATTTTTCAGGAAGGAAATCTTAAAGGCACAGGACTAGGTAGTCCCATGTGCCAAAAGATGGGCCAGTGGGAAAGAAGACTGGCCCGGCTGAACAGAGAGCTTTGGCTGGAACTCAGGACAAAAAGGAGAGTTTATGGCCATTGGAATAAGGGGCAGGCAACTCAAGGATCTTGTGAAGTTATGTAGGGAGAAAATTAGAAGGGCCAAAGCCCAACTAGAACTCAATCTGTCTGCTGTCATAAAAGACAAAAAATGTTTCTATAAATACATTCACAACAAAAGGAGGGCTAATAAGAATCTTCATCCTTTATTGGATGCAGGGGGAAACACAGTGAAAAAGGATGAGGAAAAGGCTGAGGTACTTAATGCCTTCTTTGCTTCAGTCTTTAGCAGTAAGAACAGTTGTTCTCCAGGTACCCAGCCCCCTGAGCTGGAAGGCAGGAACAGGAAGCAGAATGAAGCCTCCATAATCCAAGGGGAAATGTTTAGTGACCTGCCACACCACAAATCCATGGGACTGGATGGGATCCAGCCAAGGGGACCTAGGGAGCTGGCAGAAGTGCTCACCAAGCCACTTTCCATCATTTATCAGCAGTTCTGCTAACTAGGGAGGTCCCAGTTGACTGGAAGTTAGCAAATGTGACACCCATCTACAGGAAGGACCGGAAGGAGGATCGAGGGATCTACAGACCTTTCAGTCTGACCTTGGTGCCAGGGAAGGTTATGGAGCAGATCAACTTGAGTGTCATCACACTGCAAGTACAGGACAACCAGGTTATCAGGCCTAGTCATCATGGGTTCATGAAAGACAGGTCCTGCTTGACTAACCTGATCTCCTTCTATGGCAAGGTGACCCACTTAATGGATGAGGGAAAGGCTGTGGGTATTGTCTACCTGGAGTTTAGTAAAGCCTTTGACCTTTGACACTGTTTCCCACAGCACTCTCATGTAGAAACTGCCTGCTCACAGCTTGGACAGGCATATGCTCAGCTGGGTAAAAACCTGTCTGGGTGGCCAGGCTCAAAGAGTTGTGGTGAATGGAGTTAAAACCAGTTGGCAGCTGCTCACAAGTGGTGTTCCCCGGGGCTCAGTACCAGGGCCAGTTCTCTTTAATACCTTTATCAACAGTCTGGACAAAGGGATGGACTGCGCCATCAGTAGGTTTGCAGGTGACATCGAGTTGGGCGGGAGTGTCGATCTGCTGGAGGGTAGGAAGGCTTTACAGAGGGATCTAGACAGGCTGGATCCATGGGCCAAGGCCAACTATATGAGATTCAAGAAGAATTAGTGCTGGATCCTGCACTTGGATCACAACAACATCATGCAATGCTACAGGCTGGGGGCCAAGTGGCTGGAAAGCTGCCTGGTAGATAAAGGACCTAAGGGTGTTGATCAATAGTTGACTGAATATGAACCAGCAGTGTGCCCAGGTGGCCAAGAAGGTCAACAGCGTCTGGCTTGTATCAGGAACAGCATGGTCAGCAGGAGTAGGGAAGTGATCATCCCCCTGTAGTCAGCACTGGTGAGGCCACACCTCGAGTGGTGTGTTCCGTTTTGGGCCCCTCACTACAAGAAAGACATCAAGGTGCTGGAGCGTGTCCAGAGAAGGGCAATGAAGCTGGTGAAGGGTCTGGAGCACAAGTCTTATGAGGAGCGGCTGAAGGAACTGGGGTTGTTTAGCCTGGAGAAAAGGAGGCTGAGGGGAGACCTTATTGCCCTCTACAACTACCTGAAAGGAAGTTGTAGCCAGGTGAGTGTCGGTCTCTTTTCCCAAGTAACAAGTGACAAGACAAGAGGAAATTGCCTCAAGTTGCACCATGGGAGGTTAAGATTGGATATCAGGAAAAATACCTTCACTTGAAAGGGTTATCAAGCACTGGAACAGGCTGCCCAGGGAAGTGGTTGAGACACCATCCCTGAACATACTTTAGAGACGTGTAGATGTGGTGCTGAGGGACATGGTTCAGTGATGGACTTGGCAGTGTTAGGTTAATGGTGTTAAAGGTCTTTTCCAATCTAAATGCTTCTATGGTTCCATGATTTTGAACTGTCTGTTGGTAACAGATCTTGTGCTAACACTCAAATCATGCCTAAGAACTGATGGAGGACGAGTCAGCACAGGTCAAACCCTTGCCAAACACCACTCTGCAATTTAACAGCATAAATAATTTGAGTTCCAGAGCCCAGAAACATACCCAGCACTGTTTAATTTACTAGTAGACCTGTAGCTTTTGTGTCTTGAAACACCATCCACAACCCAGAAGGGAAGGATATGACAACCCTTCCCTGTGTTTGTAAAGTTGGCAACAGAATGTTTCAGACTTCTTAAGGAAGTCAAATGTCTTTCTTAGTAAATCTAGTTGAAAAGATTACAAGAAGAACATGCAGTGTCAGTTCAGCATTATTGAGGTTATTTTGAACTCCTGTAAAATATAGCTGTTCCTGACCATAAATTGCAGGTTCTCACCTACAGATTTTTGTTTTGGGCATTTTGGTGTATTTTGATGAGCTTTTGGAGCATGAAGCCTCCTTCCACAATATGCAAAACTGTACCTGCCTCCTTCTCTCAGTAGTAAAGTAAAAACAGTGATGGGTCTTTAACAATGTCAAAACAGAAAGGAGGAGAATCATTATTTTCAAGTTGATCTCCTTGGATTTGAATCCTGTGGGAAAAATTATTTCTTTACCGAAGGGGGGAAACATTGCATCACACAAGACCATATTATTTTAGCACTGGAGAAGAAACAAATCATGAGAAATACAACTGCTCACAATATGGCATTTTTCTTCAACATACCCTGGTATTTTTAAAAAATCTAAACACTGAGGTTTTACACTGACAGTATTTCTGTCAAATGTAGGAGAGACAGAGGCTTTATAGCCTAGATGCCACTTCATACATAAAAGTGCTGTAAGGAAATGGAAGAGTACTCTTAGTAAAAATAGTGAGGAATATTTGGAAAGGTTGCTCTACACAGTGAATCATTTATATTGCATTCAGTTCCATAATCTTGACAGAGACAGAAGTGATTGTGCAATCAAAATGGTTTTAGATAGGAAGAAAAAGAGAAAATTAATATTACTCTAATTGCAAAATGCAAACCAAACGCGCTGACAGCCATCTCTTGGCTTGGCACTCCTGTATCAGCCATCACCAACTCAGTATCAAGCCTTTTGATGGATGTGGGTCATTTGAGAGAGACACAGCATGCAGCACCCACGCATCTATAAAATGGTCCTGTGGCCAGCACTCCCTGACATGGTATTACTTTTCCATCAAAACTCATAAATAGCACTGCTGCCACAAATAAAATGAAGTAACCGCTGTATCAGAAGTGAAACATTCTATCTAGCACATAATTTTGTGGCTCAATTCACCCACATGCACCCAAGATACTTCCAGTACGCCTTCTGCTATATTTTACTGCTGAATATGAAGGAAAACATTGGGGAAAGTTACACTTTGGCTTCACCCTGTCTTTCTGCCTTGCTTCAATTTAGGGCTTGTCTTTAGCCCTTAAAGCTATTTCACTGAGCACAGACTTATTCTGTGCATTCTGCAAGCGAGAAAACCCACCCCTGACACTGACCTTTTGATGACTGTATCCTCAGGAGAATGTTAGTTATTACTGCCTTCTTCTCCCTGACAGTGGAAGTTAGATATTCATGGTCCAGAAGTTCAAGAAACAGGCGCAGCTCAACTATTAACTCTTCCATGGCTGAAAGGCAAAAAAAAAATAAAATTAAAAAATTACTTTTTCTAAAAGGTCCCATTAGAAAAAAGAAAGAGTTAATTCTCATCTATTCACATTCCTAGCTATTTTCTAGCATTTCTTAAAAATGTACGGTCCTCCCTGCTGGAAACAGACTGCATGCATTAGTAAACCCAACAGATGAGTCCATTAGTGAGGACTACAGGCACTTGTAGCAGTTACTTCGAAACTGATGCAGAAAAGACAGTTCTTTTCACGCATCACATCATCAAGCCAGCACTAGGCAAAAGTATGTGCAGGAGTGGTGGCCACCTGCTTTACTAACAGTGCCACTCTGGTTCCTCTCCTTTTAACAGTTTCTAACTGCAGAACAAAATTATATTTTGATACAGTTTCTACGCAAATTGATATTTTCATAAATCTTCAGGCAAAGTCTCTCTCATTTCTTCTGCTTGCTGTGGGGGAAAAAGAGCAGGTATTCTTTTTTGACAGTGATTTGGCTTTCTTATAACTTTCAACTACAACCTCCCAACATGTCACTTAATTTCTTATTACTCCCAGATTCCTGATGACGCATTTCATCTTTCGCTCGATTTCTACTATTCCAGATCTCAAGGCTTTCCTGTTCTTTCTACAA
Source organism: Psophia crepitans (assembly GCA_013399095.1). Classification (NCBI taxonomy): domain Eukaryota; kingdom Metazoa; phylum Chordata; class Aves; order Gruiformes; family Psophiidae; genus Psophia; species Psophia crepitans. The sequence goes on from VWZZ01001519.1 coordinate 115,746, forward strand.
AAAAAGAAATTCTTTCTCTGCATTCCCATTGCTTCTCCATTTGTATCAACAAGCTTAATAAGCACATTTCTACTTTTTTTCCTTTCGAATTACCTCTGAAGTCTTGCATTGCCTTAGTAACTGCAGTAGCTCAGACCATATATATAAACACCCTTGTTACAGCCTAATCGTATGACAGCTATTCAGCAGGTTTATGAGAAGCCCATATGAGGTACTGAACCTCATTTTCATGCTTCAGTTCTCCCGTAACTCTGGGATTCTTTGGTCCTTCCGCTTAAGTGGTTTGCTATTTTTAGTTTAATTTTCATCCTGGATAGAATAGTTCACATTTCCATACTGTCTGTATCTGATGACATTATCCTCATTAAAAGATGAGGAGAAACATGCAGCTCATTTCAGGGCCGCACCTAGGATTAATCTCAGTGCTATCCTCATTCCAAAATGCCTCTACTTAAATTCTTCTCTGCTTATTCACATTTGTTTTTATAGTCTTTTTAAGGCCTAACAGGGTGACCACTGCTAAGCCTCTTCAAACCTCTAAAAAGTACATTCTTTGCTGCTTAATCCCTTCCCAGCTCTTCCCTACTCCTAAAACCTTTTCTGATATGGTTGTTTACTCAACTGAACCTGGAATCTTTTTTTCCCATTCCTGAGAACATGTCTGGATGTTTAAACAAGCCTTGGTCTAGATGCACTTGTTTTATCTGACACTTGAACACAGCAGAGAAACCTGCAGATGTCAGCTATGGTTCTACAAGTGGCTGTTGGCCCCTTCTTGTCTCCAGAAAACGCAGATTTTCCCATTTATTTGCAAAGGGTACCTCCTAGTACGCTCTGGCTATTCTGGGAAGAAGCTATCTAGAAGTCCATCAGAAATCCAAAGTATTCCACAACAACCATATTAATTTCAGTGTTGTTCATGTTGTGGAACAACAACATACATGCACACAGCTTTCTGAAGCAACAAGGTATAGGTTCAGATTTGCAAACTGATCACAAGGCTCATGGAGGAAAAAAGAAAGAAGACCTATGACCTAAAAAACCATAATACCCTAATAATCAGCTCTTAGTTATTTTATAAGTAATACACTGTAGAAATAAGTTGTATACACCATTAAATGTACAGTAGTCTCTTGCTTTTAAATATGCTTTGAATATAACATGTATTACTACTGTTGTTATGAGTTTTAATTATGGAATATATTATCTTTTGATATTTAACACACACATTTTCATAGAATCTAGGCAGTCATTGTGAAATCTAATCAGTACACAGTACAAAAAAAAAATTGTATTTTTTAAGTAGTTCTACAGCTATATAAATTACTGTCAGTAACTGCATACCTTACTGCACTAAAATTACTTTGCAATGGCATGCTTTCTGCATTCTTTAAGGCAAGGGACTGTAAATAAACTGAAAGAGAGATCTCCCTTCTCCACTTCACCAACGAATACCCTGTGCCAAAGTAACACCATTTCTTCACTGGGAACCTTCACTTCAGGGAAGGAAGAGAAAAAGGGATGAAAGAAGCAGATACCATTGATGTGCACAGTGTGCATAACTGTTTTCAGTTATTAAAAATGATAAGATCCTTGTACTCAGGAGCTTATAATCTAATATGAACAGATAGATTGCAAAATGAGAAATGAAAACAGACCAAGAAGGAGGTATGAGGCAAAAAGACTGGGAAGCAAGAGGAGATAGGAAATTGCTGCTGGAGAGACTCCTGGGAGCTGGCATCAGCCTAAATCTCTCCTGAGGCCTCCTCACATAAACGTGTGACTTTCTCCTCCTCCTCCCCCCACGTCTCTGGAGGAAATCTGCACTGCAGTCACAGGTGACCACAGCCCACTGACCTACAATACCAAACCACCAGTTACTGGAAGCAGTTTAACTGCGTACAGCAAAGGACTGAAAAAAAAGCCTTGGTTAGGACCGATAGAAGATGACAAGACGAAGCTCATACCAGTGAGACAATGCTTAAAAAAATCTGGAAACCACTGCCTTAGCAACACATTCACCATAGCTGCATTTATATTTGGCCTGGTGTCCCGCGCTGTTGTGCAAATGTCTAACAGTGTACCATAAAGGAATACAGAGCGTAAGGCGACTTGTTCGCTCTGCCTTTGTAAGCAGGGTATATGACAGTGACTTCAAGCAAGCAGCCATAAAAGCTAGTTTAAAATGTCAGTATGACAACAGAATAAAATTGTTAGCAGGTGCTGTAAAATGCTAGGCATAAATACTTAGATATTTTGTCTGCCAGGATTAAATTGGGATTGTATTTTCTTTTGCGGGAGTTAATAGCATCACAAACATCAAAGTGTGAAGGAAGTAAGTTCTGAGTTTCACTTTATATATATGCAATGATGTCAAACATCCAAAAAGAGAGAAGGAAAATACTGTTCCCAGCTAGTAAGGAACACTCTTTCCACGTATCTTAAAAATGTACTTTTCTTTTTTACCGTTTTTACAGTTTTGCTGCTTAAGCAGAGACCAGAAATACTGTCATGGAGTACATGGAAAGTATTTAAAACAAGGAGCTGAAAACCTTTTTTTCTAAGATGGTAACAAATAACCTTGTATGTACTCAGGAAAAAAACAAATTTCCCTGGTGTCAATCCTTGCCTTATTTTCTGGATTAAAGAACTCTCTTTTCTCCTTCCTAGAAATGTAATGATGTGCTCACAAAAAGTAATAGAAGTGAATAATAGAAAATCCACATAATGCATATTTTCAGCAAGTAATCATTACTTCTGAAATGGAGACTAAAAATGAGAGGGTGATGTGTGTCCCAAAGAAAAACATACTCCTCCAGTGAGAGATTACCCTTGGAAATCTGACATCACCACAAAATAAGAATAATAATCAGAAGGCTCTCAAAAAGGGGCCAATTTATTTGACAGTTTTGGCTGTATTCTCATTGCCAAAGGAATTACTTGTAAGTGGCAGGTGGTGAAAGGCAGGGTGGAGCCCAGGGATGGTAATCACAACAGTAAGCAGATTTTAGCTTGACTGAGGAGCAAAATCACATTCCATATTAAATGATGAGAAGTCCATCCTATGCTCAGTAGGAATTATAGGCCCCTAATGGGCTGCTGTAATTGCCATGCACAAATAAAAAACAATGATACATCCAAAAGGGTTTCCAGGACTGGCTCTCAAGAGTTTTAAAGTTTTTCAAATGACAGCACATAAAAACTGTATACACAAGCCAGCACCGGAATACACCAAGGTAAAAATAATCAGATGAAGGCAATTACATCACACTGTAGTTTTTGTTCCAAACCAGAACTAAAACCAACTGGGACTGAAAGAGCATGATGATGCAATTATCCCAAATCTACATTTATGGGTACTAGCCTATAACCATTTTTTTAAAGAATGTAAAGTTTTCACTTCAAATTGATTTAAAAAATTCTTAGCAGCAGTGTTATATTGCACACATGATCTTCAAACTAGAAGAAAAGACAAGGATGAGCTCATTAAGAGAATGATCGGATTGTTTTTTCATCACTCACAGCAATTGCAGTATCTCTTAACCTTGCCACACCACAAATGACCCAAAAGTGTTTTCCAGCTAACTAACAGATACTGAAAAACTTAAAGAAAAAAGAAAGACAAATCCAGGAAATAAGACAAGTATTTTTATTGTCTACAAATCCCACACAAAGTAAATGCACTTCCGTGCTTGCATGTCTATTATAAATGCATGTATAAAAATATGTCAGTGTACACATCTGTCAAAGAAATACAAATTTAAATTCAGCTTCAAATTTTTAGAAGATCCCCTTCATCAGTTCCTTGCACACTACTGAATCAAATTTCTCTAGGCTTAAATGGGTGGTGCATCAAGAAGCGCATGACCAGAAGGTCAAGGGAGGTTATCTGCCCCCTCTACTCTGCCCTGGTGAGGCCACAGCTCAAGTATTTTGTCCAGTTCTGGGCTCCCCAGTTCAACAAAGACGGAGAACTGCTGGAGAGAGTCCAGTGGAGGGCTACCAGGATGATTAGAGGACTTGAACATCTTCCATATGAAGAAAGGCTGAGAAAGCTGGGTTTGTTTAGCCCAGAGAAGACTGAGAGGGAATGTCATCAACACTTATAAATACCTGAAGGATGGGTGTCTAGAGGAAGGGGGCAGACTCTTCTTAGTGGTGCCCAGTGACAGGACAAGGGGCAATGGGCACAAACTGGAAAAAACTTCTTCACTGTGAGGGTGACAGAGCACTGGAACAGGCTGCCCAGAGAGGTTGTGGAGTTTCCTTCTCTGGAGCTATTCAAGACCTGTCTGGATGCAATCCTGTGCAACATGCTGTAGGCAATCCTGCTCTAGCAGAGGGGTTGGACTAGATTATCTCCAGAGGTCCCTTCCAAACCTACACATCTGTGAATTTGTGAATCTGTAAATCTTCCATTCACCATTTAGTTTGTCATTTACAGATGTTAAAGGCCAGAAGGGACCATGTCAATGAGATCCACTAGAAGAAATCACCTAATCTGTTTTTCTACATACAGAAATACAGACCAGAGACATTCATCTATCTAATCCTCTCTTAGCAGACTTGTATTTACCTAAAGCACATATTCCAGAAAAGGCAAAAATCTATGTCAGCATTTTGAGCCCTACTTTCATGGGGTGGGATCCCATTTAACTTCCCAAACCAAATTTGATTGTATTTATGGATAATATCTATGCCAATCTTCAAGCTATGTATGAAAATGAGGTATTGAGAACATGTGTGCTTCAATCCAACTACAACCCAATACAAGCGCTCACATGCACGTGCCCACGCACACAAGCACTATATTTGGTAGCCACTAAGAGCTTGTTGAAGTGGATGTCTCAGCTTTAACCTTGCCTTTACTGCAAGGCTATATTAAATGATATACATAGCTAATCTTGCGATAGTATTTATTCTCTAAAAAATGTTCATTGTGCAGTTTTGTCCTATGTAAAAAGATGTTCTCTAACTCATACATCACATGAACCAATTTCAATGCATGTATGTTCTCACCTCTTAAAAAATCTAAGCTTCCATATTCTGTTAGCAGTATGATACTTTAGGGCTTTCTTCAGGAAAAAAGTAAAAGCTGGTGATGGCTGGCTGAATATTAAAAAAATATTCTGGTTTAAAATCTGATTAAAGCCAACTAAGATCCAATGTGTAAAAACTTCTTGAAACATACAGACTCTCCCACTCTGCCAAAAAAGCCTCATTGGTATTTGAGTACACAAGCAACAGTTAGGAATCCAGACATATGATCTAGTTTTGAATCAAAACCAGAGTGTAAACTGCATGTTTATACCCATTTCTATTGAAATAGTGTCATCATCCTTAGTTTTGGATGTCGTCATTTGAATATTTTACTAAAAAGCTCATAACAGAATACCACTGGGGAAACCATGTCTGTATTTTATAGAGATACAAATATCAGAAGACACTGTGAAGAATGTAGAACCACTAGGAGACAAAAATCTTTACATTATGAAGTAATACAGAAAATCACTTTGACTTGCTTCCACTCAATCCTAAAGCGCAGTTACAAAAATCTAGTAATTCGTGAAAAGTTACTTTCATGACTACATTATCATTATCTAGGAAAAGAATTTCCACAGAAATACACAAAATCTGGAAGCAGGCAGCAGTATTATATTTAGCACTAGGAAAAAGATTTACTTTCTTCAATATGCTACAAGAAACGGAATGACATCTTTGAAAACTCTATCCAAATCCTACCCACCAAGAAACTAAAAGGCATGCTGATTGAAGAACGCAGAGTGAAAAGACAAGACTTTTCACTGGAAGAGCTCTCTCATGGTTGCCCTGGCTATTCTTTGTGGCCCTATTAGTGATGGTGTATGAGGTGTGATGAACTCTACCTGTGAAGTATGCTAAAAACTGCTCCAGAAACTAGAGATGATCATCTTGGGGGTTCATGGTATTGCAGGAAGGAACGGTATAAGTGCATGAAAAAGAGGTGAACCCTAAATCTCAGATGAAGCCCTAAAGATGAAGAATTAGATTGGAGCCAGTAAAACACATAGAAGGGTTGCCATCAGAGTGTTTTAGCATAAAAATAATGATATTTGAGCCTGTCTGAAAATTCGTAACAATCATCTTTTGTATAAAATCTGGAACTCCCCAGACTGTCACAAACTCTCTTTCCAGACAGCTTGGGGCAAGAGAGGCAAAACACAGCTACTAAAAACTCCTCCTGTCTCATGCATATTTATGATCAACCTCAATGAGTGTCAAGGGATCATTTCAGCCACAACCCACATGTATTCCTCTTTTTCTTTCTTCCTTCTGCTTCAGTTTTCAAGGAATTGGCTTTTACAAAACCAGCTCTCCGTAAAAGCTATCAGAGCTCCAAATGCTGCTGTTGCAATACTTGGGTGATAAAACAAGAGGTGGGAAAGCATTAAGGAATGTTTGTACAAGAAACAAGCTGCCAAAAATCCTACTCAATCAGCTACAGCCATGCAATGAGTGACAGCAATGCAGGAGTGCAATCCATTAGCATAAGGCAGATGGATAAAGAGTTTATTTTTTGAAGTCCAGACCAGTGTTTAAGCACTGCCACAGACTCTGGAGAGGAATGTCTCCTTATAAGAAAGTTCATAAACTCATTAGAAAAAAGAAGAAAGAAAAAAGAAAGAAAAATAAATTTAAAAAAAGAAGAAAAAGAACAGAAAAAAAGAAGAAAGAGAACAGGAAAAAAGAAAAAAGAAAGAGAAAGAGAGAGAAAGAGAAAGAGAGAGAAAGAGAAAGAGAGAGAAAGAGAAAGAGAGAGAAAGAGAAAGAGAGAGAAAGAGAAAGAGAGAGAAAGAGAAAGAGAGAGAAAGAGAAAGAGAGAGAAAGAGAAAGAGAAAAAGAAAATAAAAAATAAAAAAAAAGAAAAGAAGAGAAAAAGAAACAAAAGAGGAAAGAAACAATTAAAGAAAGAACTAAGAAAGAAAAAAAGAAAAAGGAAAAAAATCAGTATTAAAGGCATTTATTTTAATTGAAGTATTATATATCTACACTGAACTCCTCACAGAAAACAAAGTATGTTCATAACTAGCTACAGAAACTTCCAGTGGACTTTATCAAGTTGCTGAAGTTTCTCTAGAAGTATATTTTCCACATGAGATTTCTTTTGTTCCCAAAATAAATGTAACATACCTTGTAAAGCAAAAGAACATGGATTTCACTCCAGCTGCACACCCAGCAGACTGGGCGAGAGTCTCACCCTCCTGTTTCTGTGCTCACTCTGGGCATTCAGGTTGAGTTTTCTTCTCAGACTGCCATTACCCTACTAGGGCAGAAAATGGAAATTTCTTCCATTTAACCATCTCCAAATGTATCAGCTGACATCATCTCATCAGGACAAGACATTCCAGGTCTTGTTTGCTGGCTCCTGCATTAGCTCAACTCCTCCATTACTCCAAACCACAAAAGATAAGCAGCCACTACAGCATTCATAAACGGCCTCCGATTCCACAAAAGAAAAGCAGTTTTCCCTCACGATGCAAAAAGGAGATAGAAAATCTGTGGCAGGAGGTGAAAGGCTCCAGGTCTCAGGAGGAGATGGGGCTCAGTTAAGGCAGAGACATGCTGAAGCAAAAGCCAAGCATTGCAGTACATCTTGTGAGTTCTTCACTGAGATCCTCAGCGGCACAGAGATCTGGTTTTAGGTTAGGATTTCTCTCAAAGTTGTGAATAATTATATATTCAGCAGACATGTGAGACAGTTAATAAACTTAATGGAATGGAAAACAGTAGTAAAACAATGACAAAGAAATACAAATATGGCAATAGTAGGAACTACACAGTTGCATTTGGTAGTTTTTGTATTCAGCAATACAAAGCTTATATATAATACATGTAAAATACCAAACTTAAACATTGTTCAAAAAGTCCTAAGGCTGATCGTGTCAGCCATACCTGCAGTATGGTCCAAGAACAGTTTGCACTCTGTGAATCTGGTGTTATAGGCTTCCAGTTTGTAGCTAATTTAAAGCCAGAAATGAGATAATATTGTGTTTTATAAGAACAGGCCCAGAAGTCCTTACATTTGTATATGAAGATGGAAAAAAATCAAATTTTTTTGTATCCAACTTCACTTCTTTACACCACCATTCTCACTGTTGAGTCCATTATGCAATGAGTAAGTTCTACCATACATTGCTTATTGTCTGATGCTCTTCCCAAAGAGAAAAGAGCTTCTGCTGTCAAGTTTTTGAAAATTTCTTTAAATAGATGTACACATTGATACAGATTTATCTTAAGGAAATCAGAGATTCATAATTTACACTGACAGACAGTGGAATGGTGAGAGCTGAAATCTCTCTTCAAGTGGAAAATACATCATTCCCCACTTTACACCAGTGCCTCAAGAAACATCTGTCTCCTTTACTGTCACCCTTTATTCTTATTTTGGAGAATTGCATTATGTGAGAGGTAAATCATAGTCAAGAGAAAAAAAGAATAAATCAGAGCTTAAGGTAGCTTTGAAACTCAAGCCCCATAGGAGAAAAATAATTAATATAAAAATGGAAATCTTTTTTTAAAAAATAAATTCTGTAGAGTACGCTCCACAAGGTTTCAACAAATCCTTCAGAGTAAAAAATGCTTGAACACTGTGAATATCATATGTGTATATATACATGTGTATATATACAAAAGTTGTTAAATATCTTGTGAGCTCTATTCCTCACCCAGGGTGGGTCTTGGCCTTAGGGGCTGCACGCTCTTTTTACATGTTGCATGGAACACAGAAACATTCATTTTCTTATGAGCTTTTCAATGGCATTCACCCTTAAATTGTCCAAGTGATTCACAAATTAAGTTTGCTATAAAACACAATTGCAGAGGCAGCATCACCTGATTTTAGATAAGGAACTAAGATAAGGAAGAGTGAAGATAGAGGGAACTCCTGATTCTGGATCCTGTTTCAAATACCCAAGTTTCCAAAGTGCTTGAAACCATGCAGAAGGTGACTCGTGCAAGCACAGCTCTCCTGGACACCAGCTGATGAGGAGTGCTCTGCAATTCTATCAGGTGACTCACAGGACCTTGATTTCCATGCGTAGGGAATGAGGAATATCAGGACACTGTCGGCCTCCTTGGAAGTCAGGTCTAAAATGTTTGGCTGATCATGAAACTCTGAAGACACAGAAGATCAAGTGCTCTAAGGGAATGTTAGACTGCTGGAAAAACACAAGCATCCTTTCTCTGCCACAATGCTTTGCCTCATTCAAGGCATTCTGGAGGACACATAAACAAGTGCCCTAAAACCAACACCTTCAGCCACTATGCAAGTTGACTCATTCCTAGACCTCTGTTCTTATTAAGGACAGAAACAACAGAAATGTCATAAAATCCCATCATTGTGATAAATATCACCATAAAACTTCCCAGTTAATTAGTCTGTACCCTTACAAGGATTTTCCAGGCAAGAAAGGAAGGGAGCTTTGCTGCATCTCCAACACAGACTTTTTATAGACCAAAGAGAGAAGAAGTTCCAAATGTATGGGACCTTAAAGGAAAATATCCTGGAGTAAGCATCTTCTTACATAACACTGAACTTCCCTCACAAGCACCCACTGTAACTATAATTTTAACAGCTTTTCACTGTCTGATGCTCAAAAAGGAACAATGGTTAGACAAGTTGCCCCAGGACATTCGTGGGTTTATGGAGAAACGAAAATCAACGTGTTGAAACCAGCTCATAAACCAAGACACAGTCAAGATGATAACAGTAAATGAAACATGCACAAAGAAGCACATATAATGTAGTAATGTAATATTAATATTGTATTCCGTATTTAGCCCCTTGCAATGGAATTGTGTGGTACCCATGGAAAAAAAAAAATTGGAACTAGATCTGACACTGATCCACAGTGGAAGACAGAAGGCAGGGTCTGAGGTGTCAAGCAGGCAATGGAAGTTGGAACCTCCTGTTTGGTGATGCACAGGTCGGGCTGGCGGCAGAGCCTGTGCTAAGCAAACCTGTCAATGGGTGACATGGAACATCTCCCCCACTAAGCTATGCCTGCAAAGCCTTTTCCCCAGCATGCACACACGCAACTTCTATCACTTCCCCAAACTCCTTCAGTGTACCAGTCACTTGGACCTGTTTCTGACACACATGGTCCGTAAATGCAACATTGAAATATATTCACAGAATCACAGAATCACAAGGGTTGGAAGGGACCTCAAAAGATCATCTAGTCCAACCCCCCCTGCCAAGGCAGGGCCACCTAGAGCACATCACTCAGGAACACGTCCAGTTGGGTTTTGAATGTCTCCAGAGAAGGAGACTCCACAACCTCTCTGGGCAGCCTGTGCCCACTGAGAACAGCAGTATATGCATTTCAACAGTGGATGCAGCTAGCTGTGATAAAGGAGAAAAGTTGTAATTCTGAAATGGAGAATTTCAATTCCCTTTATCCCTTGTAGCCCTCAAGTTAATTCTCTGAAATACATCAATGTCTCTCTGATTTCTCCTCTTTCTGGTTCTCCTTCATGACTACTATGTAAACAGGAAAGTTAAATAAACTTTTAATTTTATAGTTTCTGATCAAAAAAAAAGAAAAAAGAAAAAAGTCAAGCTCAGCCACCCAGAGGGAAATTATTCCTTTCCGTTCCCTCACTCAGCGCACCTCTACAGCATCCAGAATAAGACTGATCAAAGGTTCTCCACGTAACCCTACCGTTCCTACTAGCACTGTGAGTGCTGGGAGCCTGGAGCTGGCCCAGGTGCCTCTGGGCTGGGACAGAGCCCGCTCCGAAGGAGGGCCACTGCAAACACATGGTGTAGAGGTAAGGGATCAGCCAAGAGTGGAATTCACACTTGCTAATGGAGCTCCACAGAGCAACCTTCAGTGGCCCCTTTTTTGTCTCCATAAATGTGTTTATAAGTGAAGGTTACAGTTTCTCTCTAAAAGTACATAAAATTAGCAAGTACCGTTTGGAAATCTATGAAAATTTAGGTTCCAGATACTAAGTTACACTTCCTTAATACAGGAGAATTAAAACTCATAAAAATGCATTTTAACCTATTTGTTAGAAAAGATGAGGTGCTAAAGAACACCCTAGTAATAAACCGGTTCAGTAAGTCAACATAAATTTTGCCAGTTGAGCTAAGGACTGTGCTAGAATTTGACAAAATGCTATTTTGTCACAAAATCTCATACTGCTGCCTTTAAAAATATGCAGAAACTTCCTCACTTAAGTATTCTAGCACAACGCTGGAGGTGCCTACAAGAGTTTGAGAGAAATGCAGCTGTATGCATGTAAGGTTCCCACCCTGGCAAAACACGGGCAGTGCTATCGCGACAGGGCCTGAAACCGAGCATGCGGTAGGGGAAGGAACACTCTGGAACAATTTTCATTAATGGATTTAGACCCCACAAACCTGATGTAAGACATTGCCATCATGTCCCCAACGGCCACCCAGTGAACCGTATGAAACACACTAATCGTAAAGCTAAATAGTTTCAAGAATCAGTGTACTGATAAATGGTGGGTTTTGTCTCCAGCACTGATCAGGCAGAAAACAAGGTATCAGACCATTAAATTTCAAAAGACTCATGCATTTCATGGCATGAAATACAAACCATGAACTCCTCTTTTAAAAATCAGATAAATCATTTTAATTGCTGACTACATAGTGTGTCATGAGATGGACAGAACCATTGAAATTAGTGAAGCTGTTTCTTCATGGTAGCCTTCAAAATGCAGAGTCAGATCCCTGAAACGTTAAATACTGGATATTGCATAAGCTTTTAAAGAAAACTCCATCTTTCTCATACTGCCAACAGTTATTCTGAAGACTTACGATGAGCTGAATCTACAGAGAGGTGAAGTGCAAATTTATTTAACTACTGTTTCATGGTGTGGTGGGTTTTTTTTTAATGTACTATCTGCCTGAATACAAAACTTGGACTTAAAATTGCATTTCCCTCATCAAACAAAATAAACATTAACCTATATTTATATTCTAAGGATACAGAATAAATAAATAAGAAAATTCCCCTCACAGCAAAATAGAAAAAAAACTGATTAGAAACTGTGGGTCCTTATCTGGTGTGGTTCCCCCAGTTCCAGTGATGCTCAACTAATTCACTGCAACCTAGGATACACAGCTAATACTTGTGTGTTACAGAGATTTCATTTTAATTATAAATGTGCTTTGAATTTATCATGAAACTAGAAAACATATGTTTAACAAAAACTAATAACCTGCTGCCAACACCCTTCTCTCAGGCTACTCCAGCCACCTTTCCTCTTCTATCCAATCCCCCTAGCACCTCTCTGTAATACAGACTTTGCTACACACTTACCTACAAGAGATCTCAGGGAAAATTTACCTCCACGGCTTTCACTCCCCTTGGCCGCTTTCTGTTTTCTGCACATTATTCAGTGTTTCTACATCTGGTTACGCTGCCCCATATGTTTGGAACAGCCTCCCTTCTCCCTGCCAAGCAACCTCCCTCTCTCCCATGAAATCCCTCTTTCTTTCAGCAGTCCCTTCAACAATAATCCGCACATTCCTCCTCACCCAACAGTTGTGCTATGTCTCGTCATGCAGCTGGGGTTTTTATCTACCTTTAGGCCAGACCTTGCAAACATTTTCCCATGGAAAAAAAAAAATAATAAAAAAAAAATTCCCAATCCTTCTGATAGGTTTCACTAACCACAACAGGATGAGTTCAGACACAAAAAAAATACATATCTCTTTTTTAGTTATTAACAGTAATTTCATTCCCGTGCAAATGGAGTAAAGTAGACCAACAGTCGGATGTCTGTTCCTCCTGCCAGCAGTGGGAGGGTGCAGGACAGCGGACAGGAGGACAGGGCAGCTGCCGGGACGTACCCTGGCACCAGCAGGGGCACTGCCGGCTGCGCCTGCTCCATCCTCCCCTTCACTGCTGGCCCTTTCCCACAGAGAGGAGACATTCAAAATTATTGTCCCATGCAAAAATATTTCAAAGCTCTGAGGACCTATGTCCACAATGTGACCACCACCAGAGGCTCTCACTCACCGAGTCTGCATGCATTTTTTGAGGTTAATGAGCTAATTTACAGTTTGTAAAATGTGCTGCCACAGAACTGAACAGCACAAACACCACCAGCTTCTCACTGTTACGACATCTAAAAACTTCATTCCCTGCAAGATATGAAGAGGGAGGGGAAAAAAGAGAGAGAAAAAATGCATTTTACACTTATCTTCAGCACATTCTCCTCATGATTGCCCACTTGTGTGAGCGGATGGATACCATAAAGATAAAAATGGGCCACTGGATCCAGAATAAACCCCTCTATTCAAATCAGACAGCTACCTCTGAGCATAATTCAGCAACATCACTTGGGCAAGGAAGCCACCTTTTATGACTAGGAGGATCACTGTGACTCCATTTGTCCTCACCAGACTTCTGTCCCAGCTGCGGGAATATCCTGATCAATGTGAGCTTTACCAAGGTTTGGGGGTGCCATCGATCCTGTACCTTGTATGGCTGGATAAGGTCCTGGATGGCTTGTTTAATAATATTTGCCAAAAGGTGCTTCCCAGTTCTTCCCCTGTGCCTGAGTAACAAAGAAGATGCACTGCCAAATGTCCTCCCACTGAGATCTCAGAGGCAAAACCCCAGCGCCCTCCTGCAAGGAAAAAAATTAAAAAAAAAACCAACCCAGCAAGGATTTCTGTTTGTAGCAAGTTTGCATATTTTCCTGGGTTTATGAGCTTTGTTTTTCACAGACTCATAACCTAACTAGGGAACCACAGACTGCTGCATCTGTTGGTCTCAGTTATTATCAAAAATGTGCTGACTCTATATAAAAGTTATCCCATTGCATCATCGCACAAGCAATCCGTGTCACGCCCGTAGCCGTGCGCAGGCGAGCCCTGTGCGGCACCCCTCCGCAGCCAGGCTGGGAAGGGCCAGCTGGTGCGACTGGGCAGGGACCGGACCCCGCCGGCTCAGCCCAGCATCAGCTACAGCCGTGACACCAAGGTAACAGCTATCGATGGCACACATTTGCATCCTTGCCTCATCTCACCATCTGCTTCTGCTGCTGCTCACTTGAAAATTAATACGGTGGTTGCTTGAATCAGAAGCTAATGCTGCATCTGTCTTCCTCAGCACTACAGATAATTATTAGACTATGCATGCGACCCTCAAAGTGGGCAACAGTGGCCTCTAATCTGACAGGATCCTTCCTTCATCAAGAGAGACCAAAATGCTTCGTTTGCAATTGTAGACCCTGAAAAAGATCAGACTGAATTGCCCTCCTCCTAGTCTGTGCTCCCTTACTTTCCCTTCTTCATACACTTTCATCAGACCTAGAAAGTAAACTAAATATCATCTTGATCATTTATTCCTAATAGTTTCCTATTTGTATCTGATTTGCACTGCATGAAGAAAAGCTGAGATGTGAGAATAATCAAGTATATACTGCCATAAAGTCCTTGATGTTAGCATACTCACACAAATCTTAATTCTGTGGCCTTTAATCCAGAAAGTCTCAAAGAGGAGTTCCCTATATATAAATTGGAACATACTGATTTTGGAGAAGGACTAATTGCACAGGCTTCAGGGGAAAAACTCTGAGATAGCTATCTGTTCTCTTCTTTCCCATGTAAGATATGCTGGAAATTGCTTATAGGAAAATAATAAAATTCAGCATTTTTAAAAGCTTCCTAGTAAAAATTATTTTACCCTATGTGTACTTTTCATCATTTGACTTAGAAATTATTTACAGTAAGAAAGCAAGCAGTCAAATCCACTTTGATAGTTTTTAGGGGAGTTCTAGAGAAATGTATATCTCTAAAAAGAAACCAAAAAACCCTTCCCTCCAATTCAAAGCAGTTTGAAAATGCAGTGAAGAAACTTCTAAGAAGAAAGTTTGCAACTGTTTTTCATCAGCTATAGTTTGAGCACTATGGTTATAGCAAATAACTAAAAAACAAAAAAAGGATAAAATGCTCTATCATGTCCTCGTCCCTTCCAGATCTGTCCCCCTATTTGCACCTCATGACATATATAGACTTCAGCAATGAAGTAATGCAAGATGCTGTCTGTGCATAGGAGCAAGAGAGAGATGGGTCACTTGGAGTCCATGAACCTTATCAGAATCCCTTGGAGAAAACCAAAAAGGTTTATCTCAGTTAGTTTGTTTATAGGAGAGATGCAAACATGCACTTGTGGTAAAGAGTTTTTTTCTCTTCTGCGCTGCTTTAATCTGTTTTTTCATGATTGCACTTTTTTGCCTCCAATTTTTCTTAAGGGACACACGAAGAAAGGCAAAATCAGCTTACACTTTCTTTTCATTCCAGATAGTAACCTGATGACAACTGACCAACAGCCAAATCAAGAAATGAATTACGGCGAAGCCATGGATTCTAAAAAAGCCTTTGCAATTTTTCAGTTGAGAAAAGCAAGAGAGCAAGTATCATCATATAAGTTTTAGAAAGTAATTTACATTCCCAATGCACTGTAGATCTATTAGAACTACGTAGAACTATTTCATTTTCCTACCACCCTTTGGGGTTACAAAGCAGCATTCTCTCTGCTTTACAGATGGGAAACTGAGGCAGGCTTAGTACCACAAAGACCTTGATGGAGCGTAACTCGGCGCTGCCACCAAAGGGAGCAGCCACGCGTACCTTTCCCAAAGCCAGGCTGTCATTCCGCCCTCTTCTCTGGGCTGGCACATGTGCTTGTGCAGCCACAGGACAGAGTGGAGCAGGGGACTGATACAGTTTTTAGGTGCAATACCTAGTTATGCTAGAGTAACTTTATGGTGGAACACCAGCATAGATCTACCTGTACCTAAATTAATGCTCCGTGGAGCTCCACGGGGCTGCAGTCTCAAATTCAGGCTGTTTAAAAATTGCTTTTATCCCAGTATCAGGCAACAGTGGGGGGGTCTCAGTATGAAAGAATCACATGGTCTTCAATGCCCCGTTTCCTGACACACCACAAGGAGAGAGATGACACATCACAGAGACGGCGACCCATGCACACTGCACGCAGGGGCAGCTTCGTGCACATCCTACAGCAGGAGTACCTGATGTTTCTCACCCTGGGAACACCAGCAAAGGACTGGGAAAATTGCATGTTCTGTAGTTCTCTGAATCCACAAATCTGGTGTCAACATAATTTCTGCACTATAGCATCAAATTAGCCCTACAGACCAAATATATCCTTGTTGGATGTGTAACGTTGGTTGTTTGAGACAAAATCTCAGATCCAAACAGCATTCGTCTAACGATTCCCATTAATGGCAAAGTTCTCCCAATGTCAACAGCTGAGATAATCCAACACTTCGCACATCTGAAAATCCAAACCAAGCTGTAGCGCTCTCAAGAAAATCTGACTAATTTTATCCTTTTTTGACAGTGTTGTCTATTTCTGTCTTTGGCTTTTGTAATTAAAATGTGGATCTAAATCATGTGACTTGGATGCAGTAGAAAGTCCTTAAGGACTTTCTGAAAAAGAGATAAGCTTTCCTTAAACCTTGAAAGAGCCCAAACCCCTATATAGTAAACGATTAGGTATCTGTATTAGAAAATTAGAAAAACACATTCAAAGCATATAGAATTTCCTATTATGCTATTAATAACTTTAATAATGTGTAATTTTATTAATAAATTTCTCTACCACTCCGCAGGTTTCCCTGATGTTGCAGGGCTGTCCCAGGGCAGATCCCGCTGGCAGGAGCTGCCTCTGCACAAGCCACAGCATGGCTTGACCAGATGTGCAGATGCTAATAAATAATAATAACGATGATGATGATGATGGCAGAACCATGTAGGCGTTCATGATTTTCTAGTTTCCAGCCTCTCCTCGATCTGTAACGCCAAACTGCCTCAGATGGCTGGCGAGAAGTCAGACGCTGACAGCCCTCCTGGCAGCGCTCTCAGCCCCCCGGGCCCCTCACCTAATTAGCCTGACACGGAGCAGAAGGATGCTGTGCGGCTGCCAAACGGGGACGTGCGGGCTCAGAGGGACACCCAGTTTCAGCATACGATGCTCCACACCGAACCCGGGGAGTCTGGCCTGGGAGGACAATCCCAGGCACATTGGATCCCCAGGTCTACCTACATTCCTGGCTTGCACTAGCTTGCAGGTAAATGGTTTACCTAAGTCCAAGAGCAGTGAGGAAGAGGATTGGATTTCAAGCCAAGTCAGAGATTATTTGCAGCATGGATTAATTAAAACTACTCGGATTTCACTTTTTACCCTCCCATACTGAGAAAGAATAAATGCTTCAGAACAAAAATGCTGAGCCACGCCAATACATCTCCCCCACCAATGCCACCAACGATTGCTGCACGTGCCAGGGCGCAGCCTGGCCATATGAGGCTAGTGTCATTCTCTGACACGATGACACTGACAAAAACTATTTCACAGGCTATGGTGAAACTTTATCCTGCTGTATCAGCTTAGCTTACAAGTCTGAAACAAGAGGAACATGGAGAAGTAAAACAAGAGGTGAAAATTGTCATCCTATTCCAGCAAACCACATGCACAGCTCTGAAATGTTCATTATAAAATTCCAAGCAATGGTCTCAGTTCTGTGGCACAGAGAGACTATAGTTTGAAACAATGAAAGAGCAAGGGTGGAAGGGGCTTGGAATAAAAGTCAGCAGGTGTGATTATTATTTGGAAAATTCTTATGTGCTTATTCTTCAGAGCACTGCATGAATATTCATTAAGCCTCCCAGCTCAGGAGGTTTCAGATTGGATTGTTGATATCTTCCCTTTATGGAAGAAAAAACAAGGCATAAAAGACCAGCTTCAGACAGCTAAGTGGAACTTGAGGGTTGTAGTTTCTCCGTAGCCTCATCAAGTCTTTTTCTAATTTTCTTTCTTTAAGGTAAAAAGAACAATGACTAAGTGACTGTGGAGAAAAGCAATTGCCTAAGACCACTACAAAAATAAATGGCAAAACCAGAGATTAATTCAGAGCTCTGAAAACTCAGTCCAGTACCCTGGTCCTTTGGGAACACTACTTAAGCGTAGCAAATCATGAGCTAATATCACTCTTTCGAGCTCTGGTAGCAGTTTCCCAAAGCGTGCTCCGTGAGGCCACAGTTCAATGATCCATGCAGCTGATCAATGGAGCAGTGCTGCCAGCAGAGCTTCAAATTAAAAGCTAAAAGAAAAGGGTTCAGTGAGCTCTTCACATAAATTTTAGGTTCAGCAACAGTGCCTCAAAAACACGGCTCTTAGGCAATTATCACAGAAAACATTTTAAGAAAACATCTCAAGTTCGGAAAATAACATTTTGTCAGGGAGTTTCTTGCAAGCCCCGTATAATCTGGTCTGCAGTTGAGGACTAGCACAGCAAATACCTCCCCAAGTATGAGTTAGACATGGGCACCTAATTAAGAGTAAGTTAGAGAATACGCATCCTTCAGCCAAGCACTGGGGCAAACAGTTTTGCTTCAAGAAGCTTCAATAACATCTCAAAAACCTGTTTAGAGAAGAAACAATCCTGGCTGCAGAGTCTGTGTGGAAAGCCTAGGAAGTAGTCAAACGATATGCTGTGCCCCAACACCTCTGCTCCCCAAAAATCACAGGACCAAACGGAAGACACTAGAGGACTCAGTAGACCTGATTCTAGTTCTTGATGGGCCCATGAGATGCATTGAAGCAACTGGTATTTCCTCTCTATCCTTCAGGTTCCCCATCACTGGAGATAAAGATAATAATTCTAATCCATTTTGTTCTGAGCCTTAATATCCACTAAAGAAAGATACTACATTAGAGTTAGATATCATTATATCATGTTTTTTAAAACACATGATCTAGTAGACATGGTGGTGTTAGGTTGACAGTTGGACTTGATGACCTCAGAGGTCCTTTCCAACCTTAGTGATTCTATGATTCTATGACTCTATGAAAGCAACATAAGAATCCTTGCATATGCCATCTAACGGTTTAATGGTTTTGCAACCGCACAAATCTAGAAAGCACAAGAACAAAGAAGTGCTGGAAATGTAGCTAACCAGAGTACGATCCCAAAGGTCTGCCAGCAAGCAACTAAACATATCTGTCTAATTTGTTCAGTCATTTCTAACTTTCCCTGCATTAGAAGAAAAAAAGTTGCTATTTATTCTCATTTACACTATATTTCTTTGAGTAAAGGACACAGGAAGGGTCACTGGTACCCTGGCAGGGTTTAATCTTCTAGGTGGTCTAAGTAATGGTGAAGTTTTTCCAAATGAACAAATAAATACATAACTTCAAGCCTTTCCCACTTAAAAGTAAACAATATGAAGCTAAGTAACTTAAGAACTTTAAAGAGAGTGAAAACAAACCAAAGAAAAAGACTGAGGCAATACAGACGGCAGAAACCTGAAAAATGTGTCTGGGAATGGGAAAATTGGGGAGAAAGTTTAGGAAGGAGCTCTGAAAAGGTGCTTTCTCCACCGCCTTTTCATACAGGGTGCCTCAGCTGTGGGCCAGCCTGATGCTGCTGGGAAGGTCTCTGCCATCATTCCCCCACGAGCTGGTGCAGAAACCCAGAAATGCCCATTCCCACCAGCTCTGCTGGGCTGTGGGCACCCCCACCGTTCCCTCCTGCTCTTCCCCAGGATGGGCCACACGGAAGAGAGCGTGCCATGTCACTTCTTAGTGACACCCCAGCAATCAGTCTCTTTCTGTCCCTTCCATCTTGATTCCACAGTCCATCCCACGTGACAAAAAGGAAAAGTCAGTGTACCACAACCAGCAACAGAACAAGGAATGTGGCACAGAAACAACACTAGTTTTTATAATGCTACGTGCTGCTCACAGGAACAATGTCTAGATGATTAAGGTGCTTAAAAGATAAGGTAAATTTGCTTCAGAGAAAAAACAAACCCATAATCATTTGTCTTAGGAAAGGAAAAAGTGTGAAGATAATGATGTAAAACAGGACACTGGGATTCTACTTACTCCTCTTAATTAAATCACAAGCAGATAGAAAAACTGAAAGACAACAAACAGATAAAAGGAAATTATACAAAATTTTCACATGAACAGTATGAATACAAAGTATCAGCAAGGATGCAGAGAATATACTTTCTGCTAATAATTCTGGATCACCGGGTAGGACAGAGACAAAACAGGGTTACCTTTTCATCAGGGATTACGAGGAGCTTTCTGGAAGGGCAGGTTACGCCAAGCAGATGGATTGAGGCATCCTCTTTTTGTGTGTTTGTTAGACGAGGTGGATCTCCGGCAATAGTGCACCCAGGCAAGGGCAGATAGGAGGAAATGCTGCAGTTGCGTTGGGAGCATCTTGGCAATATTTGATTTCATCATGACCAATTGTGCCTATTTCTGCCTTAATTTTCCTGGGAGCATGCCTTGGTGCCAGTGAATCAGTGGAGAAGACAAGGGGGAAGCTGAGTGCAAGTAATCGTCTGGGTCATAATTTATTTGTTCATTATTTTGTGTTTCACTTAATTCTATGAAATTCTTTTCTAATTTGCACACATTTTCCAAGGGCATTGCCTCTTTGTGTTTTCTCATTGATTCTGCATCTCTTAACGAACCTCTTTGCTGCCTTTTGGCTTTGGACAGGCTGCAGCCTTATCTTTCTTTGCAAAGCTTTATTTATTCTCTTTGCAAAATCTTATTTATTGTTGGACAGTGGTAGTGAGATCAACCTCCTCAGAACACAAGTGTGGATACAGTCCAAACCCCCGTAGAGTTTACAATCCAAACATTCACTCAGCAGAAAATCCTTGTTAGCTCTGTTTCATCCCTGTCTCCTACCCCCTATTTATTTTGGCACTGTAAAAGAACACACTGTGTTCACGAAAACAGAAGTCTTCTCTATAGTAGGATTTAGGTACATTAAAGCAGGTAAAGTGTAATTTTGATGAACATTTATGTTGTAGCCTGGTGGGAGCGCAGCCATTCAGCTACGCTCTTTGCAAAAAAGAGATGCTGAACTGCGCGCGATGGCCACCAGCTCTGCCACAGCAGCAAGAGGGATGGAAGAAAAGAAGCCTCATCCCAGAAATACAAAGTTTCCCCGTTTGTAACACCACATTGCTGTTAAACCAGCAGTTGTAAAAGACAGTTACATATAAATACATACATACTAGATCACAGCCAAGGGTCTTCAGGAACATCAGAATCATATTAATTCAGCCTCACATCCCACTCTGATGGAGGTATGTCTTGATGTACGAGGAGGAGGAGGCTGTGAGGGGTTAGATGACCAGCTCCTCAGAACGAATTGCACTTCTGCAATTTTTCTCTCTGAATACAAAGATGAGTATTCAGTTAGTGTTCATTTGAAGGAACTCAGTTAGTAATTGGATATGTAGGATTGTTCATCTTTAGGTTACTAGTTGAAGGTAACTTCTGCACTTCCTAGACCATCCTTCCTTTTTCTCCTCAAGCACGTAAGAAGTTGCGACTCCAAAAAAGAGTGGTTTGCAACACCCCAAGCACAGAAGGCAGGATCACATGGGGTGGCAAGAGGCTCCATTCGAGACCCAAAGACCTGCTCAGAAGTCTTTTATCAGGCTAAGATATAAGATCCCACCAACCTGAGATAGAGTCAGAAGGTCACCTCGTTTATAGGCGAGGTCAGAAGGCCGCTTCATGCCTTTAAGGCACAAAAACATTTTATTTCACCTCAGAATGATACAACATTAAATATTAAAAAAAGATGCTCTGGAAACTTACCATGTAGGTTACCAGCAAACATCCACTTCTTGGCAGCCTTGTGTATTTGGAGAGGTCTTTTATTTAGTTAGGAGAAAAAAATAATTTATATTTTTTTACTGAATCAACATACATACGTTATTACTCACATCCAGAAGGAAGTGTGACTTTTCAGGAAAAATGAACTTTCTGCTCAAGCAGTTTCCAATAAGACCCCAGAAGAATGAGTAGGCTACGAGTCAGATGCATTAAAAGTAAATGAAAATGGTCTGTCATAAGAAACTGCTTTTTTACTCCTCCAAACTTTTGTTCTGAAGCAGAAATCAATTTCAATCGTACTTCAAAACAAAGTAAATAAAAGATTGTTAACTTTCACTGCCTCCCTAACTGCAGTGTTTTTAATGAACAGAAGTTATTCATTTTTTGGGGACTAAAAAATTAACATCCCGTTATTATTTTTGGAAGGTTTGTGCCTTTTTAACAGCAATGCATTTTACTCTTTTGAAATGTCTATTAATTTTTGGCATTACAATTCCTTTAGGTAATTTTGTAAATAGCAAGTCTGTGTCTCTACATCACTATTTTATGTATCTGTTTAAAAATTAATCTCATTGATTCATTTTGAAATTCCGCAAAAGTTCAAAGTTTTCAGTACTTTTAAGCACTGGCCCCTAATATCAGTTAAAATATCATGATATATTAACCTGTTTGGAAACCAGAGCCTCTCCACTTAATCATAAGCACTACAACTAAAGTCTGGCCTAAGTAATCTGCCAAATGCTGCGCAGGAGCTGGTGCCAGTTAGGAAGATAATCTAATTCCCTCTGTTCCCAGAGCTGGGCTTTATCCAGAAGACAATTTTTTTTCTTTAGGTTGTATTTTTTTTTAAGCTAATTTGGGGCATTTTGCCTTTGGCTTGGAACATTTTCTAAATAAAATAAAAACATTAATTTGGACATAGTATTAGTGCCAATACCATAATGTACTAATTTTATATTGTTGAATGTGAAAAAAAAAAATCTCCATTACATCAAAGAGAAAATTATAATAAAAAATATAGTCCTAAAAAGCCTTCTCTTTGTTTCAGGCATGTGGGAAATGTCACTCTGAACAGATCGGCAGAACCGACAGCAGACGCAAAAGTTAACTTGAATGACGGTCCTATGGCGCTTCTAGCTAGACATGCAACTCCTCGTTGCTCCTGCTCCAGCGTGATTATGGGCTGCTGGGAAAGGACGGAGCTGCTCTGCCCCCCAATTTCTGCTGTGGGTTTCTGACTTTTCCCAGCATCAAGGACTAAACTGAGTAACTGCAGAGCGCCTCAATTCAGTGCAAAAGGAAGGATTCCTTTTCCTTGAGTAAGAGCCTTCTCATCCTACAGCTGCACAACGGTTAGATCTGGTGCATCCATCACAAATCCAACCAAGTCCCTGGTAAAGCAATCCAGTCAGGTGCTGTAATCTTCAGGTCTGCTGACTTTAATTTTACAATGACTGCAGCTACTCAGTTTTCAACTGGTTTTTGTTCTGCTCGCTAATGTCTTACTCTGAAGTTGAGAATGCAATCTTTCGATAGTCGGGCTTAATCACAAACCCCATTTATATTTAAAAAGTGAATTCCTCCAATATTTGTTCATTTGTACTACCCCAAATTTCATTATATAATTTACAACAGAGGGCAGTTAAATTAACTGGCGCTTTATTATAGCTAAGAAGACAGTAACACTAATTGCAGGATTGGATGCTCATCTTGTTTTTTATCGACACATAATTTCATCCGCCTCTAGCATTTATTTTAGTGTTAGGATATGGTCAGTTCTTACATCCTTTCCATTCTGGATCAAGGTTACATTCATCTCAAGGTTTCATTCAGATGCAGACGCGGTAATTATAGGGAGGGTTATTCTACTGTGCCTTCTTTCTAAAAGCCGAGCAGGTACAGCGTGATAACGTAATGGAAAACTCCACAGATACTCCACTAACGAACCTCAAACGGGAAACGGAGAAAACTTTTTCTAGGTAAAAAGCTTTTCACATCCTAGGAAGCTGCATTATTTTGTTATTTATGTATTTAATTACACCCACTAGATACATATTTTCTGCACCACTTGCAGCAAAACCATTTTACTATAGGTGCCTATCAATAACTGGAGAAACTTCCACCTCATTTCACACTAGCTATGAAAGGTCTCAGCCATGTTAATGACTTCAAGGTTGGCTGGCCTTCAACTAGTAACCTAAAGATGAACAATCCTACATATCCAATTACTAACTGAATTCCTTCAAATGAACACTAACTGAATACTCATCTTTGTATTCAGAGAGAAAAAATTCCTAGCCAGGCTGGCAGAAACCATGTATTTGGCAACTGTCTGAACTGAATAGCAGACTTACCGGCTTAAAGAATAGTTTAAAAATTAGAATTGCCATGAAGTCAAACACACGTGAAATTGTAATCTTATTCCAGATTTTTACTATAATCTTTCAAATGACATGCCTGACTCAATTTTCAAATCTTAGAAGTCCAACAAAGGCTTGGTGGCAAATCAAAAAGATATTCAGTAAAAGCAAGTTCTAATACAGGACAATAATTACAACAGTTCCCAGTAGTGGTTGTGTGGTCCAACTTCCCTTTCTCGTTCTTGAGCATCTACTGAAAAAGTACACAGACTATTTCACATACTGTTTTGATACAAGTAAATAATTTATGAGTAAACTGTTTTAACAGAAAAAGCAGTATTTGGTAAATATGAATTGCAAGAATGAAAAACCTGTAGAGATTGTTTATGATGTGAGTGCTAGTTACAGTAGCTAGATTATATGGCACCAAAAAGAGCAATCAAAACTAAAAATGCAACAAAAACAAAGACAAAACTGCATGACGATCTACTATTATGTATTTTAAATGATAGGTTTTGAAGTAAATGCAGCTTTCTTTAAACACTAAAGGTTAGTTGAAGTCTGCTTCCTCTGCTGTTTTTCCTAACTTCTTTGTCTCAAATTCATGAGACTGTTGCTATTTTTGGACTTATTCCCTTCTTAATGCTGCAGTGATAACGTGCTTCCTATCCTGCAGATAAACATGTTCACCGAAAGCAGCGACTGATGGACACAGGAGAGTACAAAAAAGTGATGATCGCTTATGAGCATACCTGGACTAAGGAGTTAACAATTTATGACAAAATATGAATATGCTGTACAAACACCGGCTTTCCCTAAAGCTCTGTTAATTCTAAGAAACACGAAGGAGAAACCACCCCTGCTTTTTGCACAGTTGTGTTTATACACGTTTGTTGCTTATGAAGTAACGTCCTCCCTGCCGCCCGCCTTCGCTGCCCCTGGCAGACGGGACGCCTGCTCTGCGCACCCCAACGCCACAAGTGCGTTTTAATCACAGCGGTATACAGGAGGGGGTATTAAACCCCAAAGGCATCGTGCATGTGTCCCAGTGGCATACGTACAAGACAGACACCAGACGGCACGGAAATCAAATTCTCAAGGGTTTTGATGAGTCTCAAGGTCTAAGAGAGCCAAAAAAGGATCATTTCTCTGCTGCCGGTAAGGAGTGACCCTCGGGGCGGGTACAAGACAAGAATTCAATATAACTTCACCTCCACTTAAACTGATGTGAAGGTGGAATAATGCTGCTGCGTTCCCGGTGGTTTTCAGGATCTATTTCTCCATAAATCAGGAACCAGTGGTTTCAGTGATCAGATAGGGGAGGCTGGAAATTTAGATTGTAACATTTTAGTCTCAGTTCTTCGTGATCTTCCAGTACAGCCTATGCTGACATTATTTAAGGTCTCTGAAAACACTAACACATTGCCACCTTCTTTTCACAGGTGTGGCAATATGTTGAAGTCCTCTGCGTAAGCAAGAAGTGGTCAGACTGCCAACATATCCCCTTCGATCCACCACATCAAACATTAGGAGAAATTTCTTCTCGGAAAGGATGGTCGGGCATT
Organism: Psophia crepitans; assembly: GCA_013399095.1. NCBI lineage: Eukaryota > Metazoa > Chordata > Aves > Gruiformes > Psophiidae > Psophia > Psophia crepitans. The sequence goes on from VWZZ01001519.1 coordinate 141,378, forward strand.
GGAACGGGTTGCCCAGGGAGGTGGTGGAGTCACCGTCCCTGGGGGTGTTTAAGGAAAGGCTGGATGTGGTACTTAGGGACATGGTTTAGTGGGTAACAGGTGGTGGGGGGATGGTTGGACTAGATGATCCTTGAGGTCTCTTCCAACCTTCATGATTCTGTGACTCTATGACTGAACAGTCTGCCTCTCAGAAAGGACACCAGAGCCAACCTAGTGATAATATAACTTCCACAGATGTGAAACTCTCCAACAGCTCCAGTACAAATCAGCCTTCATGTGCCACATTAGCTGATATCATGGAGTAAATAAACCAACACTTTCAACACACTGATTTTAAACACAGAATATTTTGTTAACATCGATGCATTTATTCCTTGCTCTACTTCTACTCCTGTCTAGGAGAAGATCCAGCTATATTCCTAAAATCCTTAGCACAATACAGCGGCAGCAAGCAACCAGTTCCTCGTCCCTTTGCATTTGTGTGTTCTTTCATTCCTCACCTCAGTGCTTCTGGGAAACTGCAGCATCAGTGACAGATTCTGCTTGTCGGGAATTGTTAGTACTTACTGCCAAAAACACACACATACCAAAAAAAGCTAGGGAACAAATTTAATAGAAAAAACATCATGTTATTTATGTCAGAATCATGTAGGCCACATTAAACATTTGGACATGATGGTTCACATTGACATTTAAATATTTAAGGAAGAGTGGTGCAATTTTTTTGATGTTATTACACTCCCACAATTTCCAGGGAGCACTACGTACCTTCTTGACCCTTACATTAAACATACAAACTCTGTCCTACACTGTCTCTCAGTAACTTCCATGAAAAAGTAAGTTTGGGATTAGAAAACCGTACATATTTATAATTATTTTTTCTAATTTTATAAGTAAAGAGATCACAATTTTTTGCCTCCATTTCTAAACAAACGTTTCTAAACCAAGATATTAACAAAACAGTGCAGTCCATTTCTGCCAAATCAAATCATCCATCTCCATGTAAATATAAGAAAAAGAAAGAAGGCTCCCTGTGAACTCCTCCAGCATTACCCTTACAGACCATCTATCATTTGAAAGGGAAAAACTACAGGAATCTCCTAGAGTGAATAGCCTCTGAATATCCACATAAAAATTAGAAAGAATCTTACTTTTTGCAATGCAGAAAAATTTATTACTCTTACCTCATTATTACTAAGACATTAGCATGGCTTTTGCAGAACATTCCAGTGGCCTTCCAAACTGCAAAACCTGCCAAATTCTTTGACTCAGTTGCCATAAAACGTTTCTAAACTGCTGGAACCAGATCCAAATTTTGTTTTATAAAAGTATAAAAAGGATATGAGTAAAACCGTGGGTTGATTCACTGTGAATGTAACATATGTTAAAGGGTTTCCGGGTCCTGTTACTCATTATGAGCAAAGAGGGATTCAGATATGCAGATATATTATGGTGGCTCCACAGATTCGGTCTCATCCTATTGTTTTTGGTAGTTTTCCCTTTCATCTAATCATCTGCATCTGGATTTTCCCTAAGTAAATCCATGTTTTCCAAACCCAAGTAAACTAAAGCAGTGCCATCAATAAAAGGGTGTACTTTCTCTCGTAATATTAACCACGCGCTTTCCTCTTAGTCAACAGAGCAAATTAGATCACAGAGAAAATGACCCTTTGGACTTGACAAAAATTTGGCTATGAAATTTAGAGTATTTTTACCCTTGGAGAAGACAATAAGGTAACTTACAACTGAATTTATACCCAGGTTGTACAAACAGCTAGAAAGGATCCTCTAGTATTATTTTTTTTTATTCTTACTCACAATGTTTCAGCGAAGTTCTCTGAGTTTTTCAGTTCAAACTAATCTTTAGAGCCGTTCAGTAGTTAATACCTTCCACATAATCAACCAACCGATCATCATGAAACTGATACTTAAATATCTGCTAAAACATGTCTTTTGCTGCGAGAACATCTGCTTTACCGCTCACTGGACTAACCCAGTTGAGGTGTGGGAGGTCTATGGAGTATATGTAAGACATCTCTTGCCTTTCCGGATGAGTTTTGCGAGAGCTTCTGGGAGCCTGTCTTCATAGGTTCACCACATCCTTTCAGGCACATATAGGAAAATCTGGGAATGCACAGGAAGAGTAACAACCCATCTGTAGCTTGGCCCCATCCTCGCTGGGAAGCAGCAAGGATAGCAGCTTGCATCCACGACCCACTGAGCTATTAGCTTATCTGCTCGTGTCGATCTGCCTATACTGCAAGCAGCACCAAGCTCCATTCAGAAGATTTAAAGTGTGTTTGGGAAGTGAACTAGACAACTTCACACCTGGGCAAGTGTAGGAGTGAGATCTGCAGAAGAAGCAGCAGCTAATTCACGTCCATCTGTCCCTTCCGCAGTCTGAGTGGTCCCAGAGCTGCAGCTCAATGGGAGGTATTAGAAGGCTTAATATCACTGTCTGGCACGGTTGGGGTTTTGTCTAAACTAAAGGCTGTAATTCCAAGACAGATATAAAGCAAGTTAAATTCTTATTACAGCTTGTGATGTTCGTGCAACTGGGTTTTCTGAATTTCAGGAAGCGTCTTTTAGAGAGTTCAAGGTTGGGCAGTGCCGGGGGAGTGCTGAGGCTGTTTTGACCTCATTTGTACGGAAAAACATTTCCATGCTTTTAGTGTCAGTTTTCAAAAAAGCAGAGGGATGTGTTTTTTTTCTTTTGGGCAATTCTTTTAACTTTCAAACAAAGACTAAAGTGATCCATTGCTTTGGAAGGGAGGTGTTTTTTAACAAACGTTCCAAGATCCTCTTTAAAAATAAAACCTGCAATATCATCTGTCCCATCACTTATGGTTTTGGTTTGGTTTATTGGGGTTTTTTTGGGGGGTTGTTTGTTGTTTTTTTTTCTGCCTGCATACTGATTTATTCTTAAATCATTTTTTAGTTTCTTTTTTTCTTATTTGACTGTACTGTAGAACAAATATTTACTCTCAAACATCAACATAAAACAAACATATTATTTGAATTGTTTTGCTGATTATGTTCCTTCCACAACATATTTTGGTTTTCAATGCTCGTTACCCGTATCAAGCTGTTTTTAAGCAGCAGCACAAGGAACTTCAGGATTTCACTTAATATTCAGTATTCCTCTCCCTAAGGAGTGGTGGTGTCATATTTAAGTTTTTGTTTAATATTTCCCATTCTCGTGTGTCTCTGCATGTTTTTTGAGACACAACTTAGGCAGAATCTACTTCCAAGGGGTTTAGAGTAGGAAAAATGTGCTCTTAGCAAAAGCAAAGAGGATGACAACAGGACAAGATGTAAGAGCTAAAGAACCAAAAGGGGAGAATAATAGCAAGCAGGGACTGATTGCCACTCCAAATCATCACTGCCAGGCCAAAAATGTTTATAAAAAGTGTAATCTTAATCTTAGTCATTATCTCTGTTTTTTGTTTTTGTAGCTAAGTGATTATATTTAACACAGCTTGAAGCCAGTTATGTTTATACAAGTGTGTGGGTCTAACACGGAGAACCGAAGTCTGCCAAAAGTAATTGAACCGTAGAAGTCACTGGAAGTTTTCATGTTACACCAGAGGGGCAAAATCACAGATATCGGTGCTGTAGTCTAACAAGATAGTTGAACAAGAAAGTTGGATATTTGCTTGTCATGTTTGCTTAGAAATGGTACTTCCACAGTACTGCAAAGAAAACCTTTTCTGTACTAAAGTGCCAGCAATCAGAGGAAGAGAGGGGAGGAAGGACACACCACACCAGAATAAGATGGCCCCTCAGCCGGAGCCTTTCCAACATTCATTCCTTTGGATGCTTAGTTGGATATTCTCCTCCTAAAAAGGCTTCAATAATCACAGACTTCTTTCTACATGACTTTGAGCAGACTGCCTTGCAAGTACCCCTCAGAGGCTGCATCTCATAAGGATGAGTGGTGGGCAGACTCAGTGCAATGATGTACTCTCATCGGGGAGTGGGAACTGCCAGCCACTAAAAACTGAAAGAAGGGGACAGTAAGCCTGACAGCAGCTTCATCAGATGGATTTCTCCAGTGTCTCCCCATTTCAGAGGGAAATGGGAGGGAGAGAAAGGGAAAGCAATGCTGCCACGAAGAGGTGACAAAGCAACTGGCCCTGCAGCTGTTATCAAAGGTGAAAAGTGTCAGTTTTGCTAAAAATCACAGAATTCAATTTCAACACAATAAAAGAAGAAAACAAAAAAGAACATAATAATTCCAAATATAAAGTTATATGGAAAAGCTTTGCGTGAAAATGAAACTCTGATCTGAAAAGACAGAACTAAGGATATGAAAGTGAAGCAATGGTATTTAGCAGCTAAAGCTTCCTCCAAGATGTCAGAACCACTTTGCATTACTTACTGTATGACCATCATACTCTACTTAAGACAGAGAAACAGAAGGTGTCAGGTCATCGTCTGAAGAGGAAATTCAAGCTACCCTCAAGAAAAATATTCTTTACTATGTTTAAGTTTACTTTGTTTAGACAACATTAAGCATTAGCCTGAGGAAAGCCACTACTAAAAAAAAAAAAAAAGAAAAATTGATCTTTTCAGTGGAGAGGGTCAGAAAAATATTAGAATGCAGATACCACAAATAGGTCTTCTTCAAAGAAAGAAGGTGTCTGAAAGAAACAGCGAGAGAGTAACGTTGATCATTCTCACCCAAGGTGAGATCAGCCATACCCATCTCATTCCTGATGGAAGTCAGTCCAGCCTTTCACCTCTGGGGGCGATCAAGTCCAACCTTCAACCATTGTTAACAAAGAGTTTCTAATATGTACTATCAATCTCCTTCGCTGAGGTTCAAGCTCATTTTTTTCTGGTTCTGCCCACAGAAGACATGGGAACCATATTTCCTTGCTCTCTGTAGGAGCCTTAACATATTTGCAGACTATGATCATGTCTCTCCTCAGTTTTCTCTCTGCTGAACAACTGAAATCTCAAACCCAGCCTTCACAGGCTGCATTTTCCAGCCCTCTGATTATTCCTGTTGCTTTTCTCTGAAATCTCTCCCATGGCCCACATTATCCCTCATGTACAGCGTCCCACATGACACACCACTCCGGCTGAGGCCTTCCCAAGGTTATTTATTCCCGGGGATTATTTCACATCTCTTCCAGACAACACTCCCAGGCGAATGCCTGGCTTTTTGGCAATGGCATGACATCAGTCCTTCAGACTGGGTCAAGATGTGGTGGTCACATCTACATGTCTTGCAGAGCATATAGCTGGTTTATTCGTGCTACAGGTAATGCAACACTTAACTTCAATTGTTTCTATCACTTCAACACATGGAGGGGAGGGGCAGGGATGACATTTTATGATGACAGTGGCCTTCAGCCTCTGCATAAGCAACACAAAATAAAAAAAAGTCTTCAGGGCTTCATCACCAAATTCATCATACTGAAGATGAAAAATGAGTGGGGAAAACTCACCATAACTGCCTAGAATAATAAATCTTTTTATCATCTGGTCATGAGACAAGACAACAGGAGAGCTGTAAACATCCCAGCTGGTAGCTGTCTGAAGAAACTGCTTTGCTCCAGGTTGGGAGACCCCTTCCTCCATGTTACAAAAGTCAATTTCATGAGAAGCAGAACGACGGAATCATAGAATGATAGAATCATAGAATCATTAAGGTTGGAAGAGACCTCAAGGATCATCCAGTCCAACCATCCCCCCACCACCTATTACCCACTAAACCATGTCCCTAAGTACCAGATCCAACCTTTCCTTAAACACCCTCAGGGATGGTGACTCCACCACCTCCCTGGGCAACCCGTTCCAATGCCCGACCACCCTTTCCGAGAAGAAATTTCTCCTCATCTCCAAACTGAACCTCCCCTGGTGCAACTTGTAGCCATTCCCCCTAGTCCTGTCACTAGTTACCTGCGAGAAGAGGCCGACCCCCAGCTCGCCACAACTTCCTTTCAGGTAGTTGTAGAGGATTGCTAATGGATGATACAAATGAGGTGCTCAGGAGTCCAGAAACAGCCTTCAGCCTTGACTTGCTATTTTTCTGCCTAAGCAATGTTTTAGCAACAGTGTCAGCACTGGGGGAAAGAACATGACATTATCTATCACCTCCTGAGATTACTGCACATCATTTTAATCAGAGAAACAGCCTGCCTCTGTCTGAAGTATTAACAGTGTCAATATATACATAGCCCAGCTGACCTTACCCCTTCATGGTAAAAGTCATTATGAGGAAACATTGTTTTACTAATATGACATATTAGTAGGTTGCAAAAAAGTGGCCACGTGCCAAAGCCTAATTACAGAGTGGAGGCTATAGGCTCCTTTCTGTCTATCCTGAATTGTTACAAAAGTTAAGGCAGGAGGAAAAAAGAAGTAAAATATTTACAGCATGAGGCACTTTAAAGGCCCTCCAGAATCAGCTCATCTCAAAAGAATGACACGTGTCTCTTAGGGCTTGGACATACCTTGGCACCATTGCCAGGGACATCGCTCTCCCTCCTCCCCACACCTGTCGTGTTTCAGCTGATGAGCTACTGTGTCTCAAAGAGTCATGTTAATGCAAAAGATCCCTAATTCTGGTTAGTATTTAAATGCCACAGCAGTTCAGCAGCTGAATCACAAGTAGTTCGCCCATGCACGGGTAGTATCAACTTCAGTCGGTCGTGAAGGGTACGCCAGAGCTCTTAAGTAGGGTTTGAAAGGTTTACTAGTCATGAAGCCTGTGCAGAGCTTCAAGTAACTTACCTTCTTCTAAGACCCTCCTCTTCTCTCTTGTTAGTTTACCACATGATGTGATTTTCACAGCAAATAAGTGTTTCTCATTAATGATTTAGAACTAATAATGCAGAGTGCTGTTTAAGTAGGAAAAAAAATCACGTTCTTAAGGAATTTGTCTGATGCTTGTCAAGGAGTACCCGTTATTTAGACATTAGCTGTAACATATCATCCAAGTAATACACCCAGAAAAATTAGAAAAAGGTATTTTTGACATTGCTAAGAGTTTAAATTCAAAATGTATTAATCTACTTTTTTTCAGATTAGCATCAGATAAATAATACACTCTGTGAGAAGATGACATGTACAATTGAACATAAATACAAAAGTCCTGCTGATGCTCTCTCTCCTTTCCATGCCTTCCTTTGGGCCAACATTAGCATTTCTGGGCCAACGTTAGCTCCTGGGCCACAGGATGAAGCGGAGGAGCGCACAGAGCCAGCTCACTGCGTGCCTGCGGGAGCTTCTGCTGGTACCCAGCCAGGGCAAGAGCAAGGGAGGCTGAGTTGGATCCTACGTTTAGAGTTGGTGCCTACATTTAGATTTAAAGCTACTGTGGAACAAGTCTCTGGTGTAGATGTCACACAGTGGTTAACGTTGGAAGGGACCTCTGCACGTAGTTGAGTCCTATATATGTGTATATATACATGTACATATGTGACGTTCCTCATGTTGCTGTGGGTGGAAGCACAGCAGCTACCAGGAGGCAAGTGGTGGGAGAAAACATCTCCATCCCCATCCCCTGGGTCAGGCACTCAGGGTAAGGCAGCAAAGCCGCAGCTCCCCCTGAGCTCCTCAGAGAAGAGCCCTTGTTCCTGTGGGGTTTCATTTGTTTATGTGTGGGACTCAGTAGCTATCTGGGAGCAGAAGAAGGATGTTTTTATTGTGCGGTATACTCAGCTTCTTGGAGCACGCATGACTCGGACAAAGAAAACACTTGAAGGTAAAAAAATGCTATTTATTATACACATATGCAAAATACTTGTGTGTATTATATGTGAAATACACTCGGGCACTCTAAACTGCTGAAATAACCGGAGGCAATGTCACCAATAGTCTAAATGTTATAATTATTTTCAAATGAAAGCAATAGCTGCAAGGAGGCTCACATTTAGGGTTGTCCTCCCCGGGGCAGTGCATTCCTAGCAGGGGTGTTATCCTGCACCTCTGTGGAAAGCATTAGCTGCTCTGATAACAACGCAGCTCTGTGCTCTTAAAGGCTACAAAGCAACCGCACAAAGAGTAGTAAAGTTCATTCTAAATATTGCTGTGACACTTCAACAGCCCCGTAGTATTTTGTGTTTTACATTAGGGAGATCGTTTGTTTTCCCTTCTGAAATTTGTCTTAAGGTCAACAGATGAAACATCAGAATAAAACATCAGTACAGACTTTTTTCTTTTTATACAAAAATAATGAACCAGTAGGCACCACACCTACCCTTTACTTTTTATCATTTTTACTTTGTGCTTCTACCTGATAATTAAACAGAAAAGACTGAAACCGGATAAGCAAATGTTATAATGGAGGAATGCACACAGTTATTCATGTCTCTCATTTCAAGGAGACTTACTTAATTTTTTGATGTATCTTAACTCCCAGAACGTTGTTCTCCAGACAAAATAGAGTAAAATACAGTTCCTTCAACATTCTTTTTTCTAGAAATATGGTTCAAACATATTACTCAATCCTTACAGTAATAATAATAGACAAGACATACATATCCTTACATTGTTAAGAGGAATTTAATAAAACTATTTATCGGAAAAAAGCTGACACATATTTTGATCTGCACTGACGTGTTGCAACCAACAGAAATCAGCATTTTTAAAGTACCTCCTGGCAAGGTTTTGGAATCCACAAGCAGCATAGAAAATTAATGCAGTAAACAAAATTAAAAAAAAGAAAAAAGAAAAGAAAAAAACAGCTGAACAAAAAGAAACTGTACCCTTTAAGGATGGAGTATGGAAAAGTGGAAAGCTTTGGTGCTTCCAGTGTATGAGAAAATGGAAACGTATCTGAAATGATAGGAAGAAATGTCTCCTGAAGGCAGTCAGAATTCCACTGCAACAGGTTATTTACAATATTGTATTTCCAGTTGCTCATCAATGGATGTCAGTTACACAGTATAGATGTAATGCAAGGGACTACATGCGTTCATATATAAGACCAGCTGCTCTTAACACAGTTTAAGTAACTGTGTCTTTCCTATCCCCCAGCTCAAGCTTAAACAATTCATCAGCTGGAAGCACTAACTTAAGTGTTTCTCCAGCAAAATCCCATTGCTCCATCACAGACTCACAAAAAGCGGGGAAGCTTGCCTAAATTAAGAGGAAAAGAATCGGGTTCACTGCAAAGACCCAGGGAATATGTGTTACTAAGGAATCTCAGTGCCAGGGATGAGACAATGCAGTGCAAAGGCAGCCACAAGGTTCAAGAGTCATTTCACAGCATGGCTTCTCCTCTCAGCCATCCTTCACTGACCCAAGAGGAGCCCCCGGAGTATATATTTTTATATATATGCACACACGTGCATATTCCGTAGGACATTGATAGTGGAATAGCAGCAGAAGGGAGAGGAATGATGGGCACCAGCTAGTCATCTAATATGGAGCCTTGGGCAATTCTCCTCAAATAATTTTGTGGTCAGCAAATGAGGCTGCTTGAAGAAAAAAAAAAATTAAAGTTATCCACCCTTTTGAATCTGAGAGTCTGTGCTCTCTTCATGTAGGCTTGTTGAACAGAATATGGTTTTATTCCAGAATTACACTTGCAATACACTGTAATAGATTACCAGGTCAGACCTCACTACTCCCCAGGGGAGAAGACTAGTTTCAAATTAGTTTTAAGTGAAGAAATCCCACGTATTAACATCCTTATGAGGTGAAGAGGTATAAGCACCTATATACTACATGGTTGCAGGTACAAACCAGTTTCTTCCAAATCAAGATCAGTAGTGAAAGGAAGATATCTCCAGAAGGTTGTTCTTAAATTGCACTTAAATTCGTAAGCCCTGCTCAGCACTTTAAATTTTGTTGGATCGAGGATCTTTATCTGTAAGGGATATCAGCAGTTCTCTGGATAGCAAGGTAAGAAAGTTGTGTGAATATTTACTACAGATATCTTCTGCCAACATCTGTAGCAACTGATGGTGTTTTGCTAGGGATCTGGATACAGTTTTGGGGAAAGCACAGGAACGTCTACCAAGGTTTGAAGCCCTCATTTAGCTCTATCTTGCTTCTGTGGTTAATACAGAATGTTAACATAAACTCCAGCTGCTCAGCATATCATAAGCCCTTGTAAAGAACATGTAAGTGCACGCTTGCCTAAACTAAACAGCAACCATGTGGTGGTCTACACTTGAGTGAATGTGATGTGTTTATGAATAGCACTTTCTAATAAATGCTCTACCTCTCCAGCTCTTAATAATATTTAACTTACCTCTTTCTTTCAAGAAAAACTATTTGAGTAAAACAACAGAGCAATAATCATCCCATTTCAAACAACAATGAATCTTTCCGGGAGGTCACCTACAATAGGTAATATAAGCAAGATGTAGCCAGATAGCAATTACTCAGCCTAAAGTGGTGATGAAGAACTACATTCTTTATAAAAACAGCTTGAAGTATTTTTAAGTCTTTGAACTATTTTTAAGACTTAAACAGCAACAAAAAGTCAGACAAAGGCTGATACCAGTAAACACACGTAAACAGGAAAAGAAACACAGATCACAGGTTATGTACACTGCCTGCCTGATGGGTGAAGTCAACCCCAGGACCAAGCAGCTTCACAAGGTGCGCTGCATCTCCTAGGTCTGCAGTTTTATTTGACCTTCTGGCACATTAATAGACATATTTAAGTCTCTGAATTTTCCCATTGGCTTCGATGCAAAGACACACACATGTGTAAAGAACTTAATTTGATCTCATGGGCAACACCCTATTTTTATAGGTGGTCATTTCCTACTGGAGTCATTTAGTACTGCTGCATGTTTACACTTTCCAGCCATCTCTACATTAATCCCCTCACTAAATTCTACGGAAATGATTGCTCCACTAAACTACCTAAGAATGATACATATATATATATATATATATATATATAGAGAGAGAGAGAGAGAGAGAGAGAGAGAGTATTTAATATGTAACATAATGTATCATATAATAAAAACCAAACCAAATGAAAATCTGGTTAAAAAACGGCCTTTAAGGAGATCAGTTTGCAATACAATACTTTATATATGTATTTCTGCTAAAAAAACCCATATTTCTCAATTATCTATACTTCCTGTCCAAATCTGAATTATAATTACAAAAAAGTCATGCTTTGGTAATAAATTCAAGCCACTGGTTCTCCCTGGCCTTCCTTTCAAAATCCAAAATCCTTGACATTAGTCAGATGTAGGATTCATGTTTAAAAGGATTAATAAATTATTGGTTAAAACCAGATGCTTCCTCTTCCTAGAAATGATGGCCTCTAGTGTGCACCTTTTTTAAGGACACAAGCAACAAAATTTTCCCAAATTCTAGCTGTAGTTTCCCATGTACCTCCAAGTGATGACTCCCAAGGAAACTACGCAACCAGCTTCTTTTTCACTTTTTCTGTCTTCAGAACATGTTTTTCTGTGATTTGAGGGCACATTTTTTTCTTTTATAAACAGTGGTAATAAAGCTAACTATTTTTTGTCTATTTAATATTAAGAACCACAGTCACCCAAACGCAAGACATTGTAATTAGTGAGGCACTGAACACAGCAGTCTAACTGAAAAGCTCACAGCTGAATGAACTAACGTTGGGTATATTATTGACCTTGCATGAGACCAATATGGCAAATTTCTCCTAAAAGAGGGAACTAATATTAAAGGGCAATTCTCAGAAATACACAGCTAACAATTCTATATCATAAAACTAATTTTCCAAGAATCTCTCTTGGTTGTCAGTCCTACATTTCCAGTGTCTTTTCAAAGATGTTTTCACTGAGTCCCTTGAGCCTTCCAGGCATTGAAGTAGCCACACAAAGATGTTGTGACAGACATTTTTGTAAGCACTGGGTAAACCTAAATTAGGAATACAAATAATCCACCTATCTATGAAAAGTCAAAGAATGATCATCTTGTTTTAAATCTCCTGAATAAAGTACTTTACTTCAGAAGAATTACTCATTTTGTACAGTTGAAATCAAGGAGGCAGACCATGTGGGCTTTAGAGGTGACATTCATCTGATCAAATGCAAATGCTTCCAATGTTGACATCTCTACCTGAGCTACTTGCCCTAGGTTCGATGCACAGTCAATGGAGAAATTTAGGCTTCCTAAATAGATAACTAGAACAGATCAGATTAATTACATCCCAGAGAAGCAGATTTCTATCCCCTGCCTCTAAAAGAAGTCTACAGGGAACAAGCTCAGCTATAGACCTACTCTCGTATGTGTGGCTCGAGTCTGGCAGGAGGTATCCCACTCTAAGTGCCTATCAGCTTTCACATGCATTTAATTTGAAAATATGATCCCATGTTTACTAAAATGAAAATGAAAAGGAGCTTTCTCATTACAGTAAAGCTATTTAAACATAATAAAAAGTTGTTTAAATCTAGACGTGTTATTTTCACATGCATATTTAACATTGCTACTATTACTTATCATTTTTATGCCATCTTTTACCTGTGCTCAACAAGTTTTGCTGAGAATATAAGGAAGAGAAATATCTGGACTTACATTTTCTGAAGTGCACATTAACTGGCACCACTGGGAGCCACAGCAGAGCTCACACAGAGTCTCTCCGGCCTCTGACTCACTCAGCGTGCATGTGAGGCTGCTGTTACAAGCACCAGGGACAGGCAGGACTTGTGAGCATATGATGACACTTAGCTTCAGATTCCCATTTTTTTCAATACAGATGGGCCAAGTGAGTGCTTTTCTTAGTGCCTTGCAAGTACCAAAAGTTGAGTCCTAATTTAGAAGTGAACAGATTAAAACAAACTGTTTCTCCTCAGCTAGAAAGCACATTTCCAAATGCTAATCTTCAAGATCAGTAAATGTAACATTACTTCATAGAAATGAATTCTCATTTCACGCTGACTTCGGCTTCCATGCCATCCTCCTGCCACAGCCCCATCACAGGTCCTCCCAGCCTCCAAACTACAGTGTGAAAAACATAACGGATTTGAATCACAGTTTCACTGAATAATGCAGTTATATATGCCATCACTACTCTTCTATATCCCATTATTACTCTTCTACACCTGATGCAGATAAGAATCGATGCATTTATTTCACAAATCTTGTTACTATTTGAAATCACTCTCCTCTTCGATCAGTGACCAAGCTGGTTGCCCTCTGCTTCGCTTTGCCTTTGGTTGCACACGTTGGGGGCATTCTGTCCTTGAAGGATAGCAATTGAAAATAAACTGAAATTAAATCCCCTACATAATTACTACCCATGGTCTTTTGATAAAGAATTAGACCCAAACAAATTCCCATTGGCAAAACTCTGAAAATCACCACGCTGGAGCACCTCGGTCTCATTTCTTACAAGAGGGGACTTTCTCGCCATTTGGCTTCTAAAACAATTTGTCAGGATACTGACTCTGTCATGATTTCCTCTCACATGAAAGCTCACAACCGATGCAGATACTCGATGAACTACAGAGTAAGGCAAGACAAAAAAAGATGATGGCAGACAATTATATAGAGGATAGGATTGCCATTCAGCTGTGAATGCATGCTGCAACCAAAAAACCTCCAGTATGGGGCAAGCTTTTGCTTAAGAACAAGCATAAACAGAAATAATAATTAATACGATTATTATGGCGTAGGATATTTACAAGTGCAGTGATTTCACTGTGGAGACAAACCCGTTTAATGTTTTCCACACCCAGCAGAAATATTGTCATCTTTGGACAACGCAGTTAGACTGAGCTCACCCTGCGCTGCAAAGTGCCCTGTATGAGTAGATGGCAATAGGTGATCGTTTGGAAAAGCAGCTATCACTCACAGGCAATACACCATTTGAACTTTTCCCTTCAGAAGTTAATATTTCAATCTGGAAACTAATAGCGATCTGACCTAACTAGTATCTTAGGAAAAAATCCTACAGTAATGATACAGAAAAAGAGTGGTGACACATTATTTATTAGTTATCTAACAAAATCCACAGTTCCTCCTTTGAAAGATTCTGAAAATGGGTGTACATATGAAGAAAGTAGGAAAAAAACCTCTGGGAAGATGAAGAAGCTAGGGCAATACAAAACCATCCAAATCAATACCTTTGCAAGTCTTAATACACATTTTACAGTCGTTTAGCTAGTTTAATAATGCCATTTCTTAGCCCTCACGCTTGGAACAGATGGGATGCAGCCCTCTGATCCTTAAATTAAAGAACACGCAACTTTATGCTGACAAAGCTTTTAATCATCCAGGACACACAGTCTACCACTGCAAGAATTTTAATTCGGCAACATAATTCCATAGTGCCATCAGATAAAGAAAGGAAAATAATGGTATCCACAAAAGCCCACATACTAGTAATCTCTGCTACTAGTCGCAAGCCAGCAGACAAGCCGAATGTAAAACAAGATAATGGCAGCAGACAATGAAAATTCTCACTCAAAGGGCGCTCTGCTGGTGTTCAGTGATTTCCCAGCAGTCCTATTATTAGGGTCCCAACTCCCCAGTCTTTCTCTTTTGTCAATGACAAAACTTCACTTGCCTACGGTCAGAGGAAAAGTCATTGTAAGCCTGGATGATAGTTCTTAAGCACAGGAAGAAAGAGTTATCGCTCTTGATTATATCTCCAAATTAAAAATATAATAAAATTATTAAATGCTGTATTTGGTTTACTACAGTATAAATAATCACTTAACATTCCATAGGAAAATGTACTTCACATGAGAAATCAGCAACCACTGAACGACTTATTTTTCCAGGTGGTTTTTATCATTCTGTTCTTAACAGTCTGAAATGGCATTTTCCCCTTCTGCTTTGGACAACTTCCACTCTTAAGTGTGGAGTATCTGTTTCCTCCTTAGAAAAATCTCATTGGGAAGAAATTCTCACTTTAAGAAACGCAACAATGACAAAAGGAATTTAACATTTTCCTAGATAGGCTTACCTCAGAAAATGTCCAATAATTACAATTTTGGAGAATTACACCATTAATAATGATTTCTCCAATCCAATGGAAAACCTTCTTGTCAAGCCCTTTGCTTTCGTGTAGTTACACCTTGACGGACTATTATCACACGGGTACGGTTGCCCAACATTATTTCGTGCCTTTCTGAACTATGCAAAAATGCTCTTTACTATTGACTGCAGCAAAACGACCCCGTGAAGTGCTAAGGTACACAGAGAGCCGTGCTTCGTTCCACCCCTCCCAGCACTGATAAAGCCTTACGCATACTTCAAGTTGCTTCCTTGCACTGGGTGCAGCTGAAGTGAATAGGGGAAGGATTATTTTGGCAGACTACTGTAATGAAGTGAACTGATCCGGGACGGCTGTGACCCCCTATAGCTGACCCTAGTGAATGCAACCAAAGGAAAGTGCATCTATGTGTGGAGAGTCCCAGCACGTCTCACACCACTGAGATAACTTGCACGGCTCTTCTCTACTGGCTCGCTGGGAGAAGCGCGCAGTCTGTCATTTTAATGGCAAATAGTATAGCGTTACGTGACACTGCTCACATAATGAGTACGAGGCTGTAAAACAGCAGTTGAGATGTTTGCTCCATAGAGTGTGTGATGGACTGGGAAGGTGAGCAAACCCCTGAAAACTGCAGTTCAAAAGTGGTGTGACAGATGGTCTTATGGATACAACACCTAGAATTATTCCAAAAATTAAGTTTCCCAGGTAAATGAGACAAATGCTTGTTTATGCCAGAGTTTAGGAGAGTTCCTAAACTCATTTGAGTTGCAGGAATTAAGATGAAAGCTTATAAAACAGGGATGACTATAGCAAAAAAAGAGAAAAGATGCTCCAGGAGTCTTACACGCTTCTTTTCCTTCTATGTACTTCATTGAAATGAAGTCGGATTATGGTTTTGTACTGAAATCTTGGGAGTGTGAGGCACTAGCAGGGCTGATGAGACAGATGACAAGTATACCAAAATCCTTACTACTTGCACATTTGTTTCAAGCACTCAGGGAGACGAGATCAGTTCTCCCTTCCCTCTGCACCCGGAGCATCTGCCTTTTCCAATTCCTACTTCCCATCCTATCTCATGAAGCCATTAATTTTTTATGACTTACATGTAAAGAGCTGCTCTAGGGTACTAAGTGCTCTGTAAGCCACTGATGACAACCTACTAGAAGGGCACACAGTTCTTTGGAGATCTGTACATATATATATATAGGTGTGTGTATATATATATACCTATCTCAAGCAAGGGTACATTCCTGCTATGTTGTCTCTGGGCAACTTTGGTCCTGGCTCAGCCAGGTGACTGGACCATCCAAGTGATGCCTCCTGGCCAAGAACAGCTCTGCAGTCACACCTAGGAACACTGTGCACCTTCATTTTATGTATCTTTACTTTCAGATATTTACAATTAGATGTTGCTCTGGGTTGTCCAGATCCTGACTCACAGAGGAAAGCACTTAGCCCTCAGTAGGAAGCAGCCCTTCCCTACAGTGATGTACAGGGAAAGGGCTGGACTTCTTCATAAATAATGCTTCCCAGTCACCTCCCTGAAGGGAAAGGAGAACTTAACTAGTGTAAATGCAAAGACTGAGACTACTTAAAGCACACTCAAACCAAGCTAAGGTTTGATCCCTATTTGGCAGAGTATTTCTTCTTTATTTGGTTGTTTTTCTTTAAAGCTGGCAGAATGACAGCCCCAGAACAGCTGGTTTTTTGCAAGGGCTGGTATGTAAGGAAGCCTAGCCCAAATGACCCCGAGTCTGTAAGAGTGATTTCACCCTTTGCTCTCATAAAATACCATAAACTTCAGGGCAATCTGAGTTCGCACTTGGATCTTGGAGCCTGTAGATGTGCTGACCATAACCCAGAAAGGAATCCCCAAGTGCAAGTACAGCAGAGCTAGTCCCATAACGTTTAAAAAGATATTATTATGGGAGGAAAAAGAAGTTGAAGTAGGCAAAAAGCATTGAGGAAGTCTAACAATCCCCAAACACCAAACCTCTTCAAGACAGCTTTTGCTTTCCTTGTAATTTAATCAATATTTCAGTTGTTTCTTTAGGAGGTACAGTCACATGGGCCTTCTACACATACCTGTAATTGCCCTTATGTTGTACAGAGAGCAACTATTTACAGGGTAGCCTTCAGTATAGCTTATTTTTAACACTTTTAAAAGTTACATAAGCAAGAGGACAGAAAAACGAGGGATCTGGAGAACATGAGGTCAAAGGGGTGACAGCTCTCAGCAAGATTTTCCACATATGCAAAATCTAGACTCGGCATTTTGTAAACAATAATAAAGGAGAAGATCCAAAGGGATGTGAGGGAAATTGCAGCATTGAGAGGCTGTGAGGCTCAGTCATTACAGACAGGCGGATGGGAACAGCAGTCACCGAGAGCCTAATTGGTGACTGAGTCAGGTTAAAATTAACTGTTGCAGCTTTTTGCCTGGTTGGATATAGTTTGATGCAGATCAGCTCTGGGATCAGGCTCAGGATGTGGCTGTCACAAAGTGGAAGGTGTCCTGGTGGCCCCAAGCTGCCGCAGTGGAGGTCGGTGGGAAGGCTCCTTTTGGGGTCAGAGAGGTTGATGTGAGGTGGGCACTCTCACACCCCCCAGAACTGACTCCTGCCCGTGGGGACTCCCGCTCAGCAGAGCAGCGTAAACACGCACGCAACCCAAAGCACTAATCTCACCAACATCAAATAAGATGATTCATTTACTTAAAGCTGAGTGCTTACATAAACACTTCTTTGAGCTCCCCAGAAAAAAGGGCAGGAAAGACCAAGAAGCTGCAAAAAGTGAACCAAGGACAGCAGAAAGTCCCAGAGAAGATGAAAAGTTCACAAGCCACAGGGACAGACAAACTTTCCCAGAGAGGGAACAGCTCTTCCTTTCCCCAGAGGACACTTGTTTTGTTTATCTGAGGTTTTTGGTATGTGCTTTCAGCTGTCTGCATATTTGGGGGCTTATTTTCATTAATTTCTGAAGTGAGAGACTTTTAGGTTATTTGGTGTTGGTTTGTTTTTTTATTTTAAGGTCTCCAACTGTTTTGTTTTGCTTTTTTCTTTTAAATGAGACCTTACTTGTTAAATACCCCTTTTTTCAGCAGAACTAACTAACCTTGGAAATAGGATTGTTTTTGTAACCAGGTGGAGTCCCGCCCATCTGCACTCAGTATTATTCAACGCTGGCCCTCACCCAGAATTTTCCCCAAGACTCTTCAGGGTGGATTTCATTCCTCTTAAGCTCAAAACAAAATGCCGTGGCCTGACCTAGCCTCTATCTCCTTTCAGCTCTCCTGGCTCTTCCCACAGGACCTACCACCCACCCATCATCCCCTGCCCAAGGAGACTTGCAGCTTTTCATGGTCCTAATGGCAAACACATGGTGCAGACAGAGGGATCAGGCGAGGAGCCAAGCTCTGTATACTCACAGAAGCTCCTCAGCCCGAGTATCTTTTCCCCCTCCTTCAAGAAGCAGATCTTTCCATTTTCCAAAGGGCATTCTTTGATAACGTTGTGTGTTAACAGAGTTAAAAATCAGTTAGCTCCTAACATTTTCAGGTATTTGTCTGCTGTCTCTATCTCCCACAGCCAGCAACAATATCCAGTAAGTATTTCACTCTATTCCCTAGCACAGACGTGGCTTACAAGAATAAATCCCACTCTCCACAAGGGCACTTTCTTTCGGTTTGATCTACGCTAAGCTCCAGCAGCAGAACAGCATCAAAGAGCGGCCCCTCTGCAGCCCAGCTCCTGGCCACCGCCGCCCCGGTGACACTCGGCATCCCTGCTTTTCCTTATCTAATAACTTTGACTTTTACATTATCGACCTTATTTTCAACTCCTGCCATTTTATCATTTCTTCTCTCAGGCCCACCCTGCTTGCGGGCCTGAAACGATCTCTTTTAACTCGATCTATGCCAGCAGCAGGCAGCCGGCTGGTTTGCTGCGTGCTCATGAAGCGGGAGCACCCCTACGTTTCTTGAGGCCGAATCCTGCTGGCAGCTTCCCCTCTCCTCCTCACCCTCCTGCTGGAATGGGACCACTTACAGCTTTGGCCCCCTAAAACCCCTCCGCTGAGCGGCCATGGTGCCTGGCAGCTGGAGCTCGTGGTCCAGCGTTTCAGCCTCTCCCAGCCATATCCTCTGCTCCGGCAGAGATGCTGGGCTGGGACACAGGGGCTGAAGCTGGCTCAACAGCGAGGACAAGCACCACAGTGGCTGACAGCACTGTCTGAAACCACCCAACAATGTCTATCAAACCCCTCCCCTCGGCGGCCAAAATCCTCAAGGGACAGCCGCGGTGTTTGAAGATGAACAACACGCAGCATCGTTTCGGGCAGGCTCCTTTCCACGCAGGTTTGCTGGTGTCCAGGGCAGGGGCTGAGAGCTGCGGCTGCTGCCCTGCCTAGTGCCAGTCCAGCAGCTGGGGTCATGAAATCTGTCAAACTGACATGGCACACGCAGAGGAAAGCCCCGAAGGTCATTCTTTCCAAGGCCAGCTAGCCAATTCATGTGATTTTTTCCCCCTGACAGAGTAGATAACCATTTTGCTAAACATATTTCATGTTTTATAAGCACTTTCCTCACACCTGCTATTGCACACTTCTTACAGCATTTCAAGCTTCCTTGTCCAAACCTGGTACCAAGGTAGCTACCGCCAAGAACTGGCTGCTTAAAAACCAGAAAAAATACAGATCATACCCTGCTCTTGGCCATCAGCGTTACTAGTTTGAAGTTCAGGGCCTTAATCTTTTACTTGATAGCATAACAGTAAATAAATACATTTATTAGCAATTAGCCATTTTTCTCAGAAAACCTGTGTGACAAAGGCAGCTCTAATAGATATCACCTATACATATAAACGCTATCTATGTGTATACATTTACATCTGTATTTGCATATATCATGTATACATACAAACATATTCCTGTGAAGGAAGTCAGAATTACACACCAGCAATTCTGCCTGTCCGCATTGATTTTGCTCTCCCATCTACCTGTTAGCCAGGACTTCACTGCAAGGAAGCCAGGCATGAAGCGACAACCTGTCACTGGACCCAGCCCCGGAAAGGAAGGCACGGATGTTACTGCAGCTGGCAAGAAAAGGAAAGCACAAGAATTTGAAAAAGGCAGTGAACTTGGTGTAACAGTGAAAAACAAATAAATCTAAAAAACACAAAGTGTTTCAAATTTCACTACAACTCCAAAAAACAGACCAAGGTCAGTAGGGAAAACCAACCAAACAAACATACACAAAACAAACAAACCACTTACAGGGCGTTAATAAGGTTTTGTATGCTTAGAAGGGGGATGTTGCAGCTGATCGGCTGACCTTGGCCACTATACTATAAACTTGCCTCCGAAAGAGCCCTAGAATAGCCTGCGAAGGCACACACGTTCCCACAAAAAATAGCAAACTGCTTAATCTGAGAAAGCTACATTATTTGTACAAGCTACATTATTTGTATAAGAATCAAAAAGAAGTCTAAACCCACTTCTTTATTCCTTAACATTTACGTGTCCAGAAAACACGTAAAATAACCTAACCGCATGAAGTCCTTCGGAAAAATAACGCTCAGGGTTCGAATGAGACTGGAGAGCACCGACTGCGAAAGGCAGATTGCCCAACGCCATTGAGACTTGGTGGAAGTCTCTTCCACTGCTTTACAATCATCGTATTTTATTAATCAACCCAACAGCACACGGTAAAAATTGAAACCTGTCTACAAAGCTGGCACAGATGGGAAAACCTCTGTCCTGGTTGTTTTATTTTAAACAAAACCTACAGTAGCTCCCATTGTTTGTTTGTTTTCCCCCCCAGACTAGACAGCATGTGGCTCGTGAGCCACACTGATGGATGCGATAAAGCTCCTGCCAGATCTGATTGATGACTGCTCTAGGAAATGCTGTGAAGGTCACAGTGCAATCCTCTGTTTGCAGCTGCTCCCGGTAAGAAATGGTACAGCAATATAAATTCTGGGTCTGCTAATTGCTAATAAGAGGGAAATTACCTCCTTACCTTGCCTTGTCTTCTCTTCCAGTTCTGAACAACAGGAATGCCATAAGCATGTGCCATAAGATGAGAGACCACAGAAGTTTCAAAGGGATACTTAAGCATACTTTAATGGACAAAAAAAATCCACCCACAGTGCCTGGCCAAATACTGAGACTTCATACATTTGAAGACAGCGCATAGCAGTTTAGCATGAAAGTGGCATAATAAAGAGCTTTTACTATTTTCTCTGCAAAACTGAGGTAACCTACCAGTACCATTCTCTGTGAAGCAGTGCTATCTATGTGAATACAGGAATTAAGCTCTTTTCCCAAAGTTCATTCATTGTAGATGGACCAAGCAAGCATGCTCACTAGAAGTGGCTATGAGCTCAGGACATATTCAGTGAGCCAGAACATCAGCAAGTCAAGTAGGAGACCAAAATCTTGTTTTCCATAAATGTTTAGATGTGATTAGGACAGTGATAAGAGACTTTGGGGAATTCACAAACATGATATAATGACAGTCCCCTAATGAATAATATATATTTAGTGCAACTCATAGCAATTACCTCACAAACACAGAGTGCTGTATTTCTTGGGGGTGAAATGCTGTTATCTTCGAGACACCAGCTACATTACTGATTAAATTTGAGACCACCTGTGTACTCTTTGCTGGTACTTATTAATGGGTGGAAATATTTTTATTCAGCATTTTGTGCTCATAAAGATTTTGGCACAATAAGGACATTACCAACATCTGTCCTAGAGAAAGATAGCCTTTAGCACTCAGCTCTAAAATACATGATGGCAGAGAGATGCTGGCAGCAGAAATCCCCCAGATAGTCAAAAAATCCCACCACTATGTCACTATGAAAGGAATGATGCACTGATTTATTTTTTTTTACTGTTTATTTCTTTTTCAGAGTAGGAAAGAGATTTAAAGAAGACAGTCCTATGCAGTTCTGCTTATTTTACTGCCAAACATACATCACCAACTTTTAAGACACCACTACATGTAAGGAGCAGTATCTGCACAAAAACAGACTTATAAAACAAGTCCTCTTAGGAGTTTCATTCCTAGATTTCTTAATGAACAGTGGTAAAATATACAACTGAATTGATTAATCCTTTTCACAGCCTAGTGTATTCTCCCAGGGCTACTCTAAGAGAGGTGATCACCATCAGCTCAGTTAGACATCGCTGTGTGTTAAGGGTGCTCAGCACCTTGAGCAGTCAAATCTTACTACACGCCACATGTCATGACTGACTTTCTGTCAAGGGTGGCATAGGGGTAACAGACGGCAGGAACTTGTCATTCAGGATTTAATTTCTTACCATGTCTCTAGAAAATAGGGCTTATTTCAAAAAAGGTTCATTTGTTATCAGCTATGAGATATCTCCTCTTCCCACAAACCCCAACTTTGTTCCTACAATACTGTTCATTAGCATTACTACCATAAGCATGTGTTTCATGACCTGGAAAGTCAAGAGTTAACTTTTAATCAGAGAGTAACAGCAATTTAATCTACACACAGTATTTTACAGTGCTGTTGCATATGCAATACAAGACCTTCACGTATACGTAGATGGGTAGGTGCAGTCTGAACACCGGCACGCCGCACTTGGGGTCAGCCCCAAGTGATTGCAGCTACACGTTTTCCTACCTGCTCACAATGTTGATAGACTATTCTCAGTATTGCTTTACACTAACACTCCCCAAAGAGACACCGGGTATGATACTAAAAACTTGTATTTGCTCTAAGGCCAGCTTAGGATGCTTCACAGCAGAAAAGTTAATTCCTCCTAAAAGTCAATGCATAACCTTAAGAACTGTAGAATAGGAAGGAGAACATTCAAAAGTTAGTTTTTTCAGTCCTGGTTCAGAGTTCACAGTAATTTTGTGCTGCGGTTGACTTCCATCTTTCTATTTTTTTTGTTGGGTTTGGGTATAAGAATTGAACTAGGAGCCTAAGAACATTTTGTACTACTTACATTATATCTAATAATATCTACTAGATATTATTCCTATATATATATCTACTGAGTGCGTAACACGCTCACCTGCCCAGCGCAGACACAGCTCCTGTGCCAGATGAAACACCATATTTGTCAATAAACCAATGAATCAGAGGAAATTCAGGGTCATACCAGCAGCTCGGTGTCATTCACATGTAAAACAACTTGAATTGCATAACTGAAAGTGATGCATGAATGTTTTTAAAAGTTGACACCAAGTTGACACCATAGGCTTTAGTGTGACTAAAACCATAACAATATAGAGTGAACTAAACTGTATAGGAGTTTGGAAGTCTAAGTCCCTGCACCCCACTCTGAGACTTCAGCAAGAGATCTCTTGTGAATGAATATAAAGCACATCCATTCCTCCTCCTCGCCCCCTCCTTGCAAAACAAAGAGCGCAGCTTTGAACAATGCAGTTAACCAGACAGGCTCCTGGATACCCTACTCCCATTGATGGACGGATCAGATACGAAACTTCTGAAAATGGCCGGAAATTAAATCGGTCGATTCCAGATTGCATAAACCAGCCTTGAACTGCTGGCTCTTTGTCCTGGGGCAGTGTCTCAGGGAAGTCTGCAGTGAGCAGCGGGGCAAGAGAGCTTCAGGAGATGAAAATGAAAAACCTCTCCCCTAAGGTTGTAAGGTTTTAAAATACTGCGGATGGCTGCCCTATTGAAGTGCCTTTGCATTTTACCCCTCCTTGTTGCCACTGCTTCAAGAGACACTGCAATCTCAACCTCAAAGATCTTCCAAATCCCTCCATCTGAAAATCTACCTGAGACCCAGGACCACCACATAACGCTTGGAATTTTGCTGTCATGTTTCCTGGGAAACACCAAACGGTGCCATGTATTACCAACGGCAGTGAATATCTGCTCATTGTTCTGTGCGCAGGCTTGTCACCGCGATCACTGGGTATCCAGACACAAAGAAAACTGTAGCTGCTTCTTTTCAGAACCCATTTCAAATTCTTCTTAAACCCGCCTGGTGCCCTATAGCTGCAGAAAGACAGGACTGCTCTCCCTCTGGCTCCAGTGCAGGATTCGCTCCTGTTTCACCCAGTTCCGAAAGGAAAAAGGAATTGCTCAAAAAGAGCAAGTAATTGTGCAGCTTTTCCTACGGAAACCACCAGGAGGCATAAGGGATGACTGAAGGGCACCAAGTGCCCATACAGGAGAGTGCTGATGGATGGATCCATCTGGCTGCCAAGCTGTTCCCTTGTCCCCCTGCACCGACCCTTCCCGGAGAAGCAGAGAAAAAGAACTTTGTAACGCTGCTATTTTCAGAAACGAAAAAAGTGGCTCTGTAACACTCAGAGCAAACAGCGACAGGGCACCTGTGAGGGCGAGATACTACAGATATGGAAAACACATCCAAGCACCAAAACAAGCCGTGCTGTGACATTTTTTTCCCTATGGAACAAAACAAAGAACTGCACAAAGAACAGCAGAATCCGTCGGCTTAGGAAGCCCTGGACTGCAGCACAATATTTAATTAGATCTTTCTGGCTTTGCGATCTATCATTTCCTAGCCAAATCTCAGCTGAAAGGATCAGTCACTGAAAAGGTACGATAAACAAAACAGGCACAGACACACCAAGTGTTTGCATCAGACTGATCGTATAGGATCCAGAGGGGAGGCTAGGTGAGTACACCTCTGTTCCTGACATCGGTCTTGTCTCGCTGTTGGGATGCGTGCATTCATCCATCTCCACCGCCTTTCTGGGCAGGTGAACGCCTTGGCTCCTGAGGGATGCCTGCCTGAACCCATTCACCTCCTCTTACTCCCGAGCTTGTAGTTTCTAAAGCGACATCTGCTTCTGGCTGTTTATCCGGCTCTTTTGCCGCCTATTATTTTCCTACCGGCTAAACCCTTGGCAAGCCTTTCCTCTCCCACACACGTAACGCGCGCAGAACCGACAAAGTTAAAATCGAGCTTCCAAAAAAAAAACCCTCAGTGGAAGAAATCAAAATACGTCGCTGTGAACGGAACCGCCGCCTACCAATCGCAGGCTGCTTTTTCGTTTTAACCTCCCTGTTAAACAGGAAATAAAAAGGAGGGGGTCGGGTGGGGAAGCCAATGGGACCGATCTGGAAGGATGGCTCTTTTCGCCTTTGCCCTTACTGAATCCAGGGCTGTAACATGATGCAATCTCTCCGCTATGATGAAACGGGTTCGGATGGCAAAGTCTGGCGAGAGACCACCTCTTCCCACCCTACAAGGCAGAAAATAATGAAACTCTCAGCGGTACAAAGAGGCAGCAGCCCGGGCTCTCCCGGCCGCCAGGCTGTTGCCCTTCCCCGGGAAGCGATGCGAGTTTCGGGATGGCCACACAGAGGTTTCACTCCGGAGGATCTCAGCCGGATTCCTGCGCTTTCAGAGTCCGGGCAC
>VWZZ01001519.1:167060-258509 GCA_013399095.1 Psophia crepitans
GGGGGCGGTGCGGGCCCGCAGCACCCCCCGGGAGGGATCGGGGTGCGGCAGCCCCCGGGGATGGGGCGGGAGGCGGGCAGGTGTGTGCGGCATCCCCCGGGCGGGGGGCTGCGGGGGCGCAGCTTCCCCCCTGCGCTCCCCGGGCAGGGGCAGGTGAGCCCGAGTGCCCCGTGCGAGGCAGAGGCTGGCGGCTCGGACGTGGGCTTCCTGCCCCTGCGTGAAGCCCCGGTGCGGGGTGGAAGCTGTTTCCCCCAGGAGATGCTGAAATACTGCCGTATCGGAACGGGAGCTCCGGTGCAGCCATCCCCTTCCCGTTAATGCCCAGGAGATGCTGTCGCTGGCATTTAACTGGGGGGGGAACAACACGAAGTGTGGAACGGGAGCACACTCAGCATGTTCCCATTTATCTGAAGTCACAATTTAAGCCCTTTTGTTAAAATGGTGTAAAACCCCGCACAGACCGAACATTAATGTAAAACTGGGTTCCATCACCTTAATTTAGCTCGACACAAGCCAGATTTAAACCAAGAGTGCAAGGTGAGACAGTTTGTGTTGCTTAAAGTTTACACTGATGAAAGGTGTCCTCCGAGAGCTTAAAGCAGGCTTCAGTTTTTAACAAAAATGCAGGTTGAACTAGTGCAAACTTGCACGCAGACAAGGTGAGTAAACATGTTTCAATTTTGACAAGTTCACGTATTTATTTTCTTCCCTGTCCAAGAAATAGGAAAACTGAGGTGATAGAGGAATGCTACTACTGGAAGCGCATCAATTAAGGCAACTATATTTCTTCACCTTTAGCCCAGCTGGGTTTTAAAGCATCTTTTCTTAGGCTTCGGCTGCAACAGTTGGATGCACAAATGTTCTCTGTAAGAAGTATTTGTGAAGCATGCTGCATGCAAGTTCATCATTCTGTACAAGCTCGTAGCTTATGTTGTTGTGCATCTTAGAATATAACTCATTAAGCATATTTGATTTTGGTGAAAAAAATTTGGTTTGATCTGGCCATGTTTAATGTGGTCTTCTGTCCTGTTTCATCATCCTCCGTCATTCCAATAGGGCCATACCCAAAGTAACAGGTTCAGCTGGGGAAAATTGTATTTATTCAGCATTTTCCCTCCATGACCAGCTAGAATATGCATGAGATCTCTGTAGCCTAAATCAGGATCGCCAAATTCACAGCCCAGTCTTGTCAGGACAAAGCATTTAGCCTAAAACCTCGCTTCCAGCCGTTCGCTTCCATGTGTGCCTTTGGATATGGGCAGGGAAGGACTTGCCTACTGGATGAGCTCTTCTGACAGCAGCAGCCTGCTCCTACCTGCCTTTTTTCATTCCACTTGCTGGGAGCTGCCAGGAGTGGGGTTTGGAGTAGTTAGAAGTAGTGATTTTTTCTGGCAATATTAAAGGGTTTAGTTGGCCTTGAAAAATTAAACCGTAGCTCCTCTTCTCCACAGTTCAACTGCTTTCAGCTATTGCTGTCTTAGAGCTGCTCAGTTTGTATCACGGCCTGTAAAACACCATCGCTAGAGAGTACAATCCAGAAGTTTCCTGCAAAAGCGCAGCTCTTGGCTGCTCTGGCGCATGCAGGGTAATCCGTGCACAGTACCGCTGGTTTGTGTGCATGTGGCGAGCACTTCCAGGGTTTGGTGGCTTTACTGCCTCTGGTTTGATAAATCTTAACACCCACATGACATTGAGCAGCCCTTCAGCGCACAGCCTCTGCCTGCCCTGAGAGGCTGTGTGCCCCCCCTGCAGTCTGTGTAAGCAGGGTGCTTGGTTCCAGCAACACTGCAGAGTGTTTCTTCCACAGAAATGTCCTGGAGATGTTAGAAAGCTGACCAGCAAAGAAACACGGATGTCATCACAAGACAGGCAAGAAAATAAGCACTTTATACTGTACGCCAGATGAGAAAGTGAGATAACAGGGGTTGTCCTTAGGCTGTTGGAGAGATTGGTAAGGACTTCTTGTCTTCTGGTGGTGAGCCCATAGGCACTAAAGAAGGGGCCATTTATCGCAGATACAAACATCAGACAGCACAAACACTCCTCTTGAAGACAAACCCTTCCTAAAGCTGAAGGGCTCAAAAGAGCTTTTTTTCTTATTTGAATTCTTAGTTTCCACAAAGCTGCATTTTAGAAGTGCCTCCCCACCCCCCAGTTCTGAGTTTGGCCGTGTGCGTTCTGTAAGCTGCTTCAGCTGCAGCACAGACCTCAGCGATTCAGCGAATTTCTTTCCCATGAGTCTTCAATGACACGATTTAAATACAAATTCTGTTTTATAGAATTAAAAGGAACAGCATATAATTCACCTCAAACACAGTATCACCAAAATAAATCAATCGATTACTAAGGAGTTTCTTGCATGGAAACTGAAGTCACATCGTTAATAGGAAATCTGTGGTTCACAGTAACTGTACGTCATACTTTGCACCCAATAAACTTCTTAAACTAATCTTCTAACACAAAGTAGTAGAAAGCAAATTTGTATAAATCTCCCTACTTGAAACACACGTCCTCCGCGTTTGACAAAGCGCCTTCTAGCTTTTAGACCAAACATCCATGCAACGTTCCAAATACTGTCTTTGTTCTCAATAAGGGTAATTTCAGTACTATAGAAACAGTCCTTACAAGCTTTAGGCATGACTTGGTGAAGCTTAGTCATAGGGGTGCCCTTATCTTCCTGTAATCTTAGCACTGGTTATCACAAAAAAAGAAAATGATCAGAGAAGAAAACAAGAAAAAATAATCGAGTAGCCCCAGCAGTAAGGTATCCAAATATAGTTGTTTACAAGATTGGGACGTTAACCATCAGATAATCCTCAGTGTGTTGAAGGAGAAAAGTCATGACAATGACAGGCCATATTTATTATTTTTAGGATGTGCCTAGAAAAGTCATTATGCATGTTTTAAGATTATTTTTTTTCCCCTTGGAAAATCAACACTGGATGAAATGTGAGAAACTCAGGCATGAGAAAAAAATCTCCAACGATTTGTTGTGATTTATGTCTTGTAAGGAACTTCAAGCAATTTGGATTTGGCACACTTAAAAAATGTAAAAAGGCAGGAAAACAGTACTTTAAGCATTTAAAAGTATGGGTCAGTTTTTAAAGATACACTCAATTCCACTTCAAATCTGCCTTGGACTGAGTCCATAAGCAGACAACTTGCTAATTTAAGAGGCCCCAAGACCTCAGCAACATCCTGGTGAGAAAACAAGTGTAAGAAAAGCTATTGGATGATGTGATGATTGGTATCCCCTCAAAGTCTGCTCAATACTTTTCAGTAAGACCTATCAAGATGCCTCTATAAGAATACGTGGTTTGGTTTGGGGTTTTTTTTCAGCATCTTAAAGGGAAATCATAGCTGTAAGGAAGAGCCTGTATCTTCTTGTCATTTGGTACCAGTAAGGCTGTCAACACCATCTGCCTCTTTGGGTTTGGTTTGGTTGTTGGTTTTTTTTTGGTTTTTTTTGGGGGGGGGGGGGGGGGGGATGTTGAGGGATTTTTGTTGTTTGCACAGACATAAAAGCGTACGGTTCTCAAAGCGTTGACTTCACGGCGAGACCAGCCACTGCCCCGTGCAGACACTGGTGTGCAGGGGAGATGAGGGGTCCCTGGAGCGAGCCTTGCTGGGGCTGCCTCCCGCCGGGTCCCACCTGCCCTCGCATCGCGAGGGGCATGGGGGAACGCATGGGCTCAGGGAACAGTGAAAAGCAGGCAAAAATTCTGCGCAATCTGGGCTGTCAAGAGCTGGAGTGACAGTACAGTAATTGCCGCTCTCTTCAGTAAAACATAATGATGGCAGGACTTCAAAAACACAAGGGAAGTTACAGCTTTTTAGAACAGAAATCTTCCTCTCTTACTTCAAAACTGTGATTTTTCTGCAAGGAAAACATCAGTGTTTCTACAGCTGTCTCAGATAGCTGAGCCATTTACAAACTAGGAATAAATGTCTCTTATTCACAACAGAAAGCTCCTGAAAAGGTTTTGTTTTTTTTTCCTTTTCTTATCATATCCTGTGATACTGTTACTCCAAAATCTATTGTTATTACTACTCTAATACTCAGCATCTTTCTGACTTTTTTTTAAGAGAGTATCTTTTTTGAGTATCTCTTCAATGAGTTGTTTTTTCTTGGGTCCCACATACTTTCCAGGTTTGCTGGGGAAAAAAAATAAATCGTATTTTGCATATACTTTTAAAACTTGTTTCAGGAATCTCACAGTGCTGAGTACATATGTGTCCCAAAAGGAGTTCTTCTACAGGTAAAACTTACTTCTATAGAAATGCCATCCACCTTTCTCCAGAAAGCAAATCTGGAACAGTGTGCATTATGGAAACTTCCAGAAGACATATTGCGCAGCTTTTATATGACACACAGGCCTCTCCTTACTCTCTACACAGATAGGTCTTCTGTGTAACAAAACTATTTGCAACTGTCTTCTCTTCACAGAGATGTAAACTATCTTAAATTAGGTTGTTCATTTCACCATTAATTGATTTTGAATCAGGGTGAAGGAGGGAACACACGCAAAAGGATAATACATACTTTATAGAATCTTAATATGTGTCTAAAAATGGCTACGTGCCATTCATATTCTTCTGTTGGAGCTAACCATAAACAAACAACTCCTCCTTCTGATTTCAGTTTTAGCAGAATTTCTATACAACCCGACCTTTACGATCTTGTGCAGGTAAGATTGCCAGTAATTTCAGTGGGCTTAGCATTTAGCACCTGACATTTTCAAAATGCGACGCTAACATGCTTTTATTAGCTGCATATTAAACCCCCAGCCTCACTGAAAAGTAGCTCTACCTTTGGGTAGTACAAACTTAAAAAAAAAATCATCCTCTTGTTATTTTTATATTTATACTAAGGCTGAACACACTAGGAGAAGATTTCCAGTAAGTCTCACCTCCTTGCCCCTGCTTTCTTTGAATTCAGGCAAGATTAGGCTAAAAATGGAATCTCAGCCCTTCCCTGCCTCTTTTTCCCCCGGCATTGTTCAACAGTGTACGAAACTCTATACCTTCCTTCTCTTTTATCATCAAGATCGGGGAGCAGCCAGTTCTTAAACATATCATCTGTCAAAATAATGCCTGTGCAATTGTGTTGCGTGGCTCAACCCTTCAGATAAACCCACTGCGTTGTTCTGCCTGTGCATTACTTTGCACTTTTTCCTACAGAAACACCTATGTAAGCACTGGAAAAGCTATTTCAAGTTGCTCCATATTTACACTTTATTTACTCTCGAGTTGACTCACTGTGGTACAACATCACTTTTTTTACATGAGCGATTTTCTTACTCCTTCAAAAAAGCTTGGCCAGGTTTGCTTTTAATGGTACTTTCAAAAGCCGTACTTTTTCTGATCCAAAAACTCTTTCCAATTTTCCCATTTAAGCCAATAAATTAGGAGGATTTTGAAAGAAAAAGCCCTTATTTATAGTTGGGCATCTGCTATTTTAATGCTTACCTTCTGTACAGTGTTTGGAAGTCAAGGTCTGATGATGCAGAGTAAGTGTCCTTGTAAGGTTTGTTTCGCAAGATAGGGTTCAAGAAAATTTTCATAACTACTTCTAATTTCAGAATAAAAACTGGTTGCCAAACTCGTGTTGGCAGAGAAATACTAATTTTAGTCATATCATGAGTGTAGAAGGCCCAAAGTATGCTAATTTATATGTGAGCCTATTTCAGAGGTACAAAGGTAAAGGAAAGGTGAAAGTACATATTCCGGTATTTGTATTTTTGTAGAATATTTTCAAAAACACTTATAGACCCTGGAGGAAAGTGTCTGCCTTGAAATTCAACATCTCACTATAACCTACAGCAGCAAAGTCCTCCCCCTGATGACAATAGGAGAGCCTTCTGTAGAAGCCTTTCATTTCAGCCCCTACTGAAAAAAAGGATACTTTTCAGCTTCTATTCTGTATTTATATTCTCTTCTGTGCCATCTAAAATGGAATAAAGTATTTCAGTAGCCTTTGATTATGATGTCATTTTTATTGCACTATAAAAATAACCAGTTATTACACTGAAAAATGGATTAAGGAAAAAAATGCAGTTTGAACAATTTGATGGTTATACAGTGACTCATAAAGTCCTGCAGGCACTTCCATTTATCAAAAACTAGCTGGGAGATGAAAAGTGTTGAGCATAACATTGGCAAAAACTGGGGAGCCCAAAGTGTCTATACTCCACCTTCTTAATTTGAGAGATTTTTTTTTTAGACAACTTGCCAGAGTGAGAGTAGCTTAAGCAGGGCTTCAGCATAAAGTATATTTGTAGTAAAAAAATAAAAGTCAAAGTCACTCTTACCTATCTTCTCCCCACTGCCCCCCCAAAAAAAAAAACCCCAACCCTGTAACGGCATACAGCAAATACTGTAATGCCTTTATTCTGTCAGAGCACCTCTGGAATACAAAGCGCAATGAGCTGAGAGGAGCTTGCAGAAGAACTATCAAGGGCAAAGAAAGGTTTTAATCCCGAAAGAAATTGAAAACATTGCATTTTTTAGTGGAGAGATACGTTAGAGGATGTAATAAAGGAGTGCATCATAGCAACTGGAGAAAACAGGTCAACAACAAATCATTCAGGGTACAAATGTAACAAGATTCAGCAGCAGAAATCAAGGACAACCAGACTTCTAACAAATGGTAAATACATCATAGCTGAGACAGTAAACTTCTTCCTTAAAGCCTTGAATCACTATACATTTAGATATGCAGGACAAATTGCTTTTGTCCATTTTTGGCTTCGTACTGGTCACTGGAGCTGCTGCTGTCAGGCAGTCTGGCACGGAAGGACTAGCGGCTGGTCCAAACTGCTTTAGTGCTGCATAAATTTGTTCAACCCTTAAAAAAAATATGGAACCTACCTACTTACAAATACCTGTATGCACAGTAGTCAAGACATCAAACACAGCAGTAGGAAGAAAACGTGATAAATGCTGAAAGTAAGAGCACTTAGAAAAGCCCATAACTACTTCTCTTAGCTGTAACTCAGAGAGATGCTGGTTGTGAGGAGGGAATAATAACCAGCTGCAATGATCCAACAAACTTCAGTCTGCGGGGTGTGCTTCATTACGCAGAAGTAAACTATTGAGATCGAATGTTTCAAAGGCATACATTTTTACTGAGTACCACCTTTTCTAGCATGACTTTTCACAGAATAGAAAAAGTGAGAAGGGATACAAAGACTCAGAAAGTCTGAGCCAGCAACTCCCGTGAGCCTTTGAGGATTTTGCCATGCCTCAGAGGTGGCCTGGATATGAAAAAGAAACACAAGGCTCCGGTATAATTTTACATGCACAAGAGGGTTGCAGTCTGTTGTTGATATTAACAACATTTGTCTTTCTTTCAGGTATTCAAGATATCAAAAAAAAAGAAGAAAAAGGTAGCCACGGCTGTGAGATATCAAGTAATCACATTTGTCAAGGGTCAGTGTAGATCTTCAGAAGCTTGGAAACCCATGATCCTTTTCCTCACACACAAGTCCAAGGGACACGAGAATATAAGGACACCCTAGAGCCCATGTGCCATACAGATGGCAGTGCCTGGGATCTCACCTAGCACATCTGCAAACAGCAGAACAGCGTTTTCCTGCAGATCTGTGAAAAGGCTGATAAAATTAATGGTCTGCCTTGGTCACACTTGGGAAACGTTAAATAGGTGGTTCCTCACCAAAATGAGGAACGTAAGACAAGGCATCTCTCTCGATCTGAACAGTGTCTTTTTTCTTTTTTCATGTAAAACCAGCCTTGTCTCACAGGTTTATTAGATTTCAAGTATCTTCTCACAACTATGTATTTTCTTGCGTCTGCAATTCCAGTTTTCAGAGTTCTCCCTTGTACCACAAGGAAAAGAAATAGCAGAAGGTCAGACAAAAATGTCCAGCCTTCTCGGACAGCTATAATGGTAATCTGGCATGCCTGGTTTCCTATCTGGAATTGTTGGTCAGATATTCCGCAGCAACCACAAATATCCATGTGGTTCTTTGTCTCAAAGACTGTGATGATGAAATAAGTTGGCTCTTTCATTGCTGTGTTTGAGACATGCCTTCTTTAAAATACATGAGGTGAGAATTAGGTCATACATCAGGGTTGTCATGAACAGCTGAGACATACAACTCAGATCCAAGTATGAGAATGAAACCTCTGACAGAATTCCCTTGTCTCTTGTATACATATCAAAATAGGTTCCTTCAAGAGCTATATTGATCCTT
The DNA here is from genome assembly GCA_013399095.1 of Psophia crepitans. Lineage (NCBI taxonomy): Eukaryota > Metazoa > Chordata > Aves > Gruiformes > Psophiidae > Psophia > Psophia crepitans. The sequence goes on from VWZZ01001519.1 coordinate 175,277, forward strand.
TCGAGCTGCAGAGCCATACCGGCACTTACCCAAATGCTGAAAGCCAGCATTTCCTTGAAAACAAGAGTACGGAACAGTATCTTAATAACTCTAGAAAGTATTATCTAAAAAACAGCCGATGATTTGTTGAGACTCTCAGTTACTGCCAATGCTGGACCACACTATCACATGGAATATTCTGGCAAAGATTTATCTCATTACTCTGAAATGCATTTTCCGTTCCATAATGGTATTTAACATCAGCACACGGAACTCTAGAAATAAACCAGAACATTGATTATGCACATGTTAGTCTATTCACATTTAATAAGACACTCTACCTTCCTGAAAGAAGACTACACGAGTAAAATTCCAATTTGCAATTTTTAAACGGGGAAAATATGGCAAATTTTAGGATCAGAAATGTTGTATACTCTGGTATGCCATGTTCTGGTTTACGGAGGTTAGGTGATGTACAAAAAACTTAGCAGTGAAGTCAGTTGCAACACTGCTCACTTTATGGCCCTTTCACACTGGTGTATTTGGCTGGTGCCAAATCCAGCATACAGTATCATACTGTAAGTGAGAATTTAGTTAGGCTAGAAAGCATAACTAAATAGGTCCCTGCACCATATGACAGTAAATGCTTTAAATATAGAGTGATACACCGGCATGTATCATCTGAAAAACAGAGCAGCTCATTGAGTTATGCCACCTTTGCACAGAACAGACATCTACAGACCATTTCAAGCTTTCAGGAAAACGAATAAGGGCACAAAAGAGTACTTGTTCATCTAACGTCAGCAAAGGTTTTGTGTATGGAAGCCAAAATTCCTTTTTGGTTTTGGCTGGTAGCAGGAACGTAAGTTGATAAACTGACTGTCTTCTAAAACATTTTTGCGTGTTTGGCACCGAATACGTGCCTGTTTGGTGAATAGTATAATGAGCACAAAGAATTACTGTCTTAAGGCGTTTTGTGAGATCTGTGTAATCCAAAGTCCCATCCCAATGGCTTGAAAGTGATTTGGTAACATGGTCTAGGAACTGCCAATGGTTCCAAGACTGGTATTCCACCAACTTGGTAAAATCTGGCTTCCTATTTTCACTTACAGAGTGTAGACACAGAATTAATTTCATCTAAGATTAGATAGCTTGCAATGTGTACTTCTGCAGCTGGATTAGCTTTCTTTAGATTCAGTGCACAGAAACATGATAGGTGCAATTCATGTAACTAATTTTGAACATTAGGATGTGACTGAAGCGCTTTTTGTCCTCTTCACTGACCATAAAAGGGAGCACAGAACGACAAGCTGACTTGTAGGCAAATACAGATAGATGATGGGGTGCCACTCCTAGGTACAGTTGTACGTTGTGATAAGATTTGAAGCTCATGAGTGAAAACGTCTACAAGAGTTCTATCTGATTTAGCTCAGGTAAGACAAGGATCTTCTAGAGACACTTTTAAGGCTATTGATGTTATAACAGACTAAATGGCTCAAAACAGCATAAATGGGTCAAACAGAGCTCAGAGGCTCTCAGTGTCCTCACTTTTCATTAGCTGTACACCTGCGTAGGACAGAACAGCAGCATGGAACTGTTGATCACATGCATGGCTAAGTAACGCACATTTTCCTTGCAGCCTAGGTTGAATCCTACACCGGTACAATAGCTGTTGTGGTCAGGCAGTTTTCACATTATTTATGAAGATACACATTGAACCTGATCTACGCAAGTATATGGATTTTTTGCAATTTTTTTTACTCATGGCAAAGGTGACTGTAATCAATCTGATATCTCAGGAAGGTGCTAGATGAAAACAGTGGTCTTCACCAACATCAAACTTACTCATCATCATTCTCCAACCGTTCTCCTGGATTTAGATTTTCATAGTACCAATGCATCTTGCTGATCACATTTCAGATTGGCCCATTTCAGTGCGCTGCCAGTTTGCACACGTAGGCAAAACATAACAAGCTATTCTGAGGCTGAAGAGCATTATGGGTGTGGTCTACAGGCGATCTGGAGCTCTCAGTTCAGACTGGCCAATGGTTCCGTACACTGAACATCACCAGCGAAGCAGCTTTTGCTTGGTGAGACATGCCAGTTGCTAGATGGATTTTTTAAATCATGACCAACTTCACAGTAACTTGACATTCAGAGGTACATAACGCCCTTCTCACTGAGCAAAACTAACACAAATTACATATTATTTATATTAATATTGTGGGAAGATCCTGTCCAGAGCAGCAGTGCAATCTAAAAATTATACACGCATTAGCAAAGTCATTCAGTTATGTCTTTGTTTTAATGATTTTTTTTTTTAAACATTTGTATCATCAGACAAAACATTTAGGTCATGAGAAAATATTTATTTCCAACAGCATGGATTTTGAAAGTTAGTTGAAAGAAGGCATGTTTGATGCTATGTTTTTTCCAACGCTGGGTCGGTTGAAACAGTGTGTTGTAGTGCATATATTAACCAGTTACTTTAAGTAAATGCAAAAAGACATAGTGAAGTAGGAAGTGAGTACAAACATTCAAGGCAGTAAAAATGCAGAACACTGACACATGGCTGAAAAATGTACTTTTTGTAATGCTCTTTTAGTATCACACAAAACTAGCAACTCCCTTTAAAACATTCTTTGTCAGCAACCATACTTCTGACCATATGAAATCATTAAATTTAATACAGTCTTTCACCTGGAAGAGATACAAAAGTCTTGCGCTCATCAAACGCTTAGGTCTTGTTAGCTTTGCTTGTTACTTAAGATAGTTTCAAGGTACTGCACCAGTATCACATAGTTGTTGTTTTAAATTGATTTGTATAGAAACATGCAAATAGTAATGCATGAGGATTTTATATATTTGATTATAACTGGATGTATTATTGACAGAGCACACCAAGCTTTTTTTGTTACATTTTATGCTGAACTGTTTCATTCCCGCACCTACCGAATGCCGTCACGGTTCTCGTGGCTTTCTGTGTAAAGCCAGAAAGTGGAGAAAGCAAGAATGTTTTTACTTAGGACATATATTCATGAAAATAACTCTTTTATAGATAGATATATCTATCTACACATAATTAAGATTACATGGTATTTTTATCAGCATGAAATGTAAAAAAAAATTCTCCAAACACCCCAAACTAGTAGGAAAACACAGTTAACGGGCACAATACACTCTTAAACCAGTTTGTATAAGGCTTCAGTTTTCCTGATGAATGGGACTAAATCTTTAAGTAGGTCTGCATACATTTTAATTATAACTGTTCTTTGTCACAATATATTCTTAATAAAATAAAAACTCTTGTGTTGTAATTAAAGACCTTCTAGACAAATAAGACCTTTTAGAGAGTAGGTTGTGTCTAAAGTATAAGAAGTAGAATTAAGGTGCTTCCATATTTTTGCTTTCATTCTTAAAAAGTACCACATACAAACAACTGCAATAATTGCTTGCGCACATGCTTTTCTTTGGCTTTTACCACATTTTTAGTAGCATGTCATCCCCCGTTGGAGAATTTTATATGCATTACTTACTTGATTTTGTAAAAATTGTGTTGTAAAAATTAATGGAACAAAACGTTGGATGCATTTCCTTTGTCACAGCTACACTTTTTCTCTTCCCTTCCTAATTTCCATTTGCATCAAGCAGTAACTGCAAGCAACAATAAATTTAAAGCTAGATTTTTTGCACATTGTAAACTGGGTAGGACCAGGCGTTACTGACAAAACCATCTGGTCATGCAAGATTAGCAAATTCTCTGTATTCCAACACGTTGCCATCTAATCTGTCCTGTTTCCCCCGACACATACTAACACAATGAAGCTGGACAGTGGTTCAACAGCAAGTGCATGTGATAGTTCTGGCAAGACTATTTTTGTTTTGATTAAGCACATATTTTATCTGGGAGGGGCTAGAAAAGCAGGGCCTTTTTCTTCAGGTCATTCCGCTTCCAAAGTGCCAGACGATCAAATTCCTCAATGCTCATTTTGAAGACTTCTTGGAACTCTTCAGGGGACAAATGCCTCTTGAAAATGAAAATACAAAAGGTATCATTAAGCTCTTCTGTGCACAGGAATATTTCTCCCCTTCCTAAGTTTTAAAACACATCACAAAACAATGCACTAAGATTTGCATTGAAATTCCCAAATCGGTTCTGGAAAAGACTGCACCAAAACCAAATGAGCTCAGAGCAGCTGGGGAATGAAATTATTGATGGCAATAATGACTTCTGGAAAAAAAAAATATTTTCAATATAGGTCCAACTGAGCTTAAGCTGTGGTCTTTGGGAAGAAGATGTGTTTATACATGGTGCTTGATGACAGAGCAACCCGAGACAAATTTAAGCTATTCCAGGACTTTAAAGAGATTGATAACAATGTAATTTCAGAGTTGGATTTGTTTTGCCTTGATCTTTAATGACAGTGGTGGACGCCACACTGGTCCACTAATAGCAGCCTTGTAACAAAGGACAGAGCACACTGCTAAATTCTTAAATCCAAAATATGCTTATCCATGGGGATAAACTCATATCAGAAGTCCAAGTTGGATAAAGTTGGGGTTTTTTTAAATGCCAAGAACTACGCTTCTATTTGATGTTTTCATGATTCAGTATTATAAAAAAAAAAAAAGAGGGAGAGAAAAAGGGGAGAATACCAACATAAAGAATTGGAAGGAGGTAAGATAACAATTGCCTAACAAATATTACTATACACACACATAAGGCAGAAAAGTTAAATGTGTGAATTAGAAATGAATATCATACAAAATTCTTCTGATTAATTGCGGACTAACTCCTGCTCGAGCATTTCAGTAGTATCAGTTATCAGCGCAACGAGAATTACAAATTGCAATTTTTAAACATGGATTCTCCTCTTCCACAAAGGTTTCCTTGAAACCTGGGACCAGTCCTGCATTCTAACCCTCTCTTTCCCAAACAAGCTTTTGACTTGAAGTTCCCAAGGCACAGCTCTCCTTCCAAGTATACTGAGCAGCCCTGTCCTGAGCACCCTGGCGCCTGCTGAAACACCACCTGCATCCAGAAACGAGGTCCCTCAAAGCTGCTAAGCAGAGGAAACACTTGGATGCGCCTCACACAGCAAGATCAGGCTCATCACACATTAGACAACTGCGTAATTTCAAGGGAAGGATACTGGCCTTTCTTTTCATCTCACTGCCTCCTGGTTGCAGGACTTCCCAAGAGGTCAGAAACCTGGGTTCAGTGCCCTTGTCACCTGGAGAAGGCTCACAATTCCCATTTAGTCCACATCACTCACTCTCAAGACGCATGCCAGCAAGCCAGCCAGGAGGGTAATTCTACAGGAAATACAGGCGTCATGAATGCGAACAATGCTGCCTCCAAACGCTGAGTGCAAGGTGCTCTCCAGGGAAAGGGGAGACACAGGGTCCTTCAGACTATGTTTTCGCTGGTAGTTCGAACAGGCCAAGGTTATCTATCTTTTGAATCAGGTCCCAACATCGTCTGGAAGAGCGCTTGCTGCTGCTATTAGCTGAAGTTGTGGCACAGAGCATGCTAACGTGCCCTGGTAACCCCATGATGGTTTACCTGACCAGGATGGACACAATCCCACTGGCCTACCTTAAAAAGCTATTTTTTGCATAAATTTGAAAGCAAAATTTTACCTTCAACTTATTAACAATGCATTTATCTTTGCAATGTAAGTTACTCAAGAAAAATTCATGAAATTGTTTCTAAGAAATCACTACATTTAATTACCTTGAATGGTCATTATGGGTCCTTGCAGTTTCTTAAAAAAGGACAGCCTTGGTTTTCTTCCCTTGAGATTCCACATATTCAGAACAACAGTGACTAAGAGTTTGGAACTGAGCCTTCATTTTTCATTTGACCAATGATAGCAACTCACCATAAGCGCTATGCATAGCATGGAACAAACACGCCATGCATATTTGGCAAAGGAGATCCTGTTTCACATGGAAATGAGCAACATCTGACAATGTATTTTAGAAACAATTTCTCACTGACAGAATTTAATACTACTGGGTTTGGAAAGAAAAAGTAATTTCTCTCTGAATTGATTTTTTTTTTCCTCCATATTTTCCTGGTAATCCGGTGGGCAAATGTGAGCAAGCTTACCTTCAGCAATTTCTCACAGCAAGGAATATGTCGGTATGTTGTGGGATTGAAAAAAGAAGTCTGGATGAGCAAAACGTATCATTTTTTGTTTTACCTTGCTTTCTAGATTGTGGATACGATGTGAGATGTTCCCTCACTCAGGAGAAAGCAGTGACAAACTGTAGTTGATACTCAAAGAGAAAATCAGAAAGTCTGGCAGGTAAACCCACTTTGCCAATCATCCAAAACCATAGGAAATGGAAAACTTTAAAAGGAATGTTTTCATCATTCATTTTTTATCTTGAGGGAAACAACACCATTTCTTCCTAGAAATTGCTGTGGTCTCGTAAGATCTGTTTCAGCACTGAAGGTCAATGGAGGGAGAGTCAGCAAGCGCTATGTCAGGCCCCAGGCTTTTTCTGCAGGGTGTCGAACACTCACTACATCTCGCCTCCCGACAAAGCTTGCCACAATCTCAGTACAAGCTCTGCAATTCCCCCTTTCCTCTCCAAGGCCGTACTTTGACATTTATCACTTTGCCCTCAGGCTTAGTGAGCTTTCAGTCCGCATGCATCTATCCAAGCCAATGTGAATTAGATGCGTGCTCTATTTCTCCGCTTGTATCCAGATGGCATCACCTTCATTCCTTGCATACACTCTGTTTCTCGTTATACCAAAGTTTTGGGTTACGTCAGCACCATTCTTTTTTTTTAATCAGCAGTTTTCAGTTGGTGCTGCCTAGTCCAAAAACAGGTGAGAGCTTCCAGCCCAGGAAAGCAGTAGTTGAAAGCACAAGCTCACTTATTTCCACCTCCTGTTCTCCACTAAGCAGTTTCTTTACTTTTAATTCTCCTCCACATACTGTCCCTCATCTCAAGGACTAACAACCAGACTGCAATGTTTCTTACTCCACCAATGCATTACTCACGTGCAAAATTAATTCTAGTAGAAGGGAACACTTCTCCGTTGGTCTGAACCCTCACTGAGGACACCAGTATGTGTCTAGTGCAGCACAATTCCCACTGTTTTCCCTGCATCTCAGAAACTTTCACCATCCTTTTCTTAAGCATCATGGGCTCTAGCTTTCGGACCGACCCTAGAAGCAGCAACAATTAAAGTTCTGTCTGCAAATTTTGGAATAAACCTTGATCCCAGAAAGATGTCATCAAACTGGCAAAGCTTCAGATAGAAGTAAGAAAAGTAATCATGGGTTGCAGAGTTTGATTTATGAGAAAAGACTTAAAGGCCTAAATATGTATAAGCTTAGCCAAATGATGACTAAGGGAAAATATGGTAAATGTCTACAAGTATTTGAAGGGTCTAAACACCATGGGAATAGGCCAGTGTGGGAAGTTTATGTTCATGCTTTTCTTTGTATGTGTGATGCTGAATTGTGTCTGCATTATTGTTAGGACTTTCCTAAACCTTATAGCTTTAAGACCTAGAGCTCTTCCCGAACAAAGGCAGAGAAAATGCACCACTAAGAAATCTTAGATTGATTTATCTTTCTTCTCAGCTATTTGAATATTAATTTGTCTTAACTGAAGCGTTACCTTGTCTTATTAGTCAAACAAAAGCATGAAAATTGAAAATTATGCAGAGGGAATAGGGAGGATATTAATTTTGAGGTATGAGAGAAGATGTGTATGTAAAGCTATGCTTTACAAGGCCAAGAATATTATTTCTTTTCTTCTTTCTTTCTTTCTTTCTTCTTTCTTTCTTTCTTTCTTCTTTCTTTCTTTCTTTCTTCTTTCTTTCTTTCTTTCTTCTTTCTTTCTTTCTTTCTTCTTTCTTTCTTTCTTTCTTCTTTCTTTCTTTCTTTCTTCTTTCTTTCTTTCTTTCTTCTTTCTTTCTTTCTTTCTTCTTTCTTTCTTTCTTTCCTTTCTTCTTTTTAGGATTGTATCAGCTTAAAAATATCTAGCTATGTTAATAGTGCATCATTGGGCCATTAAAGGAATGGCCCAACTTATTAGTAAAAGTAATAGTCATTCCTTTTTTTTTTACTAGTGTTGGCCTTGTTTACATAGGAAGTCTGGGTGTTTTACAGCGTGCTAGTAACCAATCTTAATTCCCTTTGTGACAACTTGGCCATGTTTAGGCAGCTTAATTCTATCTATTTCTCTGCTCTGCATCAATAGCAAAGCTGGGCCCACTGCAGATGCTGAGGAGAGTACAGCGGACAGATTAAGGTCCCCTTCTGCCCACACTCTGAACTGACTACATTTAAGTGAGCTCAGTTTGGAAGCTGCATAGTGATGTTAACATGATGTTGCCTGAAAGCCTTGCCAAAAGATAAGGTAAATAGTTTAAAGATGCTTCTTCACTAAAAAGACTGCTATACTGGAGCCTGTAGCATCAGAACATCAGCGTTTTGGATATATTTGTGAAATTGTTACACTAGAAAGGACCACCGCATCATATTCTTTTGATAAAATTGTACTAATCTGCAGTTTGTAAAGTTCATAGTGGTCCATCTTTCGTTCCGGGTAGCATTTCATGCCAGCTGGCATGAGAAATGAGAGAAAGACCATGAGACTCAAGTTGAGTAAAGTGTTGGTCCCATCAGATGTGTCCATGGGTCACAGCAGTGGCTTTGTACGGAAGAGAGGAGTCATGTCTCCAGAAGCACAATATCACACCTACCACATTTTGGATTAGAGATCTGGGATCAGAACCTTGGGATCCCACTTGGGGAAGCCCAAAGACGGCCTGCAGCTCAGGAATCGAAGGCTGCTGCTATAATTCCTCACCTGAACGTTACCTATATGGCACACTGCTGGGTAAACAAGGGTCACCAAACCTTGCTGTAGTCATGTAGCTAGCTCTCCTAAAACATGCACACGCACTACAGAAGAATTAAAACGCCAGTGTTTCTTATTAAGACATACAGAACCAAGCAAGGGCTGAGCTAAACCTCTCTACTGCAACATAACCCCTACGATGGAAAATCCTCGTGCTCTGCAAAGCAATCATTACAATGAGCGGTACAGATACGTGCTCAGTTTTGAGTCTCTCAGAACAAAAGTAATTAAGTGCACATTCAAATACTTGCTCCACAATGTTATCTCAGAAAGAAGGGATGCTTTTCACTGTAAATTAATGAGGCTTGTCTTTATTTTTCTGTGGTCTGCTAAAAAGCCACTAATCATTGTAAATAGAGTTACAATGTTTATTTAATTCAATGATTTCTTTTCCCCAACAATAATTGTACGTTTAATGAAATTCAGAGATCTTCACAACTAATACTTCAGAATATGGCATTAGTGTGAATAAGTCACAGGAAGGGAAAAATGCAATTAACCTCCAGCCGTCCTGCAGTAAGCTGTGACCAAGTCACACTGCACAGGCATGTTTATGCTGTGTCAGTAACTGGAAGGGAGTCCTCATGTGAAAACCTGCTGACGTAGGAAATTCAGAGGATATCATAATTCCTCATCAGTCAATATTGAACCAATGAACGAACACAGAGGACGGCAGGAGGTGATGAGTTGAAAATTAAAAAAATCACAGTCCTAATTCCTAGAGGTCATTTAAAACCTCAGGTTCGTTTCTCTTTTGCTTTTTGTTATGTAATAGGAAATGACAGCTGAGCATTACATTGCCTTCGCTTGAATCTATAGTGTGTCTTTCAGCTAGTCTCTCGCTGAAGCACTACTGTGCACGCTATCTTATGGAGTGTAATTGTAAGGAGTTGTCCATTTCAGTTGCTTTTTGTTCAGAATCCTTGTAATATTTCCAACCTCTGATTCACAAAATTCAGAAGTAAAAGCTACAAGATCTTTTCCAGAGCCTTCAAAATGCAAAACAGTGAAACTAAACTGGGATTTACTGGGAAGCATTTATCCACAGGTAAGCGAACATTCATGTAAGCATCCAGATTCTACCTCTTTATGGCAGGTAGCACTGAGGCTTTGCTGGTGGGACATAGTCTTTTCCTGTATTCATTAGGATGTCACAAGTATCTCAACTGAATGTATTTGGAACAATAATAGCCTTCTCTGTTCCCCAGTTTTTCTCTTCTCCCCCTCTGTCCCATTCCCTTCTCCTGTGCCTCTCAAATTTAGCCCAAATATTACTTTTGGATGTTCAATCATAATTTTCTGGAAATTTTTCTCTTTTATCTACTGAATTTCAACTCATTTTGCTGTCACAAGGTTCGCACTCTTCCCTCTTCTTTCTGTTGCGCTGCTGGGTCTCAGCAGGCTTTTCAGAGGTTTCTTCTAAGCCTACTGCATGGCTAATTACCAAGCTGTAATTAGCTATGTGCCACATTCCCAAGGGAGTATTGAATGTTATGCTCATCCATGGAGTAATTAAGCTTCATACTCAATAAATATTTCAAACTATTAAGTAATTACATGATAGGGGAGGGAACACTAAGAAATGGCATGAGTTGCCACCTAACGAACTTCAAAAGATATCAAAAGATAACTAGAGCAGCTCCATTGATCAGGGGATGAGGCAGTAGGCACTACAGTTGCAATTATGCTTGATTAGGGCACGTAGTCACAGCGTGGAAAAGTCGGAGCACTTGCGCAACCAAGCTGTGGCAGGAAGTGTAGATCCCTCTCTCTCCTCTGCTTCCACATAGCAATGTGGGTCCCCAAAATGGCTCCCAGGAAAGGTAATGCGACATAAACAGCAAGGAAGGGAGTCCGAAATGCTTCCCCCTGCTGATGTAACCCCAAGCATCTACACAAGACTCTTGGATCTGTGGATAGATCTCGTTTAGTATCGCAGGGTACCATGAAACTTCACAGAGAAGCTGTGTTCCACTCAGCACTACTACTATGGGGTACTTACAATCTAAGTACCTCTCATGAAATATCACAAGGCACATGCAAAATACTCTGCAGAAGCATTGTACATTCAGTATTTTCCTCAGCTGAGTAATTATTCAAGAGGCTGAAAAGCTACAAGTATTTCATTCAGGGATATCAATATATTACCTACACAGTGGCACACAGTAGAACATCTCTGAGGACAACCTGTGCCATCATTCTGTCATTCAACAAACAAGCCTTTCATACTGACAATTACAGAAGTAATTGCCTTCAACAGACTGCTGATAAAAATGTTACATAATTAAGAAAATAATTCATAAATAAAACAAAATCTATGAATCCATAATAAATTCTAAAAATATATAGAGGATCTCAAGTTTCAAAATTTTAAGACATGTAAGTGCGGTTTTATCTTAACAGGTAGTTGACTAATAAACTGGAGAACCAGAGGTTTGGTTTCAGGTGGTATGTCTGTTACAGTCAACAGGAAATTTTCCATATTCATTTGCTTTAGGTGCAAAATGCCTTAAAGCAGGCTTCCCAGTTTCGCTTAGTTTCGGCTACAGTGCATCCATAATATGAATGCTCCACATCTAATCCCTGTTCACTCCCACCGTGTTTCCACTCTGATAGGAATTCGCTTTTGTACATATCATGCAATTTTTGAAGTTTATTTTCCTTTTACAGTGGCTCTTTTCATAAGGGCTTTGAAAACTGATACAGGCACCCAGCACTGATCACAACACAAGCATATGCATGGAATGCGATCCACCACACAAATGTTCGGTAAATTAAACAAACATTGTGAAGTTCCCCTGAAGCCAGCGAACTGCATTTTTTCAGTCCAGGCTGTGAGATTCTTCATGAAGCGAGCCTGTAACCTCTAATTCAGCCCCAAACTACAAACTGCACTTCTCTACGTTAAAACACACAGCATTCCAGTTTTGCTCTGATTTTCTCCATCTGAGCTCCAGAGGAGGTGAGAGACACAATATTACTTGTATGAATGACATCTAGGAGCTGGGGCTGTTATAAATTCAGGCTCAGTTGCTGGAAACCAGTCCTAAAACGGTTGCAGTCCAAATGGCTAGAACCCAGGGTGATTGTTGAGTAAAAACCAGTGGAAAAAATGTCATCCCTAAAACAAATCCAGACAAGCAGTTTCAGGAGGAAAAGCATGTTTGAATTAATGTGAGTGCTCTGTTCAAACAAGACCGCACCCATGTTTAAATCTCTCATTTCTGTTTACAAGAGAACAAGGTGGCAGATGAAGGTTTGCTACCTCACATTCCAGAGTATTTTTTTCCTTAGCAATTGTTTCAGTGTATCCTTGTTAAACACAGAATGAAGAAGTTCAAACAAAACTGGAATAATTTACTTTCTACTGTATTTGATAGGCATGAATAAATAACGCTTTTAACTCTCTGACATTCAAAAGAAAAGGCTAAAGAAACTAAGATACATTAAGATAAGAGAATCAAATGAAAACACTGAAAGATGGTTTCCAAAGGCAGACTCTAACTATGTTGGCTTTCAAAACCACCAGCCCGTGACCAGAAATCTTATACTCTGTGATAAAAGCAACTTCAGGAGAAAAGAAAATAAATAAATCTCTTCAACTGTGCATGAACCATCAATTTAGATGTGCAAGCACCGAATCATATTGCTGTGACTGAACAGCAGGCAAATAATATCCAATCTAAGCTAAAAGTATCAAGTGCTTGCTTTTAAGAGGCCAAGACCTAAATGAAAGAAAGTATTTGAGTACTTAAAAGAGGTATCAAGATTTTCAAAAGTGTCCATAAGTGTCCTTTGCAAAAAAAACCAAACCCAGACCACGTGGACCACCACTGTGAAACCACCGGTAAGGAATGTGCTAATGCGTACTGCCCACAGGTGATGCCTTTGTCCCTGGAAACTCCTGACTTAAGCTGTCCAAAATAGGGATGTTTGCTCCAGGACACTTAGATTTAAGCTCCTGCACAACAAAATTATCCTTTTGATAAAATGTTCCAAGATAGACCAAATTCTGTATTTTTTCAAATGCTTTTGCAGCCAGAGCACCATATAATCCTATTTTGTAATTATGTTAAGGCTTTGTCTTCACAGAATATACTAACCTAAGCAAATTAGGAACTGAAGGAGGTCTTCAAGTAGGGCCAACTTTAAAATCAGACCACATCCCTCAAGGACTTCTCCAGCTGAGTTTTGCTGAAGTTACCTTTGTTAAACTTCATGAAGTCCCTGTTGACACATTCCTCTACCTTGGCCAGGTCCCTCTGAACAGAGGCTCTGCTCACCAGAGCGTCAACTGCTGTCCTCCCCAGTCTGTGTCATCTGCAGATGTGGTGAGGGTGCAGTTCCTCCTCCTCACCCAGAATGTGTAATCCACTCCTGTCCCACTGCTTTGTTGCTCTGTAACATCATCTGAATTAACTTGCTCTTCACCATTTCCCATTACAATACCTCATGGGAGTGCCGCTCCGTTCATCCAACGTTAGAATAAACAGCACTGGGATAGTGAGAAAGTTCTAAAAAAATTCCTGGGCCAAATCCTTATCTCGTGTAAATTCCTGGCATTTCTAATCAGCTTACACTAAATGAAGATCCAGGCTATTCATTCAAAACTCAGAGTGCCAGTGAAATATTTTAAAATGAGCAGGTTGTTTATTATAACTAGTTCTCAATCCTGCATGCATTAGTTCACTGTTGGCATAAACATCTCCTCGAGGAGCACAAGGAACTGGGCTACTTCTGCCTCACTGCTGCATTAGAACAAGCAAACAACAACATGCCGAGTGTTTCTACACTTAGATATATATGCTTTTGAAGAAAGAATTCCCATTATTTGAATGCATTTATTACCAGCTGAGCCTTCCTAATCTCTAGATATCTCTTAGGCTTAGAAAAATATGCATTTTTACAAGAAAATATTTTTTATAATCCTTAAAATAAATTTCTTACACAACAGTGTAATCTAAAACATACTCACAATGGGAGCAAAGCTGGGAAAACACTACCACCCACCAAAACCCCACCCTCCCGCAGTCCTTAACCATTAGCTGAGGCCTTCATTGCAGCCTCCCTCATATGACCCAGGGAGATAATATCATTTACTTCATTTTTTCACGACAGAAACACTCAGTATAGGAGACTTCCCTTGGAAGAGAGAATCGGAGACAAACAACAGCGCCTATTCCAGGACAGCTACGCCAGATCATTCAGAGTTCACAACAAACTGTTTCGCAAACAGGAGCCCGTTTCAAGTCACCTTGCAAGAGGGCTGTTAAATAAATCTAGCTCATGCAGATTTAGTCACCTTAGTGCTCCTAAGTAGACTGGGAAATCAGAAACATCACATGTGAGATATTCTAATCCCATCAGAGACAGTAAGACCACTCTCAGGTTTGATGGTTGATCTAAAACACAACAGTCCCAGGTCTCTGCTCACTGATACCACCTGCACACCGTGTCCACAGCCTTCACAGCCAGGAGCTCACTCTGATTTGCAGCAGCGAGAGCAAGGTGAGGCCTCAGCCCACAAAACTGATCAAAATAAAACTGGAATATTAGAACATGGATTTTTTCTTAAAAGATTTTCCTAGATAAATCACTCTACAGCCTGAATAATACATGGGCTTAGCAGTGCTATCACCTTCACCATTTCTGTAGGGACAATCCAGTCCCTTCAAGAGTGACATTGTGTGCAGGATGCAAACAGATGATCAGCCGGCAACCCATTCTGCTTGAGAGAACACTTCCCTCCTAGCCATCTGTGAGCATCGAACCATACACACCCTGTAGTGAATGTGAAATGGAGCTCTAGAAAAGGTGAAATCCAACCTTAATACCTGCTGCTAGTACTCCCAGTGTTGCCACCAAAAGCCTGAAGATACCAAGATATGCTAAGTGGGTCCTCTACTAACAGATGGAGGGGGTGTGTGTGTGTTTAATCCTGGTCTGCTCTGTGCAAACCTATAAACCTGTGTGTTCTTGGGCTCCCCGAGTCCTGGGTCTGGCCCAGGCCTGGAATCTGCTGAATGCACAAGTCAGCAACTAAGTTACGATCTTCTTCTTCTGCCACAAGGGGAAATAATGATAAATTGCTTTTCTGTGCAAAGCTACTTATTTCCAGCAATTTTGTGATGCAGGAGGAAGGGACAGGGAGGAGGGGAAGAGGCTGGTGGGGAAGGCAACAGTTTGTGGCTGTCAACTCTGAACATGGTTTGAATGTGTAGATGAGCTGCTGCTTCTGATTTTCCAGTAGTTATAATCCTATTAAAACGCTGCTAATTTAATTGTTTAAAAAACTATCCATCCCTAATAAATTCTAAGATGGTCTCCAAAGGAGTCCTTCTGCAGACACGTGTGTTTAACACGGTGCAGCAATCAGCAGGGCCACTGTCCTGGTGCAGGTTTGAACCAGATCTCCTTTATTGTTCTTTTTTTTTTTTGCAAACATCTGTGAGGTCTTTGGGTGGCCGGGCTCCTTCAGCCATCGGGCACCAGGCTGCACCCGGTGCGAGGCAGCCTGAGCAGCTCCGACGTTAAACAAACAGCAATCCCAGCTGAGGGCAGTGTACCAGTTACGGACAACAGCAGCCAGGACAGGCATGGTCCATCCAAAGCAAACCCTATGTTGTCTTACAAAAGCAATTTGGAGCTGCATTTGCAATTCAGACCAGCCCGATGTGTTTAAACAAAGGCTCTGTTCTTTAATACACACACACACGCACAAACACACACACATGCGCGCGCATGTATTTATGTATATATAAAAAGAACCCTTTACAGGATGTGTCTAGATGAGTATCCCTCCAACTCTTCTTTTCCTGGGCTCATTATGGTTTTTATTATTGCCATCATGCCTTACTATACCCCAGGCTTAAAACAGCAAGCATTTGAGGCTCTTTTTTCCTTACAATCAAACCAATACCACTTGCTGTTTAATCAAGAGACGAGCACATTCAAGTATTTAAGAACAGAACACCATTTTCAAAACATACTACTTGTATAAGAATTTGGTAAATGAGGGTTTTTTAAAAACCCTGAGCTTTAATGAGGAACTTTCAGCTACTTCATAGATTTTCTTCCTTATTTTGCTTTAAGATTAAAGTTTCTTCTTTTCTTGTCACATTAAATTTATTTCAATATAAATCTTTCTAAAAATCCTATCTTGTTAACCACATAATTTTTATTGAACAATCTCTTCTTCTTAATAGTAATTCACACAAAGATATGTTAGTTTTATTAATTTAGGTGAGTCTTTATTCAGTCCTGTCATTACTCAGTCAAAAAAAGTCAACCTCATGAGTTTTTCTGAACATCAACTTCAGGATTTGGCCTTTGGAAACTAAGATTTCCTTTACAATAAATGATATTTGCATTTCTCTAGCTTATACTATGTGAGAGAGGTGGATGCTGCAGCAAATCTGTAGCACAGAAACATAGGTCCATATATTTGCAGGATAAATTAAGTTTTTTATAATACTCAGGTTACTCCGGGAGGGTGTGTTTTTAATAGTAATTAAAAAACCAAGTTTCTACTCACCCCGTTCCAACTTTCAATACACTGTTATAATCATCAAAACTGAAGGGTTTCATCAGTATCTTTGTACAACACCGTGTGGTCAGACATTTGCCAGGTTTTTGGCTATTGTCTTTTAGGTAAATTGCCTAGAAACTAGTGTTTCTAATAGAATATATAATGTTACTCCTCTGTTCTCTGTTCTTTCATTCCTTGGGCACAGGAATATCTCAGATCGTAAACAAACAGGACAACGACTTGCAAAGCCATCAAGCAAATACCATTCCTACCTCCAGCCTGGTCCTGTCCACATCCTTAGGCAATTTCACACGAACTCGGTTTGTTACAATAAGTGTTTCATAAGGATAAATCTGTTAAAAAGATAAGAGCATATGAACTCTAGCCAAACCTGATTCTGATGTGTGGAAATGACAGTGTGAGGAACTTACTAATATAAATGGTACATACTTGCATCCTGAATTGACAAATATTTCACTGGGACAAAAATTAACAAAATAAAATAGAAAAAAAAAAGGAACACATGTAACCTTGCTAGGAAGTGCTGAATCTGATTGTTCTTCCAGTGTTGGAAAAGCCCTTCTTACCTTGTATTCTGCAAGAGAATGAGAACAGGTTCATAGTTTAGGATTTATAGGCTTCTTTTGGAATCACCGCAATGAACATTTAGGTACATCAGCAATTTGTTATGCTACTAGATTTCTCTCTTCTCAACAGCTGTTGGATAACTGCATGCACAGTAAGTATTTGACCCCCATGCTCTGAATGCCTATAACACTATTACCGAAGCAACAGTCCTTGAACTCAAAGGCTTATTACAGAAAATCCATCTTATGATGCCATTGGGTTACGCAGTGAGTATGTCTGGCAAAATTAGGCATTTCTTTTTACAGGCGGCTTTTGTGCAGAGTTAAGTCAATTTGTCATCCAAAAGTCCTGCCCTTATTGTTCTTTACTGAAAATAGTTAAAATATCTGGATTATTACAGTCATGTCAGCTTGGGAACATACATGAAATCACTGAGTTAACACACTATTTCAAGATGCCAACATCTTGCACTTGGGCTAACTGCACCGGGAATAACGATAGTGAAGAAAAGATGATTCGAGGGTGTGGGGAGGATAATTCCTGGATCTAAACTAGCACAAGAGTATTCTAGTTAGATCAGTATAGGACTATGTATGATATGAATACCACAAGGTCATCTGTTCACACTGAAGATTAAATGCAACCAGGACAGCCAGTATGTTTTCACAGACCTTTTTATGGTCTGAAATGAAATCAGAGATTAAGCCTACTTTTCAAAATCTGTACTTTAAATTATTCAAACATGGAGACAAATACTCGTACCAACACAGAGGCATGAAGTGAAGCATTAGAGTAAGATTTTTAAAATGAGATTAAGTGTCTTGGAAACAAACTCCTACTCTTCCTCATGAGTAGATGCATGTTCCTAAATTGCTCAGCTCTTTTGAAAATTCCAACCCAAGTTCCATACTAAGTTCACAGTCCACTTAAACTGTAATAAAAAAAATGAATGCAAATAAATTCTACTTTTTGAATTCTGTAGATTTTAACCACACTGTAGCACAAACAAGAAGCACAATGGACTTTTTTCTTAGATACACCTTGAAGGAGTGATTATCTTAAATTTCTTCCTCTCTTTGATACAAGACCACCACCTGCTAAGTAAAGAGAACCAGAGGCTGTTGCCACATATGAGGATACTGGGATTGATTCAACATGTCTGCGTCACTTTATGATGCAAGACTTCAGTCAGGCCTTTACGTTTGGTCAGATAAAAAGAAGATTCTCTGTGATAAACAAGATACTGAGCTGGTTATCTATCTAGTGATCATTACATGAACTATGGGACAATCTCAGAATAGTAACCCTTTATGGTAAGATCTTAACAAGCATCCTAAAGGAAGAAAACATGAATTGGGGTGGAAATGATATTTCAATGTACCTTTCATCCCCCAGCTCGCCTCCTGGTTCATTTCATATTGGCCCATATTTTCAGGCTAAAAGAGAAAGAAAGAAGCAACGTAGCAGCACACCACAAAATCACTCTGCACATTGTTGAGAGAAAAAAGAAAACCAGTTAGTACCACACAATCACGATACAGACAGACAGAGAGTAAAGTTTCATTCAAACTTGACCCAACTGCTCAAGGCAGGAGTCCCAAGTGCTCGCAACACCCATCAGTCTATGACTGCAGAGCTGGGCTCTGCCTGTAGGCGAGGATGGAGTGTCAAGTGGACGCCGGGGTCCTCAGAGGCACTGCAGGTGCAGTTTGCTGCCTACACTATGAACTCCCACAGACCAGCAAAAGCTGAAGCTCGGATGTCACTCTGAGAGGCAACTGCCATGTCATATCAACCCACTTCACCCCCAAGCCCTTTGGATGTTTTCGAGCTCTGACTCCTCATGGCTTTCAATGAGGCAGAAAGCTGTCAGAAAGCCACCAGGCACCCCTGTTTGAAGACCTGGAACTGAAGTTGGATTGAAATTGCCTTTTCTGTGATGCAGCCATCTTACTGCAGTCATCACAACAAACCATACTACTTA
The DNA here is from genome assembly GCA_013399095.1 of Psophia crepitans. NCBI lineage: Eukaryota > Metazoa > Chordata > Aves > Gruiformes > Psophiidae > Psophia > Psophia crepitans. Next base: position 194,251 of record VWZZ01001519.1, read on the forward strand.
TGCTGCACTGAAACTTGTCTCATTCTGCTTTCTGCTTCACACTGCTGATGCCACTCAGACCAGGGAGAACTGTGCATATGTGCCATAGCTTTGTTTGACCCACTGTCTTTTTTCTTTGTTGGCAAATGCTATGAGGACAAAAGTTACCGGAGATCAGAAAAGCACTGTTAAATGATTTATTTTTCCTGAGTCTCATTTTTGCCTGTTCGGGTATCGATGGTGTGCACAGCTACACTCACAATAACCTGCAAGGCTCCTTACTGTTTGGTTTTGGTTTATTTTGTTATGCAGCACTGGGATGGCTGATTAAAAATAACAAACCACAAAAACTGGTATGAACCTGCAATCCAAACAGAGGATGTGCATTCTGAGAAGAATTTTGGCCTCAAGGATTTGACCATTAGCAACCTTTTCAACTTTTCTACAGTTTTCAGCTGAGGTTGGACCCTTCAGGTGGGACAAATGGTGCCATCTGCTGCTTTCATATTACATTGCACGGCTTCAGCCTGCAAGCGCAGCCAGCTCCGCTGCTGATGGAGTGTGCTTTGGCCACATCCATGCAGAGCCTTCTGATGGCTTTGGTTCCCCACCAGCACAGTGGCTGGGCACAAGTCGGCCTCTCGCTCACTTCAGCTTGCTGAAAAGTCAGAAAAAAGCTGTTGGCTCCTACGTGGGGACAGGTTTGTCTAGATCCTTTGAAATTCCTAAATCTCATTTGATCGAGTTGCAGTGCCACTGGTTCCGTCAGAGAGGAATTCAAGCAGTCAGGTATTGAAGCAATGCAGGCACAATTAGTCTTTTAATGTTAACTCAAAGGGATGGACACGTCAGTAGCTGCTGAAAATCAGTTTATCTACTCTCTGACAGTTGCTTTCTTTTAGGACCTTCCAATGACCTGCAGTTTGACTTTTATCATTGGGGAAGTTTAATCCTGCTCATGTACTTTTGCAGCTTTCAATCTTCCTTTGGAGAAAGGAGAATGAGGTCCTGTCCATGTAATTTAGACACAAACGAATCTTCAAAATGTAAGTGCCCATGCATCTGTGTGTTGCCAACTTATCATTATTAACCATACTGGGTTTGTACCTAAAAATATGACCCATGCATTGAGAACCCATAATACTAGATGCCAAATAGAGAGAGACCACAGTGCCAAACATTCCTTTTTCCTGAGGAATTGAAAAAATTACAGTGAAGGATTAGAAAAAGACCCCCTAGTCTGATCACTTATGATCTGATCACAATTTTGTTACGCATTTTGCTTTCTAGATTGCTGCCTGCCATTCTCTCTGTATTGCTCCGTCTCTGCCTTAAAAGTATGAAGACTGTGTGCATATATATATACACACACACACGTATACTGGAAAAAAAACAGAACAGATGGTTCAAGAAATACAATGGATGTGGGCTGCTCCACCTTTGCTCTAAGATCATTACTTGTCTAATTATAGGCCTAACCCTCTCTATCATTAATCCAAGCTATACTGTGATCTACTAATATGTGCAGTCTGTACATTTTGGACCGTTGTTTGTTTTGGGAGGAGAATCAAGATTCCTAATGCTCATGACCCACACAATTAAAAGGAGAAGCCTCAGTCTGCCTTACTTTTGCAGACAAACAGTAACCCACATAGGATATGAACCTCTCAGACAGGGCTGGCAGCCAAAACATTTTTGAAGTGTAATTACTGTGTAGATTTTCAGCTAGTTGCTAAGCTGCCTATTTGTGATACACTATTGCCCAGTGAATGCATGTAAGTGTATACCTACCTGATGTAAGCCATTCTTTCCATAGCCAGGTAGAGAAGCAGATTTAGAATATGGAAATCCTGTAAAAGACACGCAGCGATATTTTTGTAAATCCTTTACAGCCTACTAAAACACAGAATTCAAGAAAACAACCAGAAACAGCAATTACAAGATCAATACGTACATTCTATTAACAGGACAAAATATAACTGAATAATGCTTATCTTTTCTCTATATTTCATGTACATGAACATGTGTGATGATGTCTATAAATAATGGCATGCCAAGATGTGATCACCTTACTGGGCATGCCATGAAGAGAGTTGTGGGACTCACGTTACGGAAGCCTTGCACAGCTATGTGACACGCAGCAGATTTGAGAGCTTGTGAAATCCCTGCCCTCCAACTTGGTGTTACACCATGACTTGAAAATGAGATTAAAGGTACCATCATTTTAGGGTTACATCACTTCAGACCATGATGTGTGTGGTCTGGTTTGGGGTTTGTTTCTTAAAAAGAAGGGTTAGTAACCTACTAATTAAAAACAAATAGAATTTTGCTTTCTTTAAAACAACTTCTACTCCTTCAAGTGGAAAAAAGCATAAATGCAGGCACAGCAGTGGATAAAGTGCAAGTACAACACTCAAGGAAAAGGAGGTTTTAAGATAGACAAAATTGGCAAAGTGGTGTTACCATGAGCAAACTGGATGTAATACAGTAATGAAATTGCATGTGGTCAGTGGGAAACAACTGAAGAGCCTTACTTTTAATATTGAGAGTCTAATAAGAGAGTCTGGAACTTCCTTTTGTCAGTGAAAGGACAAAAAGTGTTTCAGATTAATTTTTGCTTAACAAAAATAATGCTGTATGGAACTGGCAAGCTGAATCAGTTTAATTAAACAGAAGATGAACACACACGTGCATAATAAACATTCTTGATTCCAGTACAGGAAACTGATAAATTTATGCTAAGATTTAGAGAAGTCAGTTAGCTCGAAGAACTGAATGTACAACACTTCTTTCTGTCAAAAACATTAGCAATCTGTGTCCAAAGGGGAATTCAGGAAGGGAATCCAGACCCCACTGGACTAATAAATACCCTAAGGAGATGGTTAGGAATAAGCGTACAGAAAGAAAAAACAAAGGATGGATCAGGAAAGAGCTCATGATGTGCTGAGATAAAGTGAGAAATGCCAGAAGTCAAGCTGAGTTAAACACTGAAAATGATATTAAAATAAATAGCAAAAGGTTCTCCAGTTATCCAAATAAAAAGAGAACAAGGAAAGAAGCAACAGGATTACTGGGAGTTACGCTCTGTCAGTACACAGCAGAGGTGAAAGGTAACCTAGGTGGGCTCCAGCACTGAAGGAACATTTCACCTCTGGTTTTAGGAACAAAAGGTAGAGTACTGAGCAAGGAGGGAAACTAATGGAATATGGGTACGCCAATGCATCACAGACGTGATGGAAACACAATTCAAAGCACTTAATGCACCTAAACAGGGAGCAGTAAGCTCACACCGAACTGCAAACCCCGTACCTCTCGCCATTGCAGAACAGCAACTAGTTTTTGTATTTAAAGGGGGAAAAAGATAATGAGGAGCTATTAGTTTGCTTCCAACAGAAAACTGGAAAGGAAAGACTGAACAAAAACATCGAAGTAAACAGAAAATCAACTATAGTCACATAGATTTTAATTGGTTTGGAATAAGTTAAAGACAGTGCCAGACTTGCTTGGTGGCTTTCTTTGTTAAGAGAAATCAATTCTGCACAACATAAATTTTATTGGATCTCATTAAAGTATTTGGTATGTTGCCACATGTGGAATTAAATGCAAATCTGGGGAAGATCAAATTTATCGGAGGAAGTATAGGGTCAGTAAGGAAATAATGAAATGCAAGAAAAGGGTAGTGAGAACTGAGCATGCTGATAAAGTGTCAGCGTAGACTGGCACTGAGTTGAAATTGCCTAATATTTTCATTAATCATCTGGACACCAAAAACACTAATGGGCTAATAAACTTTGCTGTTGAAACAAAGTTATAAAGCACTGCCAATATAGAGGAGGATTGGGATATCGTAACTAACTGGGATAACCTTGAACATCAGATTAATAGAAATGGGATAAAATTTAATAATTCACAGTAGAAGTCATGCATTAGGGGACTAGGAAATATCCCAAACTTTTACTATTTAATCTGAGAGCTCATAATTTGGAAATTACAGGGAAGGAGGCTGTCTTAGATAAACAGCTCAATCACAAGATGATCCTGAGTTGCTAATGTAAGTATTAAAAAAGGCAAAAGTTGGAAATGTTTGGTTTGAACATACAAGATATGGAAACAATTGTTGTAATTTTGGGCAGTGACAGGAGATCCTGGCAGAATCCTTTGTCCTATTTTTGTTCATCAGTGTTCAAGTGGGTGAAATTAACTCCACCACACCACTGGCCGACAGGACAACCGGGGCAATGACAGCTCATCACAGGAAAGAAGGCTTGATAAGCTTGACTTATTTAAGCTAGTAAAATGATCTATAAAAGCAAGAGATGTTTTAGAAATATAATCACCCACCCTCTGAGGAGTGGTATAAACTATGAGCAGCACTTCTGCAAGGGTTTTCCACGTCTGATAGAGGGGAGGAGTGATGAATACTGAATTAGCTGGATCACTGAGCTATTGCAGTTTAGAAACTGGATATTCACCATTGCTTGTTATCTGAATGGTAATGACACCAGAAGGCAAAGAGTATATAGCACCTTTGACATAGAGTGAACCGATCTGCAACAATACTGTCATCTCTAGTCCTGCCTGAAAATAGATGTGGGTGCTGAACCTCAGTGCAGAGTTCAATTTCTTGGCCTCTTGGCTACAGAGAAGATGGGTGGGATGGTTTTGTTCTATCGCCTAATCATATTACTCAGTTACCAGCGAAAAAGTGCACTAAGGTATAGACCATAGTTTGGAAACAAACACAGTTCACTTCAGCAGCTGAGGAGCTGCCTCCCAGGCTGCCAGGGCTGAGCCACATCCACAGGCACAAGCGACATCGTGTGGCCGGCTGGAAAAAATCCAACAGGAACATAAAGCTGAAATAGCCCAAAACAAGATGGCAAGAAAAGACCCACTGACTCCAACAGGAACTGTATTTCACTTAGCTTCTGCTTCCCGTGAACTCAGTTGCAAAGTTAAACACGTTTTATTTTGCTGTTTCTTGTTCTTTTATATAAAGAAAAAATGTAACGCCAAAAGCCAACAGCCACACACTGCTCATTCTCCCATCCAACTGCAGTGGGACCGTTACAGGACATTTTCTGGAGTAACTGGCCAAGATAAAGCAACCTTTCTCTCTAATTAGGCAGTATCGTAACAACAACTGCTCTCTACACGGATATGGCTCCTGCTTTTCCCAGTATGACATTCACTCTGACCTGGAAATTTGAGGGTTTTTTTTCGGCACATCAGGGACACATGAACAGCAAAGGTTACACAGCTTGCTAGATGTCTGCTTTCCTAAAGCTGTGACACTTAAAATCATGAATAACATGAATAATCATAATAAATATTAACTATTAAACATCTACACATCCAGAAACAAGACATGTTTATGCAGGTGGATGTAAGGAGACGCAAGTTCCCTTCTAGATGCGTGCTAATTACACAAGCCTCATACTGATGTGCTTTGCTGTTAGAAATATTCTTCTGGGCATGCAGCTAATGTAATGGGGCTAAATATCTTCTAGAGCAGAACAACCCTTCTGTGGTTTGCTCAGAGGCCAGACAGATGAACACAACTGTTTGCACAGTATGTTCGGACACGTCACTGGAGGTTCGCAGTCTGATGCCTGCTAATGCCTCCACTCTGCACGTAACCACCTGGCACCAAACCAATACCTGAAAAGTTTATTTTCTCTGATACTCACTGACTGTGCCAAGGAGATGGGGCTGAATGCCTCAGCTCTCAACCGTAAGTGCAAGAGGCTGAGAAGCTACTCTTCCATGGCCAACAGGGCATGTGCCAGACTACAAATACTCAGAACTAAATAGGAAAACATTGAGTAGAGAAGGAATTACTTAGGATGTCCATGGGCAACAAAACAGTCAAGTAGCTGAACAAAAACGGAAAGAAAGGGAAAAAAAATAAGCATGAATGTCAGGAAAAGAAAACTTCCTCAGTGTCATTTCTGTGTAGCTGCTAATTGGGTAACAGGGCCAATTTTCACAAGGAACAGAGGAAAACTGAGGAAAAAACAATGGAAAATGAACTACACAACCAACATTGCATCGGCACAGAGGTGATATTGACCCTGACAGAGGTGAACCATCTTTTCCATCTCTAGTTTTAATAATTCCACATTCCCAAGATAACAAAAAAACAGAACAGAAATGCTGTATGGAAGAGTCACTAGTGTAGCAATATTCTCAGGAAAAAAATTGACACTGTATTTGTTTCTGTATAACACAGTTCTTGATGTGTTACATACTTCTCTGTACTTAAATTTTGCACACCAGGACTACTCTCTCAATACACTTGTAGAGAAGCATCAGATCAACTCCAGAAAGCTTCCAAACATACCTGACATGTGCATTACAATGAGAGGTTTAGGTGTTCATTTTTGGGCAATGATTTATAGACGCTAGGTGTGTAAGGTGGCCAGAGTTGGTTTCCCTGCAGAGGGAATCCTACAATACACCTCGTGCACATGTATGTCATATCTGGTGAGGACTGAAGAACCAAATCCCTTCAGGTTAGACAAGAGAGACTGATGATCCAAAATAACTTTTCTTCTTTATCTTGTTACAGTCTTGTGACAGATTTTGTAGCATCTGTTTTTCCTCTTCCTTGCATAGCTAAGCCATAATTTCCTTAATATAAGTTGATGGAGCCAGCTATCACGTTCCCAAAATGTCAGCCCACAAGACTGACATCCTAGCCCTGCTGCCAGACATGCCTCACATTGGATGCATTCTTTTGGAAAACTGCTTCCCCAACTTATTTACCCCAGACGACCTGCTACTGCTGGACGATGTAAAGTGGAGGAGGCAGGGAGAGGAATGGCCCATCTACCTGTTACAATTCATTTACGCTATTTCTTGTCATTTACGCATCTAAAAGTAAAATTCAGACTCAATTCTGATGATCATTTCCTTCACTTCCTGACTTGCTGAAATGCAGAGTAAGAAACATGTAGAACGTGTAGAACGTGCTTTTGGTACTGACAGCAAACATGGACATATGGTCTTCAGACAGTATTTAGCTACAAAATGGTCCCATTATTCCACCTGGTTACTCAACGGCTTATATATCTGCAAGGTTTCTGTGAACAGGTATAACTGTGAGAAATAATAAAAAATGCTTATTCTAAATTAATCTGTGGAGCAAAGCATTCTTTATCATGATACAGAAGAAACGCCTCTACTAATTCAAAATACACAGTTTGTGTCAAGGAGTACCTAGCACCAGCAAACCACCTGCCTGGCCCTCCCGCCCTGCCCGCTGAGAACAGGCAGCAGTACTCACGCGAGTAGCCGGCCGTCGTGCCCTCCTGCGCCCGCGGGAAGTGTTCTCTGTCGGTGCCGGCAGTAAGGGACAGGGACCGGGTGTCTGAATCCGGGGAGTTAGTTCTGGTGTCCGTATCCCCCTTCAGAATAAGCCAACTGGTTTTTAGCTGGAGAGAGTAAAAGCCCGTTAGAGGATTCAGGATTTAACACCTGAATGCAGTTCTGCTCCTTCACCTGCCTGGGACGTCTCGTGAACTGATCGTGTATTTATGCTCATTGCAACTTGTACTATCTTCTATCAAATGATAAAATTTCACTGTATCATGGGACGCCCTGTCAGATGCCACAGCTACCCAAACCTTCTAACTTGCAGCCAGGCTGGGGAGAGTTTCTCTGTTAATTAAGCTGCCCACTGCACCCCACTGTAGAAGATGCACTACGTCATCTTCTTATAATTAACCTGCTGTTAACGCTTTTCTTGTATGTCAGTACGCACCCTAAGTAAAAGTCCGCACGCTTGGCTGAATCACCAACATATACATTGAGACTGAGTGAAAATCCACGATCTTATTGCTCTTAAGCTCAATATCCCCATTTCTTTCTTTACTGTACAACGTAGATTCTAAACCCTCTGGGCGAGAGATTAAGCTTTTCTATATCTTCTTGGAAAAACCCAAAAGTAGTAATGATTATTTCAGTGAAATGAAAGAATACCTTTACATACGTTTTAAGAAACAGTTGCTTCAGGGAAGATCAATAAACTACTCTCTTTTGTTCTTTTCAATCATTACCTTCTTACTGTCCTGATCCAAGCTTCCATCCTCCCCTTCTGATCTTCTTGCTGCTGGAAGATTAAGTTAATTTTAAAAATTAGAACACATTCCATCTTGTCTGTCTTCTGTTTAGACTGTGGTTATGTACCAAATAAGAGGGGAAATAAATAAATAAACCCCCAAACCAAAACAGAGCTGGGCAGAAAATTGGATCTCCAGAGCTATAGTTTTACAGAATTACTCAAAATAATTTTGCAATTATTACAGTAATACTCATCCTTCAGACATACAGTGAATTTAGACAATCTATACCTGCTTGATTTTGAATCTGTCTTTTTAGGAAGAAACTGATTTTGGGGAATGATTGGTGGGGAAAAAAACTGTATCATAACTTAGGGACAGATTTATATGGTCACTGCACACAGGAGCAAGTAATTTCCCCATTCTTCTGTGTTACCAGGGCCATGGAAGTACATATGGTTACACAGACATTTTGTGGTGTGCACACCTGGGCCTCCTACATTCCCAAAAAGCATAGGCAATGATGGTAAAGAAGACAGAAATAAATTTGGTATTACCTCTTCATGAAATCTGCAAGAGAGGCTTGTGTAAGGCTCTCAAATTCACAATTCTGTGACCAACCACTTTTCTGACTACATTGCCCTCTTAAAGAGTATTTTAACAAAAAATATTGCTGATTTTTTACCGTTGGTTGCTTTTCTTGTAACTTTCCAACTTGGTGAGAAGAAAAACTCAGAAACTAAAAGTTATTCATCAGATAGTTCCCAAACATCCTAACCTTTTTTTTTTCCTTGACTTCTATATCCCAGTATACTGTTCCAGACACCGAGTTACACCATTTCAGATAACTTGTCAAAATACAAATACAAATGCTAAAGTTCAGGTTAGACTCTAGAAGACATAGGAGGGGAGGACATCAAGTTGCACTGTTAGAGTGCTGTAACACTCCCAGCTAGCTGGGAACAACTCTGTCCTCTCTGATTCCCCAAACACCACGTTTGCAGAGGATCTGCCCTGCATCTAAACAACCCAGGCAAAAGGCCACCACCATCAGTGGTGGTGCTATTCAGTGCTATTCTGTTTTTTTTTCCAGTGCCATCACACTGCTCACATCCAGACCTTAACTGGTTTTGTTGAGGAGGTGATACTTAGAAAATGACAAATTGCATGCAGGAAAAAATCTATGGGTTAGAGGTGAAAATCTGTAATTGTAGAGGGGGTTTTGTGGGTTTTTTTGGGTGGGTTTTTTTGTTTGTTTTGGTTTTGTTTTGTTTTGTTTTTCTCAATTTAAAGTGGCAAAACAAAGCTGGGTCATCAAATAAAAACAGCATTATGAAAAAGCTCAAGGTTTTTACAGTTAGCTAATAGCATCCTGGTGAGGGCATTTTCCCAGATGGCAAGCTGGTTCTCTGAGAAAGAAACAGAAAGAAACATCCATATGTGACAGATGATGAATAAGGACTTAAACCTGGGTCACTGATATTTTGGGAGCGCACCCTAAATTACCAGTCAGCAATTCTTCCAAGTTATTTGTATGGATCTTGCTTTCACTAAATCAGAAATCCATATAGCACATCTGATGCATTTTTGTAAAGTGTTTTTGTTTCAAGATGTTGATGTTTTCAAAGGAAAAAATCCACATTTAATCCAAAGTGTTATTCAGAGATTTCAAACGTTCCATGGGATCTTGAGAGCGTCTGACTTCAAAATAGTTAAACACCAAGGTTTTATACAGAGAAGCAGAGGAGGACAACGGAAACCAAGGGAGGTCATGAAGGTCTGCCGCTCCCAAGTTCCTGGGAGTGCTTTTACAACATGTGGTTGGCAGATAAATCCAAGTGGCCTGAATTTCATCAGTGAGCATTGACTTCACTGCTACAAGGGGTAGTGGGTTCTGCTGTGAACCCCAATGTGAACTGCATGTCTCACATGGAGACATGGCACTCCAGGACATGGTTTAGTAGGCATGGGGGTGTTGAGTTGACGGTGGAACTTGATGATCTTGGATGTCCTTTCCAACCTTAGGGATTCTAAGATTCCAACCTACGATTCTAAGATCAGTGCTGATATGGCTGAAGAGCAAACCTCTTCATTTTCTTTTTGTAAACTTTGAACTATGTTCAAATATTTTTGAAAGATGAACACCCACAAAAGAACAACCACACAGGCTCCCGCATTCTTCACTTTCCAAACCCAGCTCTCAGCCTGATCTCTTGTATGTCCCACTTTTCCACCACATTTTTTTCATTCTGAAGTTGGGTGTTTATAATAGAAACACAGAAGCTGTAGCTACAGCAAAACTATTGGGCACTGCTGTAACTGAGACCTTTCAAAGCCAAATGTTTTGGAAGAGCTTCTTGCACTTTTTGTTTTAAAGAACATTTTTATGCTTGTTTGTTCAAACTTGTTCTCTTCAACAAAGGAATGTTCTCTGGCTCTTTTTCAGCATGTTCAGTGTCCCGTTAGCTTGAGGAGGTGAATCATCAGTTGCTCATGTCTTCACACTTTAGCCAGGAATTCTTCCAGGATAAAAGGTAAATTTTATTTATTTTTTTAATTTTAATTTTTTTTTTATTGGATGGAAAGTTAACTGATTTTTTTGTTTGTTTTTTGAGCTAGAGTAAATTATGTTTTGCTCTTCAGTAGAAAAACAATGAGCATGTACTTTCAACACAACTTTCAGAACATCTATAATCTATAAAAGAAAGTTTAAAACATATATCCTGGTTAGCCTATAGAGATTGCTGAGTCGATAATTTAATTGTCCTCTTACTCCAGTGATTTGGACGTGGTACTTAAGGACATGGTTTAGTGGGTAATAGGTGGTAGGGGGACGGTTGGACTAGATGATCCTGGAGGTCTCTTCCAACCTTCATGATTCTATGATTCTATGATTCTATGATACTATGATTACGAGAAACAACTCCAGTGCAAATGGACATAAACCAGACTTCGACTGCATATCTGATGTACGGCAAATTGACATAAAAATGCCTGGCCTGGAACAAAAAAGCTGCTGCTTAGAATCCTCTTTGCAAACCAAAAATATCTCTAAAAGTAAATGACATAGCCAGGATATAGGACATTGGAGCCACACCATCAGCTTGTATAAATCAGTGAAGCTATGCTGATTTACACCAGATGATTGTAACTTTTTGTTTGTTCATGATCTTTTCAAACACCACTGTAACAGTCAACTTTTTCCTTTGACAGTAGCTTTTTTGCTCAGCCTGAGTAGTTGCCTGAAATGATTTCTATATCTAAAGACAAGAAGGAACTGGAGACCTTGGGCAGACTATAAGGTTGGCAGATTACATTAAATCAAGCATTAAATCAAACAGATACTATCTTTTTTTTCGCTTAGGGGTAACGTTAGTTTGTCCAAGATTGGGATACTGTGAGCAGAAAATGTCTTATCAAAGACTGACACCTAAAGTGCACTGAAACATCAGCAAGTCTGACTTTGCTCAAAACCATACCCAGAAAAAACAGAGGCTATGTAAATCCGGATGATTTGAACATACAGTTACTGTAGCATGAAGCACCAGTTACCGTGAACGCGCACAGGCTGACTCGCTCAGTTGGGAGACATCAGTTGACAATTTTCTTTCTCCTACTACTGTAACAAACTCAAACTCCATCCAAAACAGAAATAACTGACATTTTTCAGTGAAAGATAGTAAAAAATGATAACTACATAAAAATACCATTTTTAAAACTAAGTTAATCGGGTATTTTAAAATCTTCCTGTTACCACAAAAGAAAAATATGTAAAATGTATTTCCTTTGTTCTGACCGTGAAGCCAGTGATGTATCTGTGGCTGCCTAACCTTTCACTCAGGGAAAGTTACCAGCTAAAGCCAAAGCACGGGAGAACAGACACACGTGCTGGACCTTCCCTTGCCATCACGAGCGGCATAGCTTCATTCTCCCACCTGCACCCCGAAGATACAAGTATCCCCACAGTGCCTTAGCTACCACTCACAGTGTGATAAACATCTCACGTTTGTTTTATTCTCTCATTCATTCCCAAGAAGGGGAGTAATCATAATTATAACACAATTTTTGGTTTGAGGAAGATTCATGTTATGGATTTTATTTTTACTTTTTGTCCTCTGCTTCTGAGTATTGGAGTACCTCAGTCATCATGTGTTCTTCTGCACTCTTCAGGCACCCTGTTGCAGCAGAATCCATACATACATGATTCAAAGATTAATAATGGAATTCAATTTAGAAAAATTAATTCTCTATTACTAAGCTCGTACCATGAACCAAGATCGTTGTCAAGCCTCACTGAGAACACAGTAGGAACTGACACCAACACGGAAACTGCATTGATGTTAATCATACAACAGAATCATAGAATCACAAAATAGTTTAGGTTGGAAGGGACCTCAAAGATCATCTAGTTCCGACACCCCTGCCATGGGCAGGGACACCCTCCACTAGATCAGGTTGCCCAAAGCCCCATCCAGCCTGGCCTTGGACACTTCCAGGGATGGGGCCTCCACAGCTTCTCTGGGCAGCTGTGCCCAGTGCCTCACCACTCTCACAGGGAAGCATTTCTTCCTTACATCTAATGTAAATCTCCCCTCTTACAGTTTAAACCCATTACCCCTTGTCCTATCACTCCCTGCCCTTGTAAACAGCCCCTCTCCAGCTTTCTTGTAGGCTCCTTTAGGTGTTGGAAGGCTGCAATTAGGTCTCACCGGCGCCTTCTCTTCTCCAGGCTGAACAAGCCCAACTCCCTCAGCCTGTCCTTGTAGGAGAGGTGCTCCAGACCTCTGATCATCTCTGTGTCCCTCCTCTGGACTTGCTCCAACAGCTCCATGTCTTTCCTGTACTGAGGACCCCAGAGCTGGATGCAGTACTCCAGGTGGGGTCTCACAAGAGCAGAGCAGAGGGGCAGAATCCCCTCCCTCTCCCTGCTGGCCACACTGTTTTTGATGCAGCCCAGGACACGGTTGGCTTTCTGGGCTGCTAGTGCACACTGCTGGGTCATGTTGAGCTTTTCATCAACTAGCACCCCCAAGTGCTGGAGGTGAAATCAGTGAAATATACAGCAAAAATAATAATAGAAAAATACAGACTTTCTATTTCTACTTTTTATATTTACTAGAGTCTTAAGTCAGATCCTCAGTGGTATAAAATGTCACATATTTCTTTGTGTTGTTTAGAAACTCAGACAGCAATTTTGTTGCTGGGTTTACCAAAGTTTTTCCAATCATATCTTGCCAATGTTATCAGCTACTGAATTTGTTCCTCACTGCCACAGCGTGATTACATTTGTTCCTGATATTTTTAAAGATCTTAAAGAACTTGCAGATGAAGTAGATATTTCATACACATCACTTATCAATGAATATCTTTTTCCCCAGCAACATGGAAGTCAGAATTGTTAAAAAAAACTAGATACCCCAAAGCATTGTCTGAAAAGAGAAGAGCAATCTTCTATATTTACATGTTCTACACCATTTCATCAATAAGAAAACTACTCTGAATTAGTAAGACAAATCAAAATATCATTATCCCGGTTGCAGAGAACTTACTGAATCCTTGGATAACATCTTATACAAAATGCTATTGAATTTTCACATTACTTTTTTTTCCTTTTCTGTTTGAAATTACAGGGACATAATAAAATGCAAACTAATTCAGAAGTCAATATGCATTCCTTTACAAAGACCTGTACAGAAAAGTGCGGCAGAGAAAAGCAGACTGTACCATGCTGTTTGTAGATAGGAGGTTTCCTATAGATGTTATCTTTTACGCCAGTGTCTGAGGAAGAGGAAAGAGAAAGGAAAGAATAAAAGAGTAAGCAAGCAGTCCAGACCGTGGTGCTCTTGTCTTCTCTCAACATCACTAAAAATGAAAAACACTACAGCAAAGGCTATGCATTCATTCAGTGGTTTGTCATTCACTCATTATCACAAGAGAATGAAGCCTTACCCACCAGCTTTACATATTTAAAACACTGGCTATACCCACCTATGCAGCATAATCCCCCCTAAGCCTCTCAAAATGCTGTGAGACACCTTGAATGGCATCCATTCGCCGAAATGTAGGTGGTTGCCTCTGCACTACCAACATATACTTCACAGACAACAAAGAGAACCTGGCTACGCTTGTCACTACTTAAAATAAAATCCATATACAGCTACATCAGACTACCATAAGAGTCATACTTAAAAAAGGACTTTCTCTTTTAATTAGGAAAAACGTGTACATGTTCACATACAGATCTTTATACTGGAAATGCCCAATATAGGAAATTCTGTAGTTTGTCTATATTCTGAATCGTATAGCTAATCTGGCCTTCCAGGGATTTTTTGAAAGCCCAGCGCCACAATCCAGGGCTCCCATATCATGCTGTACAGACAACAGATGTACTTAGTACTACAGACACAATTCCTAATTACGGTGTGTTTCAGAGACACTAACCCCAGAAGCTAAACATAGATAAACAAACTATTCCACTCAGCAGGTAGATGTGCTTAGCAGCCAAAAAGCTAAACAGTGTGGACATAAATTTAATGTGCTGCTTGACTGAATGTGAACTTGAAGAGCATAGTACATATATGCAAAGGCCCAACCGCAGCGAGCTTCCCGGAGGCCTGAAGTCTTTCAGCTATTTTTAAAGTCTGTGTTGAGATGACTCTTTAATTCAGAGAATAGATGGATAAGGAAAAAACTAAAACCAAAACCCCCTTCAGCCTTCCCTCCTGCACACAAATTCAACAGACCTCTGCAGCCATGGCACTATAAATAATCCTGTCTTTGTAGGCTTAATTACATTTGTCACCGTCTGCCTCGTCTAATGCATTTTTTAATATACATAAGCACACAGCTCCTTTATTTCTGAAACCAAGCTTAAGAGTTAACAGATTTACACTTATCAGACATTTTCTCCTCTTGCGTTTGAAGTTCACAAATCAATGCCAAAATAAGTTTACATAATTCGGAAGAGAATAAACAGGTGCTGGCAATTGAAGATCAAAAGCTAAGCAGTGAATGCCTACCTGGAATATGGAAATGCCTAGGAGCCTGCTGATAGACAGAAGGTGAAGATTTGCTGTCTGAGTACATGGATAAGCTTGGAGTGCTCCGACCACTTTCACTGCCTCCAAGGGGAAGAGCAAAGAAAGCAGATAAAAGAAAAAATGGAAAGCAAAGTAGAGTATTTCAAGCATAAAAGCTTGTTCAGAATGACTTGTTAATCCAACAGTTTTAAATATACGGCTTTTGTAAAACCCATTATTCTTCAGCACAGTGGATTGCTCAGTCTCCAAACATCTCATCAATAATGAATATCTGACAGACAATATCAGATTAAACTGTCCCACTTGGAAACTAAAGCTTCTCTTTTAACAACACTTTAATGAAGAAAATAAAAGGATAAGAACATCAACAGTCCTGCAATGTGTTTTGCATAGCCTTAACTGAATAATCTATCTATCAAGTTTTTGAAAAGTTTAATGTTATGGCTCACAGCCTGCTCCTGAAACCAGTAATGAAATCATTCAATGGCGTTTAAATTATTTCAAAGCAGGACTAGACCAAAAAAAAATGTTATGGTTAAGTCAAATATTCCTGCATCTATCAGTGACAAAAAATAGATGCTGAACTTTGGTTCTTAATTGCAAACTTTTCCCACAGGTAACATGCTACAGCGTTTTATATTTACGCAAACAAGGTTGGATTATCAAGTCATGGTTCTATAATGCCATAGTCATTTCACCAAATTTCAAAATATACACAGTATTGATCCAGATTCATTTTCTCACTTGTTTTGTCAAAAGCTCATTAGGTGCCATTCATTTCCTTGCAGCTAATTTCTTCAAAGCACGCTCTATGGCATTATAGTGCTGCTTGGCAAACAAAAAAGTAAAGCTCTACTTTTTTGGGACTTGTAAAATCCAATTAATTTACAGCACTGTTAAGCAACTGGAAGCCAAACATGACATTTATTCTAACATAAAATGGTTGTTAATTCGTTGTTATTGTTTTAGTGTGGATGGAGCACGAATTTAATGGCTAGCAACGAAATTATAGCAAGTTTTTTGGGGGTAAAGAAAGTGCAGTAGCTCAGAACACTAGATGTGTCACTGAGTTCTGCCTTCAGGGAGAATAAGTTTTATAACCATAAAACTACTGGATTACCATAATTCTCTAGGCCATGCCCATGGAGGTGGTCTCTGCTGAACCTTTGCCTCTGCTGACAAGCAGTGGACACATGGTCATTGGTCTGTCACCAAAGCCAGCCTTGACATGCACCACTGAAGTCAACTGGGTAGTGCCACTGAGTTCAACGGGAGCAGAAGCAGGCCAGACGAGGTCAGAAGAGCGTGCACGTGTATCTCATGACCATACACTAACTCTTCTGTTCTAAATCTTGTGTCTGTTATTTTCACAGTTGGTGCAAAATTAAAACTCTCAAACTATTCAGCCATTACCACTTTGTACTCACTTCTCATTGAAAAAATGTAATCAGAGGAGTTGAGAAATTGAAATTACAACTGCACGTGCCGATAGACTACAGTCCTTCCAAAAAGTAAGGGAAGAATTATGGCATTACTAAAAATCTGGTGCATCACTACCAGCTTGCAGTCAAGTTGTCCTCAGACAAGGAACCAGAGGGTTATTCAGTTTGTTTGCGCTTTGCTCTCGGAAGGAAAGAAGTGGTGACAGGTTTTCGCTGCACATTTATTAATTCCCTCTTTCTTTGCTGCTTGCTGCCCGGATGCTTGGCCATCCCTACTAAATGGAAGAAGCCTCAATGTCACTCCAACTTTGAACACAGAGAGTGGTGGCAGACACTTATTTACAAAAGGTCCTTTACAACTCCAACAACCTTAAAAATCTTCAACCCAAAGTGATGTTACTATTGGACATTTTTAATTTAAAAAGAAAAAGGAAAGTTTTCATGTATTAATTCCTCATCTACTTACAATTAGCATATCATTAAAATGTCATATTCATATATGACTTGCATGAATAATTACTTCAATGAGCAGTGACACCGAGGTGCTGGCATCGTGCATACCTAAAGACTTATTCTTCAGGGATAGGGCAGGGTGTCAGCAGGTAATCAGGAGGAAGCATTGATTAAGAGAATAAACTTCTAAGGAAACAGGATGCAAGCGCAAGTACCAGGGGACAGCAAATCCGCCAATTGCTTGATGCAAGGATCACCCAGGGGGAGCAGTTTGCAAGGCCATCACCTCTAACTTGCTCGAAGGGAAGAATTAAAGACGAAATGAGGCAAAAGGTTCTTCCTGCAGCCCACTTGTACAAGCCGATGCATATTTAAATTATATTTATAACTCTGTCACCGATTCGGACAAACACAGAAGAGCAGCTGTATTTCACATTTTGCATACAAAAGTTCACGTGCAGGAACTCCAGATGTGACTCCATTTAACCTAGCCTGTAATAAAGATCCCTAAAGTGAAACTTTGCAAGAATTTGTCTCTTTCAAGGTCTGCCTGGTATACATTGAAAAAAACACTTCAAATAAGGTCTCAGGGAAAACAGAACTACCAGAGAGAGTGATTTTTCAAAGTCTTGGGTTTGCCTTCTGCCACAAGCAGCTGCAGGCTCTGATCTGCTCTCCTGGTCAGTGGAGAGCAAAAAAACAGAATCATGAACGCTTCCCTGGATTTTGTTTAACTTGGAAAGAATCTGGAAAAGTTTACTTTGAACTTGAGTGTCAACCACAGGAACTTCCTTGTGTTTTTTGGCTGCTGACAGGGTAGGCTGCTCTTTTAACCTTGTGTATGTGAAGCCAACTGACCAGAGCTCAGACCATGCTTCCTTTTCAAGGGATTCTCAGGAAAAGTATCATATTGTTTATGTCTCCTTCCTAGTCAGCTTTTATCTTATCTGGGAGGATGGGAAATCTGATAACAAATTACAGTAAGAGCCGTCTCAGTTTGGCACTGAACAACAAACAGATACCACTGGCCTAAGGAGGGAGATGTCAGAGCCTACTCCTGAAACTGGATCCTTTAATACCTTTGCACATGGTGCATTAAGCTAGACAAAGCTTTTTGAAGTTTGATGCCTAATTCTTTTCAAGCTTCCAAAGCCAAATAAATGGGCCTTAGAACCTGTGGTCCTGTACTAGAAAGGCAAGATACTTTCCACCACGTTTTAAGTAAGCATTTTTTCAGTAGGGCTCAGCACAGCCTGTACGCTCACCGACTCCATCACCTCAAAAAGAAGAGTTACCCCAAGCGTAGGTACTTGGAATATCACACCCTTTGATTTGCAAGGGCATGAACTGTGAAGCTTTATTGAAGCGGGGCTGTCACAGCATTTATTTCAAAGACATATGAACACAAAAATCCTAAAAAAACCAAAATCAAATCACCTGTCTGTATGATAAAAAATAGCTCATCCTATTACAATTCCTGGGAGCTAGACTACAGTATATTAAAGAAAGACAGGAACTCAGTAATCATATTTTTCGCCGGAAAAATTATGAACCATGTTAATTCTTGGAATGAATACGATGCAAACTCATTGAAGTCAAAAGGAAGATCCTGCCTGTTTTAATTTCCCTAGGGGAGTAACATTTCTGTCTCCTGGAAGCTTAAAGAAATATTTGTTATGATGGAGTGCTGGTTTTACAAAGATTACTTCTATTGTTATTAACCAGTGTATTATTTTTGGATTTAATAATTTTTTAAAAATTACTCAACTTTTCTTAAAACAACAAAAGGCAACATTAGCCTTGGTCTGGATACAAACCAACTATTTCTACAATCCTGTTCTTGCCACACTAACCACTCTGATAAGAAAAAAATAGCACATCGACGCCCTCAAAAGGCTTCTCAAGATAAGGAAAAAAACCAGTGTGCAACTCAGAGAAAAGAATTCAGAGAACTTGATGAGGATGGGGGCAAATCTTCTGACTCCTTTTGGACTGAGACATTAACTCTGTGTAAAACAGTGGATAACCTATACAACCTCTGCAGGGCTCCGGATTACCTACACAGGAAAATTACAAACAGGCTCACCTGCCTCACAGGAGGGCAGGGAGCTACCGCTTGTGAAATATTTCAGCTCCTTGATAAAAAGTGCTGCAGAATTGCCAAAATATTATAATTTTGATCACACTACTAATAATTCTTCGGGCACAAGGAGCTGCCACTCGAGGTTTTCATCCTCCAAACAGCACCACTAAGTAATTGCCGCTGCTCTGAGCAACAGCAGGTAGCACTGAACAGAAACTCAGTTTCACAGGAGCGCTGCTAAGCAACGCAGACGGGCTGTCGAATTAGAGCTTTCCGCACAGTGAGATCGTGCACTGCAGCACACTACAAAGGTTTCTCTTACTCAGTACATCAGGTTGGATAATGTTGTCCAAATGTAGAAGACGGATCAAGAAAGCGTTCAAGCAGTGCCTCGGGGAATACCAGGATGTGTGCCAGCCTTCCAAGATATGTGTATTTTCCAAAACTTTCTCTCCGAGATCACATTTGGAAGACCTGAGCCTGATTCTGTTCCTGCTTACACCAGTGAAATTCAGCTGACTTTGGACAGAACTGGTTCTGGATTCATTAGGGCTCAATGAAGATGCGCTAGTGATCTTTCCAAAGGCAATGAGTGCCTGCTATTCATTTGAGTTTGCATGTCAGACCTATTCATAAGTCTGGTTCCTGCAGAGGGTCACTTCCTTCTCTGTAATGGTTACAACGGCAAGAAAACCGGTTTTGCTTTATTAAATCAAACAGTACATGACAGTCAAGGAACAGGCACTGAAAATGTTTGGAATTTATCATTCATGTCTCCTTCCCTCTCATATTGTTACTAGAGAGTACGGGCTCAGGGGAAGACAAGTGGTATCTGAATGACTTCTCTTTGACATTTAACTAACTAGATAAAAAGATAGCCTTTGCCTCAAAAATTCTTGGCTCTTCTCATTACTGTCTCACATCCACAACATGGAGGTCATTAAAAGTTAATATCCCGTGCAGAAAAATTTAATGGCAAGGAGACGAGACTCAGTTACTTTGTTTTATAACATTATTTGCTAATCAGCACAGGTATATTGATTTAACCAGCTTATCTGGCATAATTTTTGGTAATTTTACAAATAATATGAAGAATCCCTAGGTGTAGGTTAGCAAGTTAGATAACAGATCATCCAATGTTGGATCCAACATATAAGCTTGTTGTAATATTTATTGAGCATCACCAAAATCGGGTAAACACTGTATTTTAGAACAAATAGACTTTTAAATTATTTCCCTCCCTCAGTTCCATTAGAAAGTATAATTCCTTCCCTCCACCCTTTTGGAATAAACACTTAAAACTCACTGAAAAAGAAGCAAAAATAAAACAACCCATACCCACTCAGTCCTTAAAACTTACACAGTACATCAAGAAGGCACTTGCACAAAATTAAGACAAATTTTATCCAAGTGGAAGCCATGCTTGCACAGACATAAAAGTGAAACACATCTGAATAATTCTACAGTACCACAGCACAGTTTTGCATTCCTGGACCTTACCTTTGAAGAAAGGGATGTAATGATGTCTGAATGTAGATGTAGGGCTTGGGTGTTGGGGCAGGGAGATGCAGCTACTGGTACCAAGACTCTGAGTACCAGCTGGGGGCAACAGAGAGTAAGTGAAAATAAACTATTTAGTTCACTTACTGAAAGCCACAGATTACAATGCCATCCTCTTTTTCAGGAACATTTTCCTCCTGAGGCTTAGAACACATATAGTTTATATTTAAGACTTCATCTTTCTCTGGTTATCGCTAAAACCCTCACAGTGGCCATACTATGGGATTGGCCAAGGGACACGGGCTTTCTGCAGACAGAAAGAGTACCATCTAAAATGCCAATCATGTAACGCATCAGAAAATATTCCAGAAAAGGCACCACAACAAGCATAGCTGCACTCAGGGGAAAATCTGCAGATTCAAAAGCTGCAAGAGGGAATGATATATGCTCACAATGGATCCAATGAAATGAAATGGGGAGAGCCTTGTCTCTGCTGAGAACTGTGCTACGCGTGGGTCCAGCTCTCACTGCTGTCGGTGCACACTGGTAGGATTTAGTTCACAACGCACCAGGGCACTCAAGTGCATGGCTAATTTAAGCATTTGAAGAAACATCCTGAAGTTATTTGAGCTCTGAAAGTCAAACGTGATTACGCACTTTGAAAAACGTTCTCAGAAGTCATCTTTGTTTGTTTTGTCATGATAATGTCCGGATAACATATTTTGGAGGATTAATGGCAATTATTATAAGTGGCAATTATGATGACTGTCTTCTAAATTTTCAGTGAAGCTGTAAAACATTAGAATTAATTTGGAATTTCTTTTGTCTTTCTTTCTTGCTTTAACAGTGTGCAGCTAAGCTTAAGCATGACACAGCTGCCAGATCGTCAGCGGAGACTAATCTTTCCTCTCTAATAGATCTTTGATACTCAATCTCATTTGCACTTCATCAAAGACTTTATGTAGTACAAATATTCAATTCCTGTAAAAATTCTTTGTGTAACCCATAATGTTTCCATTTCCACTGGAAAGATTAAGAACTCCCAATTTTCCAAACTAATTTATATACTAATTATAATGTATCCCCAATTAAATTAAAAGACACCAAGAAAATAATACAAATGCTGTGTGTTTTCCACCCAAATGATGGAGTGGAGAAAAATCAGAATGAATTTTGAACAATTTAGTTGATTATTTCTAAGGATAAAACTTTCTACAATGCCAAATAGAAACAGGCCTTTGTATGGGGCCCCCATGCAAAGATCAAGAGGGGGTTGATCCCTGCTTTCTGTGCAACAAGAACGCCAACACAGCTGTCACTACAGCCCAACACTGCAATAAACACTGCTGTAAGCTTCTCCAGTAAAGCAACTTGGCCTTCAAAACCCAGTCATTAGCACCACTCCTCCAGCTCTTGCACTGTGGCGACACGGCCATTACCCTGTGGTACAAGAAGGGATACAAAGTCACTCAATAACCCTCTTGGCTTTGCGTGCACTCACTGCTTCCATGCCGCACTGTGGAAGAGCTGTGGACTGAACGTGTAGCTTCAGGCAGGATAGGACCAGAATTAAGTCCTTTAAACTGTTCTATCTCCTGTTTACAGATATATACAGTCAATCTTTTTACATGCCTGTTTGCATTTCCTTAGATGCTCATTCCTGAAGCGCTTGCTTCCTTTCTCCCCACGGGGGACTCTGTCCCCAGTAAATAAAACACTGCAATGAACTGCTACTCCACCTTAAACCCCTGCCTGCTGGAGTCACCCTACTTAGAACATAAGACAAGACAGTGGAAAAATCTGGAGAATAAATGTCTGCTTTTCAATTACCTGGTCTGCTGTAATGCTGAGGAGAATGGGAGGTTGGAGTGTAGCGACCATAGCCCAGCGAGCCAGCAGAGCTAGGACTTGATGTCCTGTACTGCTTGAAAGATCTGTCATCTTGGTCACCCTGAGAGGAACAGAGGAAATGTATGTCATTAGGGAACAAAAGTCCCTCCAGAAACAGGCAGAATATGCCATTTTGCACATTTCTGTGCCACGCAGATGGAAGTCGATGCTGTCGTAGCACTCCATGCAATCCAATGAAATGAGGTGGCTTTCGGACGTAAGCACCTCCACCGCAGTATGACCAAAGGAGCTCTGCCGAGTATCAGAGAATGGTCATATTCCCAGGAAAGTCAGCACATACATGAAATCTAAAATGACAATATCATCTGAAAAGCACATAACACTGCAGAAGTGTTGTTTCAGGACAGTGTAATTCCCTGAACATACATGGGTGGGTGGAAGATGAGATCAGGTTAGCATGATAGTACTATGGTCACTTTGCGTCCATATGAATGGCTGCATAATAGTTACAGGTAACAGAAAAATCAGCATTTGTTGGCTTCATTACATCACAGAAATGAATGTGCCTGCTGTATCAACTGCCCAGTGTACCATATCACAACATGGTCATTACATCATTACTAGCTAGGCAACCAATGAAAATGCTCATATATAGCAGGAGCATTAATACTGCAGCACTGTGCAAAGCAAGTCGTACAAGCCATTTCCCACTGAAACCTTGGCTTTAACCACTTAAAACCACTTACACCCGTTCCAAACCCCTCACTCACTATAGCTAGTTAAATTACAGTCGCAACTTGCATGTAGTGTCTTACCAGTACAAGCATTACTGACTTAGATATGGACATGACTTCTTGTAAACTAGCTACAAAAGCAAATTCAAACTTTTTGTTTCCATTAAGATAAACTAAAATTGGCTTGAGTTAACTTCAATTTAGAGCAAATCAATGTAACCTGCAGATGTTCCTTTACGGACAGTCATACTCCAAAAAATGCTTCCCCTCTTCTGTTCCAGTAGGAGTGAGTGAAGATAGAGTATACCACAGCAGGTGTTAGTCACGTGCCATGGACCATGGGACATCTTTAGACATCTGTATGACTCCCACTGGATCATTCATCATTTAAACACACAGGAGATCCTACTGAGCCCCATCATCATCATCTTCCAGATTCCTATCAGGACAACTGAATTATATCTAGCCATTCATTATTAGATGAATGCATTTTTCCATTTGGCTTCTCTGGGATTATCCTTGACTCTATGCAGATGTATAATGTTCTCCTCTCAGTTTTTCTGCTCTGGCTCAAGTGTGCTCTGTCCTTTCCACCTCACTCCAGATTGCATTTTCCAAAATGGAAAATCTGTTTTGTATAGCAGTAAGTAGCATTATTGCTTTAATATCCATTTCAAAGAAATTATACAAAAAAAGGGAGAACTGATGCCTCCTCAAGCATGCAGCGTTCTGTCAGCATTCTGCCACCAATCTCTCTGTGCCCCGTTTGAGATGTTTCCCTCTCAAAGGAGCTACATTATTTAATATCCATTTTAATCTTTTTCTGGGGAGAGTTACAACCAGTACAGCAATATCTAGAATGTCTTGCAATTATGTTTAAATACCATACAGTGTTAGCTAATGTTCTATCATGGGTTCAGTTGTGAGATACAGCGAAATTTTCCTCTAATAAAAATTCCTGCAACAAACTTGGTGACAAGTCTTCAAATAATGATGCCTGAGCACATGATCACAGAGTCCTTCTCTAAAGACAGCAAGCATGGCAAAGCTAGATAACCCAGAGAATTCGCATAACAAACCATGGCAGCACCAACCTCTGTACCAGTGTGACTTCTGGAATTTAATAGCATGGCTGTTTGCTAACTGATAGCTAATTTAAAGAAAATTATTATAATCCTCCAAAACACCAAGATTTCATATTGATTACTTCAGACCTTACCTTTTGCGTACTTTGAGTCTCTGTAAGGAACAGTCAATCAAGTTCATGAAATCCAGTATTAAATAAAGTACATTTTTATTTTCAAACTATCAATTAAACTACATTTCTATTGGTTAACTACTCTGTTTAACCAATAGTTATAGTTGGTGATTTAGAATCCTTAGTGAAAGTTCACAATTCTCCACTATGACCAAAATTTTGCAATACAGTTCTCTTAATATAAAATTGGGATAATGGAGAAATTAGCCAGGCCTGTGAAATGTAATTGAGTTACTATCTGGGAAGCTGCGTGAAACGCTTTCACTGCCTCCAAGGTGATGTATCTTGAAACAATGACTGGCTTTGATCATTAATGCACATCACGATACGCAGACCTAGAAGTTCAGGTGTGTGCAAATGATTTAACAGTATGTCTGCACAAATAGTATAAATAGTTTAACTATTTGTGGAATAAAAAAAAAAAAAAGAAAAAGAAAAAAAGAAGAGAAAGCTATGCCAAGCATTATTTTCAGTCAACTCACACTGGCAGCTTTAAATGTAAACATAAATCATATTTCCCAAAGTAATTTATTTAGTAGAGCTTGAAGAGTGACCACAATACAACCTTTATTTTGGAAAGCAGAAACATGGATGACAGTGGAGATAGATGCATACAGATGACAATCCAGAAGCCGAGCATGTATTCATCACAAGTAAGACTGTGAAAAACATAAATTATAAAACCCCATGCACTGTAGAGGCAGGAGGCAAACCCCACATTTCAGACGCTGCTGGTTATCAGCATGACCAGGTTTAGGCATCACAAAATGGGTCAGAACAGGAGAACAAAGGCACTGGGGATTACCTCAGTAGGTGTTGGAGAGAGCAACTGAGGTGACTGCGAACAGCAACACACAACAAATTAGTGATACAAATTCATGCATGATGTTACTTGTGAGAACTACTCTTAAAATATCAATAGCCATGTATAACATGATAGTTAGAAAAAACACCTGTCAATTAAGTTAGGGCAATTTTTCCTTTTTTTTTTTAAATAAATGAATAAGGAATAAGATAGAAATAATTTCATATAAAGCTTTTGTTGAATTCTTTACTACAAAATTCTGGAGTCTGTGAGGCCAGTCCTGTATTGCAGAGAGTGCTGCTAGTAGGGAAACCCCCGTTTAAAGCAACTGCCTGAAACCGGACACAAGCCCGAGGCAAAGCTGCACTGAAGCAACTCCAAAATCTGGAGGAGAATTTTGTTGCTCAGACTTTGCTGTTTTAGGGGAAAGAAAACTATCTGTACTATTTAATTTTTAATTAAATATAATGTAATTTGACAATTTGTTGTTCACTCATTTTCCTTTCAAAATTAAATGCTAAGTTTGGTTAATTGAACAAATCGACTGGAACTTGCAGCTGCAGGTAGTAGGCAGGATGCTGAAATTTGGAAGACAGGATTTTTTTTCCCCTGGCAATAACAAGCACATAAATATTTGGAGCACTGTGAAAACGTGCAGGTTGGATTGTGAGCCATTGCCATTAGTCTTGTTTTTTCTCTTTCTTAAGATACCACAGAGGTCTTGCTGTCACGAATGCCTACATCAGCACAGACCTGCCTGAGGGAACGCTACGCTGGTGGTGTAAAAAGAGCAGATGTGGCATGAAACTCAGTGCACGCTTTAAGAGACACCCATCTGCAAAGGCAGAAAAATGGCTGGTCCATGTTAAGGCTGGTATCATCATCGTTATTGTTACATACTACACCTAGCCTAAAGCTTGCTTAAATATATCCATATGCCAGGAACTGCGGCTGCAGGAGACACCCATTCCTGGGCCCACATGGGTTTTTGGAAGCAAGCAGGCAAACAGAGGTTTTCCAGGCAGGTTCTCCTAGGTGAACTAAGGTGTCTCCTTCAGCCTCAAGGTTAAAAGCCCTCTTTCATGATGTGGTCCCTTTTATCTTCTGTTAAGGTAGGTATTTTCTGAAAAGGGCAATGACTCCAGTTGTCCCAATAAACCCCTCCTGTTGTGGGCTAACCACTGAGCTACCCACCAAAAGCTGGTGACAGCAGCAATACCTTCTTTGCTGTGGGTTTGGATTTTTTTCCTTTGGTTAGTTTCTTTTTTTTTAGAGCTCTACTGCAACTACCTTCTAATCCACTGCTGAAAAGTGCGATGCTGAGGTTTCCAGAGGTTGCAGCTGCTGGGTCCCAACAAAGGCCAGAGGGCTGCCACCAAGATGGGCGGTTTCACAGCACCACCGGGTGGTTGTCCCATCTGTGGGATCTTCAGCCTTCAAGGGACGGCATGGGGTCAGATCACACCAGGAGTCCAAAAGAAACCTCAGCCCTAGCACACCCACATGGACACTTGTTCTGGCAAAGGAAAGGAGCGGCATCAAGTGGCCAAGGAGATGCTGAGGACACATAGGGGTAAACTCCCTCCAGCAGCAGCACAGATTTATGCTGGGTGTGATGGTTTTATAATCACCACCTCGGAGCGGGTGCAATGAGTGCGTCCTCACAGGAGCTGGGCGGAAGGTTCTTTAGTCTACGTACCTCTGCCAAGTCTAGATGTCACCTCTGCCAAGTCTAGATGTAAATGGGCAGTTGAGGGGGGGCACAAACATTATCAGCACCCACAAATTTTGATGTAGAAAGGAAATGTCTATACTCCGTAAGTTCAGGGCTAGCAAGCAGCATTCAGTTTTGTGAATTCAGAAACCTAAATACCATTTAAACCCTTTACCAGATACAATCTTAATTCTTTTAGCATGCATTATAATAGAGCTACCGTGTACAGAGTGAGTTTGGAAAAGAGTCTGCAAGATCTAATGCATTTGCTGCACTTGATCTGAGGGTAGTACTGAGACTTTAGAAGTAGATTTAGTGTAAAAAGTGTGATAGCACGACTGGGGCTATTATAAACAGTATGGCTATCATTTATAGTATTTATTTCTACCCATTCACTTACGCCTTTGGAGAACAAGACTTCTATTCTAGACCATATTTATCTTGACAATATAGCTAATATACATAAGAGGATTGATTTGTAAAAAAGTATCTAAAATTCTAAAAGAAATCAGAAATTAAAACAAAAGGTAGATACAGTTAGGGAAGAAAAGCTAACTTGCATGACAGGAGTTATATATAAATATGCTTCACAAAAATCAGAATTAGTATTAGTAAGAGTATGTTAAATTAGATTTAATTAGCACAAACTGTGTAATATTAGGTCTGCGTATGAATAGGTTGAAATGCATGCATCATGTGATGATGAACTTTAATATGGGACAGTTGAAAGAAATTTCTACATAGGAAAGTGATACTATGGTTGTGTTACCAAAATACCATGGTACGCTTTAAAAAAAAAAATAAAAAATCATGAAGGACATTTGGCTTCGCTTCTGATGTTTTGCATTAGCAATGGCTTCTGTTTCCTACCGCATGCATGTAGAATTCCTCTCACAGAAAAACGTACTTTCATTACATGTCATCTGTTTAAAAAATGATCACAGAAAGCAATTCTTTCATTTCCACAAACTAAAAAGTGAAATGAGCATCCGGCTTTTTTTTTGGAAGGCTACAATGCCTTGTGAATGAATGGATGACATGACTTAATTAGCTGAAGTTATAAAAGTTAGTGTGAGGGAGGGAGTTTAAATTATGCACATGTTTAAGAGTGTTCAGCAACATGTTTAATGATGCACATAATATCTCAAATGCATAGTAAAAAAAATACCCATATTTCAGTACCTCCCCATAACTATGCCTGTCATCTGAAGAGTAACTGATATATGGAGAATAGGAGATCATATCTGGGCGGTCAATGTTATAGATGGCTTTATTTTTAGGAAGAGCAGCCAAATCCCTGTAGTCAAGAATTTCATCTCCAAGCTTTGCCTAAGGAAAGGAGGAAAGAAGGCAGTGAGAATAAGAAAGAATATGATCAGGATGCAATCAGAAAAGGACAGATAAGCGTAGGTAGAAAAGTCATCATGATAATGACAACCCACTTTTTCTGTTTGTGCACATTTAAATCTCATATTTGCTACACAATACTAATTATTACTGCTGTTTTCTTTTTACATACTCATGCTTTCTACTCTTCTTTGTCACTCAGGTTTGGCTAATAGGAGTAGCATGACATCATTTCAGTTCCCTTGGTTATATCCCACTTACTCCTAGCTGCACAAAGAGACGTGGGGGACGCATATTGTAGTCTTTTTCCAGCAAAATGCCCTTCATTTCAAAGTGGTTTTGGTGTGCAGGGTTCCCCTACCATAAGCAGCAGTGAATAATCAAGTATGTATTTCTAACATATATTCTCCAGATGCTGAAAAACATTAGTCAGGTCTTTAATTTTTCCCGTTGAGCCATGTCCCACAGCTTCACCTCCTTTCCTGACTATGCCTAAGTCACCTTTAATTACTGGTCACAAACCAGCGGATGATAGATTTGCACCATGGTGGATTAGCTGGAAGATCACAGATGCCACTTAAGCAAAGTTCAAACCCTTTCATGAGACTCACACAGCCAACCGAGGGAGAGGGCTCTGTCGCTCCCCATTCTCCTCTTACTATGCTTATTTCAAAAGTATAATTATCAAAATGCCACATTTGCACAGATTATCCTTAGGATAATGGTAACTTGCACCAAAACTGTATCCAGCACATACTGACTTGTAGACAGAACCACAAGCTGGCAACATTGAGAGTGGAGAGACGGGCAGTGTAATTGTCTCATTCCCAGGTCAGGCTTTGCAGAATGATAAGCTCTTCGCTGGCAACAAAATGAGGAGTGAATTTTGCTATTCTCTGAAAAATCTCAGTATGATTGGCTGTAAAACTGTAATAATGTTTTCCACATGCAAAAATATGAAAGTATCCAGGATTTATGTGTGCAGTGATTATATTTTTTCTCAGTATGATCTAAGAAAAGTTCAACAGATTTTCCAGGGAAGTGTTCTATCAGGAAAATTTAGTGTGACAACTTTCAGTTATTCCTTTTTAAAAAATAATACATGAATTTGTGCAAACAAAAGCAACATAGGAAGGGGAAAGATTCCTCTTAACTAAGAAACTGGAACAAAGCTACCATAACCATCACATATTCTCATCCTCAAAACTAATGAAAAAACATGTTTTAATCAACTATGTAATGATTCTATGATTCTATGTGATTCTTCAGCAATCTACAGATCTCAACTTCCTGGCAGCTACTTTAAGAAGCTAAAGGGCAATGAAATAGCCCCTTAATGAAAATAAATCCCTCCCTACTGAGAAGTCAGTGGCAAGGTCTGATGGAGGGACAGGTCATGCAAAGATAAGGAGTTGTCTGTCCATCAGGTCTGTTCCAGGAAGACTTTGGGCAGCATTGTACCTACATGGAAGGCAAAAGAGCCTTGATAACTTCTTTTTTAAGGTATCCAGGGTTGTTGAGATTATTCAAGTGAACCCCAAAAGTTCAGAATTGGGAATATTTAAATGTAAACTTATAGTAATTTTAGCCCCTATCTCTCCACGTAGAAGTGCAACTTGAGATCCTCCCACTAGAATTCAGAACTGTCAGGAGTAAAACTTATCTAGTTACATATTTTCTTTCAGTTTAGATATCAAAATGTAGGCAAATTTGGATGAAAAAACACCTTATAGATATACAGTTGCTTCCTAACACTCAACTCTAGAAACATTCAGCCTACATTGGGTTTTGTTTTATTTTATTTGTTTCACCTACTTTCAAATACATGAGTGGAATTCAAATACGCTAGGGGAGTCTCAAGTTACAGCTAAGAGACTTTAAGCCATTTCTTCAATAATCTGTTTTTTTGGATTCGGTTAAAACCATGCTCTAAGTTCAGAGTATCTATTTCATTTCGGATATGTAATTTTACAACTGTATAATTGCAAATATGATCTTGTATAAAAATACAATGTGATTTCTATTCTTAGTATGAGAACATACAACACAGCTATGTAACCTAACCTAAACTTCCCACATAGATACATCTTTGCAGGGAGCTCCTAATTCTCTCATTATAAAATTTAGCTAAATATAAAGAAGGACTTTTATTTAAGCCCTATTTAATGGCATAATTTAGAAACGGACTGATTTTTAAGTGGTATTTAAGGACTCTGAGGGGACATCTGCACTGGGGTAAATTTCAGTCTAGATATAATCCAGCCATCACTAAAACTAATTAAAAGAAACCCATTAACTTCAAAGGCGCATTGGCCTAAGGCCTCTCTCAGTGCAATAAGATACCAAAGTCTGATATCAACAGAAGAGGAAAAAGAAGTATGGCTTTAGTAAATAGTCTGTAGGAACCATGTTCAGCTTTAGTCCAAACATGCTTTCTTCATCTTTCTCTAGCTGACCACTCAACCATGACCCAGAAGCACATCTCCCATGAGATGCCATGTTGTTCACAATGATTGTGTTGCTTTGACTGATGCCTTTGAAAGTATGAGGACCACAAATTCACTGTTACTAAGGTTTAACCATTTGCTCTAAATTCACTTCCATCCAACATGATACTTCACAGACCTCATCACCTGTTAAGATACAGTTTCACTGTTGGTTTTAATGATCTGAATCCAGGCCTACTGCTGAATGCAGCTGTCCTGTAGGCACCTTCCCACTCTGCTCTGCCTTCTATGTTAGTGTTAGAGACATGCAGATGGCTGGGTCTTTTTTTTCCTCTTTGGTTGGCTGAGGTTTTCCCTGGATTATTTTTCAGCTGGATCTGGCCTCAAATCTGACTGATCATACCTCTGTACCCACTAGTACTAGCACCAAAGAAGAGGTGGGAAGACATGGCCAGAGAGGGACAGGGCCACATGTGGGTGGGACCTTCATTTCAGTGGCAACATGAATTTAGGTTTGGTAAAACCAATCATAAAACCACCCAAGACAAATCTTGAGCATGTCTGTATGTCATAACACTCCTGTAATAGAAAACAGATGCAAAAGACAGCCAAAGAATCATTTTGATAATATAGAAGTCCAACAACATGGTTTTAATTCGTTTTTACTTTCTTGTTCATGAAAGCCAAAATAGGATTTAATAAATCTCACAGCTTTGACAATTAAGCAGTCAGAGATGAGACAGATATAGCAAGAACCTGCACGCCTCTGGGGAATCTTTCTACCTAATTGACTCATATTTGCGAGAGAACTTTATCTTTCACAGTCCCAGCTGCCTCTAAAGTATATTACAGTAACAAACATTAGAGTTGTGCACTGATTTAATGGTATCTTTTAAAAAAAAACAACAAAACAAAACAGAAAAAGAGAATGGAAGTTTGTCCTTTACTTTTAGCAGACTGTGAACCATATTTAAAGCTGTAATCACAAACATCAAGAAAAACAGTATCATCAGGCAGTTAGATAAATGTCACTAACACATATAAATCGTAGAAGAATGCTTATAAAGAACAATGAAGTGGTGCATGTCTGGAGAGAGAGAGACTATCTGGCCAAAGAAAGTGCTTACATGAGAACAGGCTCCTAGCACAATGAATTGTCTTCAGAGGAATTAAGGCAATGACTTTTCTTTTTTTTTACTAGGCATATACCACTGGTATCCACCAGCATGGAGCTCTGCTGGACGAAGAACTCAGAAACACTGATGAGAATTTAGATAAGGGGCAATTCCTCCATTTCTAGTTCAATCTTACTCAGATAAAGGGTATATTGCATTTAAAATCATTCTTACTGGAAGAAAAAACACGTTTGGCTTCAAGGTACTCTTTTGCTTGTCTCAATGTAGTAGATACAAGCTCTTAGTCTTTGTATAGCCACCTCTCCAGCAATCAATCGCATCTCCAGCAATTTCCTCTGCATATGATCTTATCTGATGAGAATGACCTGCCTACCTGAGGGACAGCTGGACAGGAGAAAGAATAGCCTTGGGAATACTGAAGCTCTCCAAGAGATTTTTGTATGGAACATGCCACAGTTTTTTTACCTATCATTGGTAGCCTTAAGAATTTGGCCATGAACATTAGCTACAGCAATTATGACAAGCAAGGTATTATGACCTGCTATTGATAAAAATATTCAGCATAAGCTTTTATCATACTTGTTATGTTAAAGTCGCTCTATGAGCTTTCCAGAGCTAGCATTTTGTAGACCATAAACACATCAAAGGTCCTCTGAGGTTAGGGACTGGCATTCAACAAGGTCCGAGTCCTGCAATCACACGCATGAGTGTTTTCATAAGCAATCAGATGCAGGCTCAAGAGCTCAATTTAGACAACTTGTGTTCAAATCTAAGCTTGTAATCTACCTGTGGGCTGCACTGTTTACTTAAACTTTCCTTTTTTAGAAAGCACTGTGGTATTTTGCATGCTTTGGTACAGGCCAGCTCCAGTGGTTATGTAAGTGCTATAAATACACCACAAAAAATAACAGGAAACTGCCAGAATTCTGTTATGACAAATACAGCATTCAAACACTTTAAACGTGAGAAAGTAAATCCCGTTTTAGAGGAACTGCCAGCTGCGGTGGTTTGGAGACACTAGTTTTCCACACAATGCGCTAAACTGCAGGAGGAAGCATGAGGTTTTCCCCATTCCCAGAACGAACTGCACCATGAAATACTCACATAGATCACTCGGCTTGGGGAACCTGATGTACTTGAAGCGGGTACAGAAATAATACTCTCAGATGAAGTCCTTGTTTCCTATGGCAGGAGAAGTGAAACAGATAAGAAATAGAGGAGAGGGAGAGAAAATGTAACTGTCACATCAAAAAGTGTGTGCAAGACGTTTAACTTCATTTAAACTTTACCACTCAAAAATGGCATATTACAGTGAGCTCCAAATATACAGGTGTACCGAAGAGTTAGAAATAAAATACCATATTCAGTTCAATCAAATTGACCTCTGGAAATGCAAAAATAATTTTATATATGATTTTCTTTTCCCCTCCCTTCTGAATGAAATGGCCTGGAGCACTTCTGGACTGCCAGAACAGCTTTTGGGCACTAGGTGAAACCACTACAGGCTGCCATTGAGATGATCATTCAACATGGACAGTGAAAATGTATTGCTCTTCTGCACACTTAAAGCACATTGCAATTTTCCAGAATTTGTGAAATCACATGGAATTGCCATTGGTGCAGTCATGTGACATGCAAACCATACTTCTTTTTCAGGATGTCCCTACGGGAGGTCTAATGCGACAGAGAAAAACACTCTGAAGAAAACTGCACTATTTCAATGTTTTAAGCTCCGTTAAAGTCAAATGACAGTTTTGGATTAACCTCAGGATTCCCTAGGTAAAGCTTCAGAGCTTCTTTCTGTGTCATGTGCATCGGTGGACAGTGTTTTAAAAGCACACAGTGTAGCATGACCTTAAAACACATAATATACCTGACTGAATGTATTTGATAACTCTTAATAAATTCCTGGAGTGCTTTCAACGGCTTCCCTCAACTCAGACGTGCACCTTGTTTTTAAGAACAACTACAATTCATTAAAATTTCTAACTTTTGCAATCAAATTGCAGAGAGGGCTTGTTCTGAGGTACTTCTGCAGATTGCTTCTGTGCTTCCTTATGCTGTTCAGCTACTCCCACAAGTTGTCCCATTTCTCCTCCTGGTGATTAAACCCTGCTCATTCCAGATCTCACACATGCACCTTATTCTCTACACAATCCATTATCCCTTTTAGCATCCCCAGTCCATGCCTGCTGGACATCATCTCCTAGCTTTTGCAATAAAACCTCACATCTCAGTTGACTCCACTGCTTCTGTTCAGTTCTTTTCTCTGTACTATGCATTTTTATTCCCCCTCCACCTGCCTCTTTATTGTTTATGCTTTTTGATACTCTTTATTCTGTCTTTTGCTACTTTGATTTCTTCTGTCTTTTCCAGCTTCATCCCTTCTGCTTACAATCTCACTTTCCTATCATTTTCCCTTTTCCTGTCACTCTCTTCCACAACTTCTTTTTCCCTTCCATTCCATCTCCAAAGTTTTGGAGTGTGCTGCCACTTACTCCTCCTGCCTTTGTCACCTACTTTGATTACATGCTTTGCACATATCTATATAAATATACAGAAAGATAACTTTTAAAAACAACAAACCACGAAGGTTGACCAGAAAATCTGTCAACCAGTATATCCCATTCTCAACTTTACAAGTTATGTTGAAAAGTCCATTACTACCCTCTTTGAAACAGCATCCTTTCTTGGTTTATTTTTTCAGTCATGAGTGTAAAGACCAAAAAAGAGGAAAAACCCAAAGAAAAGGAAAAATGACTAGACTTTGAAAATTTCTGTGAGCTCCATTCTGTTTTTCTCTTCCCTACTCAGGCGAAACCCCCGCGGACTTTCAGTTACAGATGTCTTCATCTCTGCTGGGGAAGGGTCAGAGTCCCAGTGCTCGGAAAGACGTGTTACAAATGAGTCCGCCTTTACACAATATCCTACAAGCACACTTTATTTGCCTTTCTGAGGAAAAGGCAGCCAGTAGGGACCCAGTACAACCTTGTTCGGTCTTTGAAAGAGGAACAAAAGAACCCAAACCCAACTACATTTTCAATAAATTACATGGGGCTTTAGTCTTGCAATTTCAGTTACTC
Organism: Psophia crepitans; assembly: GCA_013399095.1. NCBI lineage: Eukaryota > Metazoa > Chordata > Aves > Gruiformes > Psophiidae > Psophia > Psophia crepitans. The sequence goes on from VWZZ01001519.1 coordinate 229,186, forward strand.
AGCCACAATAAAATCCTTAGGAAGTCTGAAATACTGCTTAATAGTATTATGCTGAATCATCAGCACTTGTTAAACTATTTTGACAATTTTAAATACATATGTATTGAACAATATTTCATATTGAAATGGTACTTATTTGATATTCAGAGCTTGCCATAAAGAATACCAGAGCAATTGCTTCCCAAACACATCAGTACAAAACATACAGCCAAGATCTTCAGGGCAAAGCTCAAAACAAGGTTTTTTTCAAAACTGTGGTTTAGTCAAAGTTGCACTTGCTACCACACCAGATTTGTAAACACTTTTTATAGCTGCTGCCTGCTGTTCTGACTTGTCCCATGTGCCTTGTGTCCAAGCCTTGACAAACCAAAGCAAGGTTTTTCAAAACAGAATACCAGGGATACAACTTGGAGCATGAGAGAACATTAGAGCTGAAAAACCCCATACTTGCCCTCTGCATTAAATGAGATAGTTGCATCTCAGTCCCACCACTTCAGAGAGATGATTTCCCCAGCCACAGATTAATTCTTCATTTCCTAGGAGCAGCTTATTCATCTGCTAACCCTGTAATTATTAAAGTTGCCAGAACTCCCCCCTTTTCCCCTTGCTCATAGACAGATGCACAAATCATCCAACTTAAGGAGGTACTTAAACCCAGAGATTAAATTAAGTTGGGGCTGGCTTGCCAACATTTTGCAAACAAATAATAAAAAAGAAATTCCAAGGAGAGATTTTTTGTAAAAACAAATAAAGTGAAACTCCTCTGATCTTTTAAGTGCACAGCCACATAAAAAGAGAAGAGGTCATGCACTGATCACATCATAACCAGAAGTTAAAAATTAACATTTTTTTCTTATGCGTATTTTCACATTTTTCCTTATTCAGCTTATATATAACTCTTAGGTCAGCATTCTCCTGAAGTTGTAGCTTTAATCACTAAGTAAAAGCAGAATATTTATACTACATTATTACGCTACATTAACCTACCAGATTTCTGTAATTTAAAATTTAAAATTACAGTAGTGAAAAATTCCCAATCTTTCCATCCAGACCCACTGCCAAGAAAAGGGATACAGAATAGTATGACAATGGAATAACACTGGGTAAAAGTATGGTCTTTTTACAGATTCACAGATTGGTAGGGCTTGAAAGGAACCTCCGGAGATCAGCTATCCAACCCCCCTGCTAGAGCAGGATCAGCCACAGCAGGTTGCACAGGATTGCTCCCAGGCAGGTTCTGAATCTCTCCAGAGAAGGAGACTCCACCACCTCTCTGGGCAGCCTGTTCCAGTGCTCCGTCACCCTCAGAGTAAAAACGCTTTTCCTTATATTGAGATAGAACTTCCTGTGAAGTTCCTTACCTTGTTTTTTTCTTCAGCCTTTGCAGCCTGTCTACAAACTGGATGCCAAATGGATGTACCTGGAAAGTAAATTTAAAGTTCAGCTTAATTCAGTTCCACAGTAAGAACCTTAAAAGGTTTAAAACAAGAACCTGATTAAACTTTCTTAGAAGGTTTTATAAGACACAGCATACTCATTGATTCCACTGCAGTCACTATTTCAGGGATACTTTCAAAACTTCTCAATATCAGTAAGCCTGATCGCACACACTTTAAGGACTAGGCACTTCAGAAACCTATGTGGGCTTCAACACGAGTTCAACAGCAAAACCTCAGTCCTAAGAAGTGCGACATGGGATTTTTACAACTTCTCCAGCCCAACCTCCTGCTCAGAGCAGGTCCCACCACAGCAAGCAGTTCAGGGTTCTGCATACCTCCGAAGATGGAGATCCCACAGCAGCTCTGGGCAACCTGTTCCGCTCTCATTGTACTTTTTTTTTTCCTTCTATGCAGTCAGAATTTCCTGTACTCTTATAATACATACTCTTGTAATAGTCTGGCCCAGGTCACACTAAGTAGTACACTGTGATGGGATAGACTAGCATTGTGGCATTTAACACCAGCTGAAAATCCAGTCTTTCTGAATTATTCACTGTACTCATCTTGCACCTCCTATATGTTTGTCTCTCATAAGTCAAACAGTAAAGAACTGCAAAAACTCAGGGGAGTATCTACCCTCGAGGAAGCAGGAAATACAGAATGCACCAATTCTCTACTCCATGTAAGTACCGGGGAGAGGATTATGAACTCCAGATATAAAAGGAAACACAAGTGTGAGAATGAAAGTTCATAGTTTTGCATCAGTCACAAAAACAAAAAAAACTTAAAAAATTGAACACAATGTTCAATACTCAGTCTTCAACGGAAGTGCAATGTGTGTAACTATAATAATAATAATTAAAAAATTGTAATTTATCATAGTAAAAAAGAACATTTATGTTTATACCAGTCTGAGCTCGGACAAGCCACAAAGTGAAGCTCTGCACAGTCAAATAACATGAGTGCCTTGCAACTTCTGTCTGACTAAATGGGAAGTTGAGAACTTCTGTGTTATAAATATTTAATGTTGATACTGGGTGGAGAGCACCAAGAAGATTAATTGGAAATGCTTTGTTTCCACAGCAGTTTGACAGTTTTCTAACCAGTGGATTTTGGAAACAAGATAGAATTAGAAAGTCTATTTCCCAGAAGACAGATGGAGATCATTAGAATTTATTTCACAAAAATAACCCAGATGAACTCTGACTCAAGCAGTAAGACTATCTATAAGTACAGACTGGATACATTATGTTTACTAAGTTACTGAAGTTTTTTGGGACTGAACCACTAAGAACCGTCTTTACACCACCTATAAATTCAATGTTAATTTATCTTCCAATTATGAGTGTGTCTGAGCTTGCTCACTGAAAGCGTTTGCCCCAACTGCTGCAGAAGTTGATGTAATGGTTTCAAGAAGTATTTAGATGAACTTTTTGATTACTCCTATCTGTGGTCAAGCAAAACTGGCTAGGAAACTTTTTCATACAGAAGAAATAGAGTCCTTTCACCCAACGGTCATCTGTTGGATGACCACTGATGACTCAATTCCTGCTAAGGAACATGCAACACCTAAAGGAACTTTACAGTAGTTTATTAAGAAGTTTATGACGAACAAGTTATAAAACCCCGGGCTCTGACATTTTTTATTATCTAACACGTCAGGGCAGGCCGTCCAAATACCAAATCACAGATCTTTTATGAAGTTAACACCAGTTTCTAACGGAAACAGCTCTTCACGTGAAGACAAAACGTGTATGGTTGTAAGGTGGTATGAATGTTTCATACATCAGAAAATACAGTGAGTAAGATGTGTCCAAATTAACAGGATCTGAGCAAACTTTGTGATTACTTGAATCAAAAATCAGCACAAACCCTAACAAATATTCACCCTTACAACAAACTGATCTGAAAAAGAAGATTCACTGCAACCCAGCTTCAGAGAGTTTGAAATCTAGAAGCAAATTTGTAGTTTGGTATCTTTTTTAAAGCATTTATTTCCCAGGGGATTTAGTACCACTAAGCTACTTTGCAATTGGAAGAACCACAGCATTTTCTGGCGCCTGAGGGAGAATCCATGAGCACAGACAAGGATCATTATGTCCTTTAATGAGCTACTTCTTGTTGTAAACCAAAGTGACAATAAAATTGTCATTTTGAATAACATACTAAATTATAATTAGATCGTATTGAGACCACTGTTGTGTTTTAAATAAAGTCTAACTTTTCCAGCTTAATGAATGATTTCAAAGGATGCTTCTAGAAAACTGTGGACAACTGCAAAGTTGTAATACAGATCTGGGCAAACATGTGATTTTAAGATAATCCACCAGCCTTGGAGTTCCCACATCCTACTGAGTTTCTCTTTTCTGTTTTCCTTTGAAAAAGGAAAGACATAGGCAAAGACATAGGCAAAAGCCTTCATTTTCTCTGGTGCCTGACCCTGTATTTAACTGTGTAGACATTGTTTTCTTTGATGAGTTTAGTACAGCTAAAAGTTGCTACATATGAAATACAGATTTTAGCTCATATGTATGCTAAATAATATCTTTCCCCATTGAACAGATCATTGTGCATGCTGTTTTCTGTTACTCCTGAAATTCCCTGACAAGAGAGATGAATTTCTCCCTGCATAGTTTTCTCCTAAGCCATGCAAGCTTATGGCTGCATAAAGTGTAGGCATACTGTCTGGTAAGGGCTTCAGCTCCACGGCATCCTCTTCTCCACCCTGAGGGCAGTTAGGTCTGACTGAGGGGAATTCAGGTAAGGACCTTCAGATTTTCTCCTCGCTCCCAAATGGGCAATGGGTACAGAACCGGACTTAAAACTGCTTTATGGAACTCGCTGTCCCACATGTGTGTTAACTTTCATCTGGACCATTTCTCACTGCAGAAAAATCTGCATTTTTTTAGTAAATGAAACATTTTATATTCTTCACTGTCGAGTACTTCCATCTGCAGGAAATAACTGCTACCACTCCTCCTTTCTGTGATTCACACTTTATTGGGTTTGAACAGAGGGAGACGTAACAGGGAGTAAGAAGCAACAAGTGTTTGCTTTTGCTTTTCTTTAGACTACACGTTGCGTTCTTCACTTTCTTTGGCAGTTACGAGATGAGAATATGTGCAAAACAGCTCAGCCATGCTAGCAGGTATGGGTAAAAGCGCCATGCTGGCAAATGTAGCTGCTTTGGTTTTGGGGATTGGTTGATTTCATAGAATCACAGAACCTCCTGAGTTGGAAGGGACCCATAAAGATCATCGAGTCCAACTCCTGGCTCCACACAGGACCAGCCCAATCAGAGCAGATGACTGAGAGCGTTGTCCAGACGCTGCTTGAGCTCAGCCAAGCTCGATGCTGTGACCACTGCCCTGGGGAGCCTGTTCCAGGGCCCCACCACCCTCTCTGTGAAGAACCTTTTCCCGATCTCCAACCCAACCCTCCCCTGTCACAGCTTCATGCTGCTCCCTCAGGTTCTATCGCTGGTCACCAGAGGGAGGAGATCAGCGCCTGCCCCTTTGCTCCCCCTCTTGAGGAAGCTGCTTGTATTTACCTTGGAGATACATTTCTTCTCCTTCTGCAAACATCTGACTGCACCTGACACATCGTGCGCACGTTGGGTGATAATGTTTTTCTCCTGCCTGTTTGCGAAAAAAGGCACAGATGATTAAATATACTGATCAATTTAGCAGCTTCACTATGAGCAGCTCTTCTTTTATCCTCTAGAATATGAGTAATTAAAATAAATTATTTAATGCCAGTTAGTTCAACGATCTCCTACAATCACAATCTTACTTTTTCTTACAGACAATTCATGATTTAAAATGTAATTATGGTCTTGCCAGCACCAAAAATGTTAATGTGCAATAGCTAAGTCTCCAAATTTACAGAACAAAAAGAATTCTACACAGCAAATGCATTTTTCCTGTAAGTGCAAGGTAACTTAGGACTCACCTGTAGAAGGAAGCTGGAAGGTCATAACCTTGAGCATAAATTTGCGTTTCACTGTATGTTCTTCCTGATCCCACTGAATATATACTCTTAATGCACAGCAAGAGCCATGTTGTTCAAGGAACGTTTGTATCTGCTTTGAAAGTGTCTGTCAGGTAACGGGTACTAAATGGTTTCCATGAGGAATGTGTGTGATGTGCCTATAGGAGTGTAAGTTCAGAGCTGCCACTTTTGGGTGCTGGGTGCTGAATCCCTCATGTGCCCATTTTCATTCACTGGAATAAGAATAGGACTGAGTCCTAAATTTGCTCAGAACAGCTTGGTACCTTCCCAATTTTCATAAACTTAAATTTCAAATTACCTTATAACCCCATTAATTTATCTGTTGCACCATTGACCTCAGTGTTTTTCAAGGAGACATCTACCTGCTAAAAGGAACTAGGGCTTGTCTACATCAGAACACCAATGTCTAATGCAGACAAGGGTCAAGTTAACCTCGAATGACCGTCAGAAATGAAAGCCAAAATTCTTGCATCACAGGATTAATGCAGGATTCAATTTTAGTAGGTTGGCCAAAATTCACTTCTATGGTCGACTGTGGGCAAACTTGTTTGCTCTGGTTCCCACAAGCAAGGACAGCAGCACCACAGGGCAACGCTGGCTTGAGCCAGTAACAAAAATAGCATTCAGGGAGGTGTGCTCTTCTGAGTGAAGAATGTGGGTCAGCCCCTCCAAACTGCACCTGCACCCCATCTTTCAGATGATACTCACAAAACAGAGTTCAACAGCCCCATGCTGGCTCTTGCGCATGCTCCCAGCAGTCCCCACTCTTCAAAATTCCTACAGAACTGAAAGCCAAATCTTGGCATCTCCTTCCTCTTCCTTAAGCCCACACTCTTTTGTGATAGATAGAATGGCCCATGGTTAAAGTGACTTAAGGTCACTTTAACTTCCATTACAAACAAAAGCCAGCTGACCAAACACCTTTAAAGCTTAGAGATGAGTTAGACTAAGTTTAACTTAAAGTTAAGCTACATCTGACTTCAGTAGAAGTTCTCCTGGAGTTAAAAATAAGCAAATTTTGGTCCATGTAGAATGTCTCATATCCTGTTTAGCTGGAAAAGGTTAAAAGGGCATTGTGTGTACCTTTAAGAAATTACTATCAAGTATTGCCCCACGGTGTTCAGCACGTAAATAGGCCCTGACAGCATTGCATTGTAAATCCCCCTTCTATTAATCTAGAAATTTAACACTGTTACTACAGGAATGATTTGTCTTACTCTTTTTCATTGCCTGAATGTCAAACCCTTCAGAGGTATTTATACCAAAGAACATAATCTGTGTCTTGGGGCTATTTTGTCATTCACAATATCAAATACAGGAGTGTGATAAACCTAGGTTAAAGAATCTCTGATTTTACTTCATCAGTGTTAAGTGGGTTCACCCCTGAAAACCTGTTGCTGTATTTTAAATCAGCAATAAGGAAGAGAAATGCGTCACATCAGAATTGCCATTTTACAAACAGCTTTGTTCCAGTTCACTCTTTTTCTGGTGTCACTTGTGCAGACTGCTGGGTGATTTCTCAAACTTTAGACATGGAAGATGGTGACTACTACCTGTGTTGACACATTAAAGCATCAGACTTCGAAGTATCCGTACCAGGTTTAAAAATAAACCTCAGGTTTAAAATTACTTGACTGAGTGCAGGTGTTTTAAGCACAGAAGGTTATTTAACTATCATGAGATAAACTTAAATTTGGAATATCAAGCTGAAAAGAAATAGAATTTCCCTTGGAAGTACTGAACAAGCATTGCTAACGCAATGCATAGCCTCAATAATTCCATTGATTCAGCGCAGCTGATACAATTCCCAGGATAACAACTCTCTGGGGGAATTCAATTACGCCTTTGCTAAAATAAACTGTCAGAACACATTCTCAGACAACATGGATGCATCACAGAATAAAATCCATTTGCCTAAATTTAACAGCAAAACCAAATACACCACTTTAATTCACTCTGTAGAGTAAGTAGTATCACCTAGCTGCAGAATGACACTGAGACCTCTTTTTACAACTTAGATACAATTATAACAGAAAAATCAAGGGGAAAAGGTGTAGTGATCCTTTTGTTGATGCTCACACCAGCATAACTCCTATGGATTTTGCATAATTAACTCTGAATTAAAATGGGACCTACTGAAACTCTTCATGTAACTCTAAGTGCTCACAGTCATCTTTGTTCCCCCTCTTTAAAATTTTTAATGATGTCCCTCTTCTAACCAAAGTGCCAAAGACAAGACATGGTAGACTCTTCACCACTTTAAGTATTTATAACAAATCATACCACCTTTCTAAATGAAAGGTGATAGATAAACCTCAGGTTAGGGAATTGATAGGGGAATTAGCTAATAATATTCCCTGATATGTTTATACAGTTAGTCTGATTTGTGATAGCACAAATTATATTCACACCTAGGACCTGGGTGTGTTGGGTCTGAATGTGAATCACCCTCACTTGGGTAAATGGCAAGGAGGCTTTCATCCGTGTCCCTTTCTCCTCTCTGTTCAGACTATTTCAGAGGCTTCATCTCATAGATGCACATTCAGTTCCAGCAGAACCCAGAAATTTTATAAGCTTAGGGCAGCAATTGTTTTATGTCTTCAGTTTAATTGTAATGATGGCCTCATTATTTTTTTCTTTTCTTGGTTATATTGATGTGGAGGAGTTTAATGCAGCAAACAAATTCCTAACCATACAGTTACTTCTTCTTTGCACAGTTTGAAAGCTTAGTTTGACAGATTGTTGTCTCAGTGTTTAATAAAATACCAACACACACATAGCACAGAAGAAACGACATTCATCTCTGAGAGATCTCTTAAGATTCAGGTGGTAGATTGCAAGAAACTTTCTCAATATCCTACATTTGCTTCAAGACTGCACCAGGCCTTCATGTCCAGGCATCCAGATGTGAATACAGTAACATTAAAATATCAATTTAAAGATTAATTCTCAGCTGAGATCTCCCTAAATCTCACAGCAAAGCGTGTCCTTAGCTTAGGACAGTACTTAGCACAGTACGCTACCAACAGCTTTATTTCTTTTCAAGTGACCACACCAGCTTTCCACAATCACCAAGTCAAAGTGTGTAATTTAAAGGTGGACTCAAAAGAGTCCTTAGCACTCTGAGACAAAGTATTATGAACTATTTTATTCCAAGTATGAGGGCCTGCTTTGAATGGCAAATCTCCTCTGCACAGCAGGCAGAGCCTTCTGGGCTGGAGCAATGTGAGGAACGTGCTTCACTCAAAACAGGACCAGAAACCTCTGCAACAAAGTACATACAACCACCTTTTCTCATTTCTTGTAGCTTCAGGGCTTGAACTAGATAAAAGAAGAATTAATGTGATGCAAAAATGTGAATCACATCATTTAAAGCACAATTTGAAGACAGTAGGGAGTGTTATCCTAAAGTCTGCAGAGCGGTATGAACACCAGGCCTGGGAAACAGGCAATGCTAGCAAAACTGGGGTAATTCAGACTGGAAGGAATAACCTTAACTACCGAAAGCTGAATTTTAAATTAGCTGTCATCACTCAGGAAAAAGATACTACATTACTGTAGACAGCTCAGCGAAAACCTCTGCTCGTTCTCTGGCTATGCCTGCAATAACTGATGAAGTGGTAGAATATATAAAAGATGATATGTATAATAATTGCAACTCTATCACAACGACACTGCTCGTCTGGCCTCTCATGCCGTTGCTATGACTCTCACTGATGTCATTTTTTACTGCACTTGACGAGTGACAACTGCTTATGGATTGACACATGAGGGACTGAACCAGAGCAGCCTAGAGCTCAAAGCGCAAGCCGAGTCCTGGGAAGAAGATTCAAGATTTCTGATGACTCTCTCACACGTGAAGTCAACGTACATCCTACCCCACCGCATCATTCACTTAGTGAAGTAGCTAGTAAAGGGAAGAAAGAAAGCAGACAAAATCATTTCATGTTAAACTTGTAACTATTTGGTTCCTTTCCTGAGAATGAAATGTTTTCAGTAAACATTTTCTTGTAAAAAATAAATTAAAAATACTAATAAAAAAATCTACCTCATTATCAAAATGCACAGTGGTAACTGACATCATTTACTGCTGGGAGTAAAGACTTTGTGGAAGTGAGACAAGGTTAAACCGCTGCAATGACTCAATCATAGCAAAGCATACTTTTTCATTCTAAGGGTATAATACAATATAGGTTGCTGTAATAGTGCATTATTACCACCCAGTGTTATCTATTGAGGTAGGTCTAAATCCTGCCATCCTCATACTCTAAAATCTCCTAATGAAGTCCTAACTGTATCCTATCCTGAACAAAGATAATGGAAGTCAGTCTACAAAACACTGAGCCTGCTGGAATGCCAAGGCGTGGTGCAGTTGCATGACCCAGAAACAAAGCCCACAGAAGACTGGTATAAAGCATTCTTAGTTAAAAGCTTTTCACATGGAACAAATTTGCTGGAGAGTTGGGTCATCACCAGACAACCACCTTGTTCAAAGGGACACAAAATAAAGCACAAAACCACCGACAGTCAATAAGGGTTTCCATCAGGCAGCTTCTCACCCTGAAATGAAGGACTAAAGCTCTTACGAAAGACCTACCACCTGACTGCTGTTCTCTGTTTCAGTGGAAGGGAGTTACTACTTGTTTGCGATGGGAAGGAGAAAAATATTTAGGTACTGAAGTGACTGGCAGAAGTTTAAAACTTCAGTTAGACAATAAATTATTCTCTTTTTTATACTTTGTCTCAATTTCCTTAGTAGTTTTCATTCACAGGGGCTATATTAAAGGATACTGAGATTTCTCCAGGCACACTTCATAACACAGCTAATAGTAGAAATATAATTCACTTTAAAGTCAGGACGTGTGCAAGTGCACCACAGAGACAGAATAATTCGGGTTGGAAAGGACCTCAGGAGGTCATCTGATCCAACCTCCTGCTCAAAGCAGGGTTGATGCTCAGTTTAGACAAGTCCGCTCACAAAATCGCTGAGTTTGATATTGAAAACTTTCAAGGATGGAGACTGCACATCCTCTGGGCAGACTGCTCCAATGCTTCGTTATCCTTACAGGCAATTACACTTACTACATCTTATCCAGTCAGAATTCCCCCTCTTTTGATTTATGATGCTTTCCCACCATGCACCTCAGTAAGGAGCTCATCTCCACATCCTCGAGAGCTTCCTCATAGGTACGGAAATGCCACTATTCGGTCCTCCTAAAGCTATCCCTTCACCAGGCTGAACAAGTCCAGCTGCCTGGGAATCTCCTCACCAGATATGTGCTTCAGCCCCTCAACTATCAACATTTCAGTTAATCATCATCTTTTGGTATGGGAGAGGACAAATCTGGACACAGAATCCTGCCTGTGGACTAGAGAATGCTCAGTAGAAGAGGTTATCTTCAATTTACTGGCTGTGTTCCCATATAAACTGCCCTCTATGCTGGTGGCTTTCATTGCTGCCAGCAGACACTGCTATCAGGTTTAGCCAACTGTCCACCAGGACCCCAGATATCCCATATGCATCTCCAAGCACTTATAATCGAATATAAGACATCAAAATAAATCAAGATGTGCTTGATGTACATACACCATACGGAAACAGAACACAAAACCAAGACATTTCTCCTTGATAAATGAATCCCCTACCACTGTCAGCTTATGTTCATGGATTCATATGAGTAGATTTGGGGAGAAAAATCTCTTAACACTGGGTAAGGGAAGTTCATTATCTATCATTTTATCTTCAACATTGAGGAGTATATACCTTCACTGGGAATTTTTTTTCAGAGTATGCAAAACACAAAAGGTGGAAAGCCACTTAACTCCTTCAATGGATATTTAATTCATCCTGGGTCTACTTCCTCATTCATTCCCAAAATGATTGTTTTAACTATTACAGGAACACATGGTTCTTTTTCTTAGGTGGCAGAAACGTATGGGAAACTGATAACGAAATACAGGTATAAAAAGGAACTCCAGGTGTTTATCTTTATGAAATTTAACAAGTTTTTGAAGGAGGTATAGCATTTCAACACTAAATGGCCCAAGCGGTCACTGCACTGATTTATGGAGGCATATTCACAATTACTGTAAGTAAATGCAGTTCCCTGACTTTGGCTGAGCTAAGGGTTTAGTTTCTGCTCTCAGAACTAAATTAGTTATTATTTAATAACTCTCTGACCTAACAGCATAGAACTGGCCCAGAAAATCTTCCTAACAAGTTATTCCGCCTACTAGGCTGAAATCAGAAGACAACAAGGGGCACAGCACCACACTCAAGTGTTGTTCAATGGCCACACACTCATAACTGCCATTGCATTCACATAGTCCATGCTATGAGGACTATACTGCCTCCATAAACTGGATTCTATGAGGTATTTTCAAATTAGAGTAATGACATTCAGAAAACCAGATAACCTTTGCTGCTTGGAGTAGAATACTGTGCTCAGTTACCAGCTTTAAGTATAACCACATAAAATCTCCATTCACATTTATTAGTAAAACCAGAGTTTTGCATATGCTACAGAAGAACTGGAAGGATTACTGAGTAATAGTTGTATACGATACTGGTTAAGTTAGTAAACAGCTGTCATGTCATCTACTGGGTATGAAGGGACAGGCAACCTTATCAAGGTAGAGGTATTTGGTAAAATATCTATCGCTTATGTTATACAACAGTGCCGAGGAGAGAAAAGCATGAGAGCCAGGAGACAAAGAGAGAATTATGTGGAGGAAAACTCTTACTAATTCTCTTAGTCACAGTGGACCTGACTCACCACTGAGTCACTTCAGCAGTGTGCCAGGGCAAATGAACCATTTTCAATGGGGTTTACACCAGCGTAAATGTAGTGTAATGTTTTGAATCAATCCTTTTCCTCATCCTCTCCTCACTGGATTAATTTATCATCCCACTAGATGCCAAGAAACAGTCATGTGAAACGTTCAATACATGCACCTGAAGCATTACTTACAGCTTTAGCTGTCTCACACGTACGGCTATTTCGTATTGTCTTGGTTCTGGCTCATCCCGCTGTACTTTGCAGAGCCTTGAGACTTCCCACCCACATCTGAGTCATTTTTACTGCCTCCCACACACTCTTTATTCTTCCAGGTATAAAGTGCAGATCGAATGTACCAACAGGGACATTTATCGCAGAATAATAGTAACTTAATATATACTGAACTCTCAGAAGTTTCCAATGCTTGCAGGAGAAATAAAAAAATAATTAAAAAACCCTGAAGGGAATAACTAAGAAAAATCAGGACTATTATAACTGTAGTCTTATTCTGTGACATCTGCGAACAAGTTCTGAATCAGGAGCAAATTCAGCCCTGTCACAGTCAGGAAAAGGTCAATAGTGCATCTTTTCTACAGGATTTGTATATGATCTTGTAAATCAAAATGGTATGTCATGCCTAAAATCACTGATTTTGTACTTAGTTGCTTTTGTTACACAATGAGTGATCTGCTCCTTTTGTCTTTTTCTTCCCAGCTTTGCAAATTTTTCTTGCCACCCACTGAGGCTGGAAGAGGCTTCTCTTTTCCATTTGCTCAACAACCTCCTTCATTTCTTTTCCACTTTCCTCTCCCACTCCTTAAAACCCACTTACAGACCAAGACAAGCTGCAGCTGGCTCCCACTTCTGCCATGCCTTGATAGGGGAGAGAGAGCAAAGAAGGAGAAAGATGACTTGCAGACATAATCCCCTTCGTTTTCAACTTTGCAGCTGTGGATTTAGCCCACTCATTTCAGAGGGGAAGAATGAAGCTGCAACCAACACCAAACAGCCCTGGAGAGGCAGCATGATTTATCAGATGAAGCCAGCACAGCTCTTCTCACGTTGGTTGTGGTGATCCAGGCTGCAAACATCTGAGAACAGAAGCTGTCATACTGTGCCTGAATAAGGACTGATATTTTCCGATTCCTAAATTTAACTGGGACTGGAAATGCTGCTGTCTTATGCAGAATTGACATTACAAGTCCTTCCTGGAAGTAGGAAGCTGCTACTTTCAGACTCATCCACACATTTCCAGTTCCAGGTACCACTAGGAAGTTCCTAGTTTGGGGAGAAAAAAGCAATCTGAAGAAGCACAAAAAAATGCTGAAGGTTGGCAGAATGAAACACCTTAAAGGTACAAGAAATGAGTCACACAGGCAGCTGTCCTGCTATTAGCAGACACACTGAACTGCTGTCACAGGGTACTGAGCATCCCAGAGATACTTTATCAACAAAGCCAATTGTCACTAAGTGCACTTACTGCTGCACCACTGTCATGGTTACGGGAGAGAGCTGGAGGGAGGCGCTTGTGCCGTTGCCTGGATCGCGGGTAGGTACAGGGCACTGCAGAGCAGTGCTCCGACCGACCGCAGCGTGCCCCAGGCGTGTCAGAAGTCCACCAGAAACGAAAGAAATTATGCAAAGTAACAGGATTAGGAACTGAAGACATCCAAAAAGTGCAACGTATCACATTGTCAAAATACTCAAATGCTGGTGAACAGCACCAGGTAACTGCATCACCACAGCAACACGCTGCGTAGAGAGGCATCGCAGCTGGCGTACTGTGTGCTGTTCGTGTCCGAGGCTCAGAAGGTATCAGGGTGACTCCTGGAAGCACTGCTCTAATGCTTTTATTAATCGGTTAAGATAGTTTAAGAGTTAACTGGTGCTACATTTTTGCACGCTGGGAAAAGGCAGTGGACAGCATTCATTCACCTGTCTGCCAGGCTTAGGAGTCAAACTATGCACTAAAACTGTCACACACAAACCCACACAGGCACAAATGCACAGGAGCACTACCGGGGACTTTTTCTGTACATACAAGAACAAGAACAGAAAAGAAAGCAAGCAACTGGAAAAAAACTAAACCACAGCCTGCAATAGTCATTCTTTCCTCTGTATCAACCAGTTCAACCAGTTTCCCTCAAATTCTGAACTTCTATATTCTAGTATCCCTTACTTTGGTAAAAAGGTAACACTCTTAAGCTATTACCAAATATAAGTGCTCTTAAAAAACCTAAAAACTTATTTACAAGGTAAAAACAATGCAAAGAGTTCCCTTTAACATGTACTGTTTTTTCCTGACATGCCAACAATTTTAAGTTTTCAACAGTTCACTTAATAAATATGGATAGGTGTAGCTCTGCGATCCTGGAGGGAAGAGGTGGCTGAAAAAGCGAAAGGATGAGGGTGGAAGAAAGTTGAGGTGAATACCTGAACCAATACAAGTGGGCTAGAGCAAAGGCTAAAAACTAAGGTCAAAACATTTCCATTGCTATTTATATGCTTGCTGATAGTATTTTTAATGATGCCTGTTTAAAGCAGAAAGTCTAAGTCAGGTGTCAATTAACACTTACCCAGCCAAGTTGAGGTACTATGCACTGATGATGAACCTGCCTTTGCAAACCAGCAGCCCCGCACAAATGCAAGTGGCACCAAAACACAGACTGTTCTCAAGCCGCAGAACGCCTTGCACCTCAGCAAACACTACGCATTGAGAGCGCTAGTTAATGCTTCCTACCTTAGATGGTTTCCTTTTGCAACAGCTAGCGCTGGTTTATTTAGATGTATCTTTTCCAAGTTTTCCTTCTTCTCTTGTGATGTGAGAAAACTGGCGCAGAGAGCAGTTTCTAACTGAAGATCAGTACTGACGCTTGGATCCTTTTGCTGCTTTGACAGCCTTCACAAGGCTGTCCACGCTAGAGGAAACCCTTCCGTCGTATAGACGGAGCCGTTTTTATTGCATGTTTCAGTATTAATGCCTGTATTACAAGCTGCTCAAGTACCTTTCACACATCACTAGGTTTTGTTGTTAGCGAAACAGCAGGGTAACAGACATTTCAGAATGAACCATTCTTCCACACTGCAGGCAGAAATTTGTACACCCCGCTGTAAAGAATTAGTCTCGTCTCTCTGCTATATCGAGACTTTCACAAAGGGAAAGGCAATTCATTTACAAAGTAGATGTGGCTGCAAGCAAAACCGGCCCAACCCTGAGGCAAAGTAAAAAAAAAAAATAATGCAAAAAATAAGATTCATGTTTTAATTAAAAAATCAGGGAGGTATAAGTGGCATTTAATTGACATAAATAATGGACATTTCCAGTCTCATTCCTGCCTAGAGTGTACTGCGTTTGTTCCCTTATTTCAAAGTCACACAGGGTTATAATTAATATATTTTAAAAAAATACCTTGATTACGATTTTCTAGACATTTACACATATGTGTAAAGCAGAAAAATGTTAACCCTTTCTTCCCCCACATACACTGAGTGCCATGCTGCCATGTTAGGATGTGAGATACAGCAGCTGGACCCATCTTTACGATTATTAAATGATACAGCCATTGTCACCTGCACTTATAGGAAACATTTACACCACCACCGTGTAGCTGTAAAATCATGTATATCATGGGACAGCTGTAGACAGAAGTCTAATCAAGTACTGAAAATGCCCCTCAGTGCTTACAGAAGCGCTTGGGTTGCATGTAGATAAGCCCCAAGAGACCTTTCCAAAAGCATAACTTCCAGCATGCTACACTATCAACTTTTATTCACGTGAAATTCAAAACACCAGCTAGTTGCAGTGGAGATCCAGCTTGTTCATCAACTACCAGTACAGTTGGTCATGGAGGTCGGCTAAGAGGCAGCTCAGCCTGGTCGTCACTGGGCTGTGGCTGCCCGTCCAAGCAATCACACCTGATCCCCTCACAGCCTATACCGTGTTTGCCATCAAAACATCCCCAGGAGGTTATCTTTGGATATGAAGCCTTCCTCTAACTATGAAGCCTTCCTCTGACATCATTATCTGGAACACCTTATGAAGAGAAACCATCTCCTCAAGCTGTATCTCACTACAGGCTGTCAATGGTAACAAAGCCACAAAAAAAGCCCAAACACATTTAGTGTGAGATATACTCGGGAAAGTGGCTTCTTTAGGAACAGGGGAAAGGGTTACTATCACTACACAAGGTCATGAGGCATCATCTGGAGTACAATGTCCATCCATGCTGAGAGAAGGTGGTTCCAGCTGGGAATAGATAGGAAGAAAGTCCACCAGCACCACCAGAAAAGTCTGAGGCTGACTTTATGAGCAGAGGAGAATTTGGCTCACTGAGGTTTGCAAAACAGAAGTTGAGAGGAACTAAGACTGTTCTCCATAAATTGTCCTTAGAGTTCATCAATTAAAGGGGAGATCAAAAAAGCTAAAAATTAATCTCTATTAGAAGAATTAATAACTATACAGAGATCAATTACAGAGTTAGCTGGAACTGAGTTTCTAAATATCAGATATTAAAGAAACCCAGGTATGTTCCCCAGGACGAGTCGCTGGCTGCCGCACAGCTCCTCTACACACCTCAACAGTCTTCCAAGCCTTTGCACGGCTTGTCATGTGGGAAGGACCAGGAGGCAGGCAACCCTCCTCCGCCTCCTCCAACCAAAACACAGCTAGAAGACTGACTAAATATCACAAAACAAATGTAAAGTGTTTTCTTGATTGAGAGAGGTTTGTATCAGGCTTTGAATTACAATGTGAAATTTAGTATATTTTTAGAAAAAAAAAGGCAATTACACTTATTTTGTCTATTTTTATGACATGCTCATTAGCACAAGTTGAGATTTTAATTAATAAATAACTGCTTGCGGCAGAAAAGGAGAGAAAAATATTTTTAGTGCCAAATGCAGAGAAATAGATTGTAATACGACAAAATTTAAATGGCTGGTTATAAAAATCAGCAACTTATTTTAAAATGTGTTTATTTTCTGTGTTATTGCGTGATTTTAGCTATTGCTGGATTTGGAACAGAGCTACAGCATAAGCACTAAAATAAACCCTTTTTTCTCCCTAGAGGTTTTCAGTTGCACTGCATTTTAAGTCAAACTGTAAAGTAAATTCCAGCCACCTCTCGCTCCCCATTTAAGACGGCAGGTTCCTCAATATATATGGTCAGTCCTCAGGAGAGGACCGATGTTGCATTAAACAGTGCTCTGGATGCTTCACAAGCAAAGCAAACCTTGCCCATAAAAGCACTAGTGGACAGGGTTTTTGTAAATAGAACAGCAAAACTGTTGCCTCTAAAACCAACAGAAGAATTTATGGTCTCCGTAAATCAGCTGCTCAGCCCATTTTGTAGCTTTCCCAGTACAAATTCCTTGGGAGACTGGTGGCAAGCCAAGGTGGACTGAAGGGGAAGAAAGAAAAAAGAAAGGAATTATGAACAGAGCTATCCTGTGTTTAAGCCCATTTACTACATGGAATTGATCTGGCCCTCAGAAAATGGGCTGGAGGAAGAATTTAAGCAACTAAATCATCGTTGTATTTGGCTGGCAACCTGCAAAACCAGCCATGTTTTTATAAGTTATCAGTAACTCACACTAGTTGACTCTCCCTTCCTGCTCTGCTGAATAAACACTTAAAATGAACAAGTGCTGGAAAGGGAGACAATATTATAAAATCTGGGCACTGGATAATTGTGGAAGCAGCTGTCCTCCTGACATTATCACAGAAATCGGAGATGGAAAAAATCCTATTAGGTCATATAGTCCCTCCCTTTGTCATTGCAGGACTGTTCCCTAACGTAGATTTTCCAGTGCCTTGTCCAATGTCGTTTTAATACGATCTAAGTGATAGCTTCCAGCAGCTCCCTTGGGAGGCTATTCCTCTGCCTAATAAGTGTCAGTGTCAAGATTTCCCCCCGCTTTAATAGCAATTTGCCCTATTATTTCTGTGTGTCTCCAGATTTTACTCAAGATGGCAAAAAGAAATACTGAAGTTTCAAAAAACATATCAGGATTCCAGACAATTCCACCAAAAAACATATCCTACAACAAAAAGCAGCCATAAGTACATTTTTTTCCCCTGTCTTTCTGACCAGGAGCTATACAAACATACCAACAAGCCATGTGGCGACAGACACAGTCTGTGTTCGATACCAGACAGGCAGAAGAATCATCCCAGTTCCAATCCTTTTGAATAAGTTTTCATATTGTTGTAGCAAGCCTCCAGACATTAAATATGGTTGTACCTGTTCAAATCCATTGCCTGCTTCACACTAACTTCACCCTACCTTTCCTACCTGATACTGACCC
Organism: Psophia crepitans; assembly: GCA_013399095.1. Taxonomy (NCBI): domain Eukaryota; kingdom Metazoa; phylum Chordata; class Aves; order Gruiformes; family Psophiidae; genus Psophia; species Psophia crepitans. Next base: position 247,721 of record VWZZ01001519.1, read on the forward strand.
TATCTGACACCGCTGTGCTTTTACGGATCGCAGAAGTCCTTTCTCCCCATCCGTCCTTCTCTTTTTAAAAAAGTTTTCAGAATCTTGCACCAGTATTTTTTCCACAGATAAATGCAACAGGCTTCAACCGAAGTCGCTCCCAGCCTGCACCAATACCAAAGTTGGAAGAGAATCAGTGCTACAGCACTGTCATCGGTGCAGCACTGGGGAAGGGGAGAGGAGGGGGCACACATGCACCAACGAAAAAACATCACCTAGAACTACAATGACAGATGTAACCTGTCATGGTAAAATGGCTACAACAGCTATAAAAGAATTAATTTTGTTATTGGTCCATCTATAATGAAACCAAGGAATTCTCATACTGCTCAGTACGCTCTTACCAAGCAGTCAGAGGAAACAGACATAGCCACACGCACCCCCAGGTCCCACAGATCCAACTGAGCACTGTTACTATACCAATCTTTTCAACCTTTTTTCTTTTCATTGTCCACAGAGACAGCAAGGACCCAGTTCTTAATCACATCACACCACATGCTACTGTTTAACCATACTGTGGCTAAAATACTACCAAATAAAAAAGAGTATTTTTGTACAGATACTTCAAGGCAAGAACCAGGTCAGAAACCCACAATATTGTGAAGCCAAGAGTCAATAGAGAAATTGGAGCTTCTGATCTTCCATCTTCATATTAATAACTCCCTGTAACCTGCTATGGGTATGTGCACCCCAAATTTGCTACAGCTTTGACCATGACGCTCCTCTTGCTGCATTCACCTCTCTCATCTTTATCACATAAATTGTAAGGTAACTAGCTCCACCACCAAAGCCCACCCCCACTTACTACTTTTCATTCAGTGTGAAAGGCTGACATCTCCGAAAACAGGTAGCAGCTTCCACTGGTCAGCCCTTACATTTTTGAAGACTTTTTAATGTTTTCTCCTGTTTTGATGCTTCCACACGAGAGTGCTGTCTGTAAATACTAAGAAAGCTGTCTTCAGGCTCTTTCAAATTCCTTATTAGAAGTTTGTTTTCTGAGATATCTGTAAAAACATTTAATAATGGAAAAGCCACCCATGCACTAACCCATACCGTGCCATCTAGTATGGACTCATTGCTTCCTTCCACTTGCTTCTCAGTCCCTTCCATAGCTGTAATTGTCCACCACTTGGATAATTAAGTCTTTCTATGACTCCCTTCTCTGGTGGAATTCCTTAGGGACTTCTCCAGGCACTCTAAACTGATGAAGAGAAAGGATTAAACTGAGTGCTGTGGGGAAACTCTTCCTAACTGCAGTACTGCTAAGGCTTAACAAGATAGAGGGAAAGGGCAGAAAGAAAAAGCGGGTAATTGCTGACATTGATTGGATAAACAAAACACTTAGATCCAAGGATAAATTCTATTCAGATCGAAGGAACATGTTCATTGCTGACCCTGGGTCAGTTACGTGGAAATTTCTTTTGCACAAAGCATAAACATGAACGTACACTAAACAACCTCCTTGCTTTTTCAGAACAACAAACGCAAAAAAATCCCTGCAACGTAGCTCATTTCTGGGTGCAAAAATATATTTCAAAGGATCCATTTTAGTTTTTCCAACAGTTTTATCCTATCTCTGGGGAACATAAAACAGAATCAAAGAGGAGAAATCACTAAGTATTAAAATGTGTCTCATTCCCTTATTACTTTTGCTACCTGAACATTCTCCAGTACTACAAATATTGATTTAGGGAGTGTTTGCATTATCCAATTTTTAATACAAGAAACAGGAAAGAAATATAGAAACATTTCCTAGTATTTAATAAAAGTAACATTAAACTGTTGCATTAACACTCACTTGTGAGCATACAACTACACAAAAAAGAGCAAGTCAAAGAACACTTTGAGATGTGCTCGAATGACAGGTTCTCCTTACCTCAAGCACTCTTCCTGTGATATACTTTTCACAATTGTCACATCTGATACCAAACTTTGCATGATAGTCCGTTTCGCAGTATGGAACACCATCCCTAGGGAAGAACAACGGGACATACAGAGATTGCTTCAAGTAGGCTTACAGGTTTAGTAGATGATACAGCTAAAACTTACTAATGCTTCAACACTTTGCAGAGCATTTATGGACTGGCTTGCCTCCCAGATACTTGTATTTATTAATTTTGTAACAAATTGAATAGTTAGTGAACTACTTTAGCCCTTCCAAGTCTACCATGATCCCACTTTGCTGCTTCGTTGCTGAATTCGGGGATCATCAGCTCTCTCCTGGTCATGACACTGGGTCTCTGAGACCCAGTGCCTCACACCATTTGGTTTGGTACTGTTACTCATTAACTTCATTCATGCATTTCCCAGTCTTTGGAAAAAATAGTTATTTCTACATATTATTTTTTCCTTCTTTACTTATCATGTAATTGTACTTTTAGCTTAGACTGCACTGAGTAATTTCTCAACTGACTATCTTGACAGTGAACCAAGCTTTGCTTAACACTTAAGTCTACTGACATTCTTGACTGGACTTCCTTAAAGACAATCCTGGATAAACCAACTCGGGAACCTGCTCCGTGGAAGCCAGTAATGACTAAGAGACTTACAACCCGAACAGCAGAAGAGATCTTGCAGTACGTTCACGCATGATGTGAACAATTATTTCACCACCATAAGTGATTTAAGATAATGTACAATTTAAAAATATGAAGAATAAAACAGAAGTCTTAGGTTTTATTCTGAAAAATCAGGAGCAGAACACTTGGGCTATTGCTCTGAAATGAACCTATTTGTTAATTTTACATTTAGATCACAATTTTACAAAGTTTTACACTTAGACCATTAAACTGATGGATGAAAGTAAATTACTCTAGAAGAAACTGGAGACTCTTCTCTTCTTTCAAAGTGCAAGTTAAACATAGTAAAATGCGTTTAGTGTGTTCTGTTAAAAAAGGCCATGATCAGACAGATTTATTAGCAGAGGCATAATTTTACTGGGCATTTCCCTGGAGAAACATAAAAATTAGTTTTATAGCATACAAGTTGGATTACTTAGAGACTAACCTATAAGTTATAACAATAATTAACTGAATTAATTGAAGCCAGGATGTTTCTTGTCTTGAGTTATTTTGTTTGGCATTTAGCTTTTTTAAGAAGAGGATTTTGCAATAATTAGATATTTATAATTCATGGTTTTTTAATTATTAAATAACAAGCAAAAAAACACTGCACCAAAATACATAACATTTGAGATAATGCAAAACCTTATTTAAGAACACCCTTGTATTAAATATTGTTTCTCCAGTGCAAGTCATGAAATGAAATGTTATACTTGTAGTAATCTAAATTGAAAGAATTGTTGAAAGTCGGTGGGACATTGCCTCTGAAATTCCACCATCTATGGGCACTAGTGATTGAGTTATTTTGCTGTTTAAGAAAATTTCATCATATCAACACACTTCTCTAAAGCCGAAATTAGTCCCAGGTGCCTCGGCCAGAGAAAGCCCTGTATCTCACTGGACTGATATAAGTGCTGACATGGGACTTGGTCTGCATTTGTGCTTTGTGTGGCCTCTCATTGCTGTCATCACATTCTGTCCAAATCTGACAGCATAAGGGTCTGGAGCAGCGCAAAAGCATGACACCTACTTCCCTAATGAACTTTTTAACAAGATTTTTGCTTATGTGAAACACATGTAAGGGATAATATCCGCTTGTTCACATTACAGCATCACACAGAGCAAAGTCAAGCACAGATAACTAAGGGCGTATCTACAAGACTTTGAAGCTTACTCCACCCATTGCCTTTCTGTAACAGCTGCTTTGGCAAGTCCCACTCCAGGTAAATGGACAAATTTGACTTGTACTTTTCTTCACTGGATTTTTTCTGCTTTTAATACAATTTAGATAATAACTTAGATAATAATTTCTAACCTTTTATATATATCCAAACATTCATAAGCAAAAATAAAGGATATGCAATGCTAAATTAATTATTTGATGTTAAAAGAATGCTGAAAACGAGTGAAAATGCTCCTTCACTGAACTTACTTGCTGATGTACTCTGCATTCAGTAGCTTGCCACAGGTACTGCACTTAAAACAGCCCAAATGCCAGTGTTTGTCCAAGGCAACCAATGACTGCCCATTTTTTATTTCTGAACCACAGCCCCCACAATCTGCAAGACAAAAATCCAATATGAGTGAATCACACACTTGAGACAGTCAAGCAACAACACTGGTTACTGCAGTATGAGGATCCATCAGTGTCCTAGTAACAGCTCACGCAGGTTCCAAAGCTCGCTGCTGGCTGTTCACTGATGGATAACAAGAGGTGCTGCCCTAATACCGCCCTGACGTTGCTAGAAGACGTGAATCATTCAAAGAAAAACTAATTACTTAGATTTCCTAGTGACTTTGGTTTTATTTTAATTAATTTATCCTGTATTTAAAACATACGAAATTTTGCTGATTAAGTTTTCAAGCATTGCAAATCAGCCCAGTAAAATTAATAAAAAAGACCTAAAACTAAGGAGAATAAAACAAATCATGGACCCTTCATATTGGACTTTGCTTCTGGGTCTGAAAGCTTTACTCACAGTTCGAAATTCTTTTTGCAACTGTGGAAAAAATTAAGCTGAATTTCTGATGAGAACTTCTGTAACCAGGGAAAACACACCAATACTTTAGAGGCATTACAAATTCCTGAGTAGTAGTGACATTGCAACATGGGACAGTGACGGCTGGCTATATATTTATTGTAGAAATTCAGAGCTCAAAAAAATTCTATGAAAAGTTAAATGCAAAACATGTCATAACTGGATAACACAGGCTAAGCTATGCTGGTTAAACAGGCTATACGTGATGTAACTATACTCCCTGTAAAAAACAATTGAGAACAAGCTTTACGGTTTTTTGTTTTGTTTTGGGTTTTGTTTGTTTTTTTCAAAATTATGAATGCTTTTGATTATGGTAGCAAAAGCCAAATCTACTCTCAGCTTCCAGGCCAACAGTCCACTAGTAAGGGTCCTGTTTAGGGATGCTACACAGATATGGGATTAGAACCTGGTTTTCTGCATCCCAAATGAATCCTCTAATACCCTACAGGGTCCAGCCACTCTTCACGCTGTAGATTCTGGTCTATACATAATTTTCTTACAAAATGTTCAAATGGAATATGTGGAAAAATAGGGATAAACAGCAGTAATAAACTGATTCCATTATCAATATCTCAGCAACCCTTCTAATCCTCCATATGATTAGTTATTGCATCTTCTCTGAAACCATATTTATTTATTTTATTTTTAATTCTTCATGTATACCAACAATATGCTAGAGAAAAGACAAAGAAAAGTCATTTCAAGATGCCAGAAGAGAAAAAAACCATGTCTTGCATGGAAGAGAAAGATACATAAAAGCATTCAAAAAGACTTATCTAGTTATAAGAAAGAACTTCAAGCATAGGATCTCATTAAAAGATTTAAACAGTCCTCTTAAAAACTTTCTGATTTAAGAGTCTATTTAGTTGGTTACGTGACCCTAATGAGACGCTCTGCCAGTGCAATTGCACAACAATAGAAGATAGTTCTTATTTTCCTTTAGTGGATTTGGAATGGATTGAGGGAGGAATAATTGCCTCTCTAATGTCACCCTGTAGAGAACCAATATGTGGAAAAGTGTGTGTGCACCACAGATCAGAACATTTGAATTTTGCTAATAAAAGAGAACATTTGGGCGTGTGCCTGGACTTAGTCTTACAAAACAATAAATACTGTAGTATCTATCCTTTAACTGCAAGAAGAAATTTGTGATCTCCCCTGCACCAGGGGTTCCTCTGGCAATCTAATTTAATCTCACTGCTTTAAGGTTTATTTCACAAACTTAATCCAACACTGTGTGCTGAGATGTTGTTCATCTTTCATCTGGTCTATGCCTGGGTGGGCAGAAATGCAGCATTTTGTGAGCTACTTTTTTATTCCTAACTGCTGTTTTCTCTGTTAAGTTCCAGACGATCAAAAACAAATAGTGGGTTGCTATGCCAACAGTGCCTATCGGTGCAACGTCCTTGTCTTCCTGTCTTGGATGGAGCATCCTTTGGTGACTCACCTAATTTTAACCAATAGCTCTGCAGAACACATTAATTTGCCACTATATGTTGATATTCTTCCCTGAGTACTCTTTCAACATCAACACTGTCACAAGAGGTTTTCACAGCTAGCGTTTTATAAGAGAAACAAAACAGGCAGGTAGGTATTTATACAATGATAAACAAATCCAAGGACTCAGGCAAAAAGCAAAGAAGAGACAGCCTTCATTTCTTCCAAATGTAACGCACAAAGGAGGTCAAAACTGAAGTGGGAGGATGAGAAACAGGACTGGTCAGAGGGGGTAGTGATGTTAGTGTTCTTTGAGTCCCAAGAAATGTCCTAAAAGCATTCCTGAGTTCAAGTCAGAGATAAATAGGCTGATGAATAACGTACATAGTACATATCAGGCAGTCCTGAGACAGGAGCAAAGCCAATGTAGCGGTGGGTCAAGGTATTACTTGGTCCTTGACTCAGCTTGCTTGAAGCCACGTGTTTTCATGAACTGCTATTCTTTTATAAAAAGATTTGTTCTGTTAAAACACTCAAGTCTTTTCCAAGAAGAGCGTTGTTGAAACAAAGAGACACTAACACCATTTATTGCTTTGTATAATAAGGAGCATAGCTACAGCCAGCCATTCTGGACTTTCAATATCCCAGTTCAGCCAAGATGTCTCTGATGCTGATTGCTTATTCCTGAAACACTGGTTCTATCCTGAGGATTAGGTGCTTGGAAAACAGCTGGTATTACATATTGTTCTTTCTTATATCATATATTAATCTGAACATTTTCCAAATTTAATATTATCTTTTTAGATATTTTGTTAATTTTTTGTGTATTGTAATTGGTCAGGCTTTTACATATCCTGCTACACATACACACACGCACCTCCACCTATTTCTGGCTGCAGTGCTTCCCATTGACCCATCAAAGCTCTACTCCTCGCACCAAGAAGGGATTATACCATTGCCATCCAACTTCCTGAGTCCCGTGAGCTCCACAGCTCCTGGGTCAGCTGGGTGCTGCACGTCACCATGAAATCAGAAGATGCTGGCCTGCAGCTGCACTGCAAGACACCAGAGAAATGGAGTAAGGATGATAAGAAAGGATATAGTCTACACAGGTAAGGAAGATATTTATCCGGGATCCTGGCAAGATCATGGCACAATTTACTTGCAGGCCAGATATGGACTTCAGCTTGCACTTTGAGAAGTCATTACATCTATCAGCTCACCCCATGAGTACATCATTTAAAAGCAGAACTGGTGAGTCTCAGGTGAAGACGAGATCAAATTCCTTCAGAAATCCAGTCTACAGTGTGGCAGATATCCAAGTTTGAACAAAAACTCGTAAGCAATTCCACTGAAACCTATGGAAAGACTTCATCCATTTCTAAAATTTAAAGCAGAGCTGTATTTGAGGTCTAAATATGGAAGTTTGAGATTTTATTTGGGCAAATGCCGAACTTTTGTTTTCCAAGGTCAGGTTTTGCCACAAAGATACGCTGCCAGTGCTGCTGCCCTTTGGGGCAAATGGTTTGCTGAGGTTTGCAGGTATGTGCAAACAGCCTCCCTCTGCACTGGGGAGGCTCAGCGCAGTGCCCTGAGACAGCCAGGGAAATGCAGCACAAGAAAAACTCTCCATGGCGGGGGGGTGTGTGCAGAGAAAGGGAATGTAAATACATTACAAGATTCTGTATCACAGATAATCAAATGAAGTTGCTCTGTCAGTACTCAACCATGCAAATAATGTCCATTAAAGTCAAAGGCACCTTTCCCATATGACAAGGAGACAAACAGATGATAGGCCATTAAAGTACGGATGCAGCAAATGCAGCCAGCTGACATGGCTGAGGATGATCCATCTCTGGAAAAAGTGACAAGAGAAAGCACCCAAGAGAGAGGGCTATCCCCTCCCCAAAGAGCGAACGGCATTAGCAAGAAAGGAATCAGCATAGCGCCTCTCACTGCATTCACACCGCAGCTTTAGCTGACACACTGGAGGAAGGAGATGGTGAAAACTTCTCTAGAGAGATGTGGGGGGAAAAGAAGAAAACAGGGAAAAAAAAGGAGAGATTTCTCCCTGAAGTGGGCTGGATTCCTTTTATAAAAAGATGAGCAATCTATGGAGCCCCTCCTCAGCCATGCTGAATCCAGCTCGATGCCATGAGATAATCGTTTCAAATACTTCTGTCTTTGCTGTTTAATTGAATTGCTGTCGCTGTTTAATTACATAAAGGCAGTGCTTGGCTGTTGAAGCACGGCAGCTCCTCATGAACAAATCAGCAGAGGAACAGAGCTCGCAGTGACAACGCCACTCTACGATCTGCTGCATAAAGGGTGGTATGAGGAAACCACCTTTCTTCTCTGTGGTGTTCATATCTTCTGATAGTACATGACAGCGCGGAGGTCAAGGCAAAGGTCCCTCTGGTCACGTCACATTAACGCTTCCTGTAGTATTTAGCTATGCAGCTCTGTCACTGGTATTTTCCGAAAAAATACTGGAACACTTACAAATTTTTAAATTTCACGTTAGATTTTATTTTAGCTGGGGTTGGACTAAATTCTCAAAAATATTAACATCTATATTATGCCTTTATCCAAATGATTTGACTTATGCCAGTTTTAATCAAATATTTTGAGAGGTTCTGTGTATATTTAACCCTATAATGGCACCATTTGTGTTTCTTTTTAATATCAGACTTTCTCAGAAAACTAGCATATACTTTTTCACATGAGTGCATTGTATTTCTTGACACCTTTTATTCAGCATACTGGGAGAAATTCTTCAAACCTGCATAGACAAAGAAGTAGCAACAGAAAAGAGCAGGAACTCCTACTTACTTCGCAGGTTCTGTACGGGGAAGGAGCCGGTGCTGCTGGAAGGGGGCAGGGAGCATTTCTGGCAGATGCACTCCTTCCCATTGAAAGTCACCCGGTCGCCTGCAGGGAAAGGCAGCCTACAACAGAGGGAACAAAAGCAAACAGGTTACTGCCTCACGCCTTCATCAAAATCAAATACCTTTCCATAAAGGAACTGATTATTACTCTAGTGTCTTTTTCTCTGCTTGTCCAGTTCTCATTCATGGTTTTTGAGTCACTTGGAGGCTAAAGCGTCGAAGGGACATTTCAAACAATTGCAAATGTGGATGTTACAGCTACTCAGAAAAAAATAACAACTAAAGCTACAAAGACACACTGAGCACTCAAGTACAAATCCTTGTGTATCTAAGATAAGTCCTATCAGCAAGGGCTGACCACTAACAGGATCAGTTGCAGAATGAAAATACAATTGGCATTACAGGGAGTAAGTACGGGCAAAACCAGCTGCTTTTCTGTTGTTAGAATGCTGCATGACAGTGATGACTTCTATACGCTAAAAGACCAGCACTAGCCCTCCCAACTTCGATCATATGAAAGTCCTTCTCTGCTCAGAAAGCAAACATTGGTGAACCCTCATAGGAGAAAAGCTATCCCAATTATAAAACCCAAAGTGTCTACATTACTTGTTTGCTCTACTCGACAATCGCTCTCCTTACACTTAATTAAACCATTCCTTTTTATCAATGTCCTTAAAAAACAAAGTTTTCCACTGTGAGCTTTCCTGCCTGGGCACAGAAACTGCTGAGGTTTTTTTCTCTAAGGAGACCAGATGGACAAATCACTTCATAATGCAGCAAAAGATGATGAGGATTTAGAAACACATTTCAGTCCACTCAAAGATCATGTTCAACTAAATCCCAGGCGAGCATCAAAATATGGCTTAAGTGGGACACAAACATATAACACAGGCCTTCTGCCTCATGGTGAAGTCCATCTGATTGGATTATTTCATTAACATTTCCTTAGAACTCCGCATGACGTACCCCCACAAATGCTATCAAACTCATACCAACGGAGAGGTTGCCTTCACTACAAAAGCCACACAGATACTTCTTGCTAGGCATAAACATTATTTTGCTTCCTAAACCACCCAAGAATGGCTTGTTGCATTTCTGTTGCATTTAAAAGAAGATTTTTATTACTTAAGAGAAAAAAGGAATGCTGTCCTTTGTTTCAAATTGTGTTACTAAAACCTGTTTTAAACCAATTAAATAATTGTTCAGCATGGTCATCTGTTTTGGATCATAGGCAATACTTTAAAAATTATAAGGACACATGGAGTTTAAATATTTTTCTATCTTTGGATATGTGATAATTAATTCCATTTTTCACCTTTTTTTTTTTAACTTCACTAATAACTTAACACTCCAAATACTTGCTGCCTTCCTACTTACCTAAAGTTAAGCTAAGGAAAAATATTTTATGAAAAAAGCCTTTAAAATTGTCTTGGTCTTTGCCACAACTAAATGCTCCATGTGTGATTCTGGTACAAACAGTCCAATGACATGTTACTACAGATCCAGGAATCCTAAATTTCCACCTGTTCCAGAGAGGTTTTTCTACCATGATCTTTGCTCAACAACCTGATCAGAAGAAGTGAACGCTGTCTCTAGTATAACAGGCAGGATTTAGTTTAGATATTAAGAAGAAATTTACTTTAGATATTAGGAAAAAATTCTTCTACCATGAAGGTGGTGGGGCACTGGAACAGGTTGCCCAGATGTCCTGGTTTCAGCTGGGAAAGAGTTAATTTTCTTCATAGTAGCCAGTATGGGGCTGTGTTTTGGATTTGCACTGGAAGCAGCACTGATAGTGCAGAGATGTTTTTGCTGTTGCTGAGCG
>VWZZ01001519.1:258617-295895 GCA_013399095.1 Psophia crepitans
TTTTCTCACTTTCACTCTTACGATTCTCTCCCCCTTTCGGATGAGGGGGATGGAGCGAGCGTTTATGTGGTGCCCAGCCAATGGCTGGGTAAAACCACGACACCAGAGAAGCTGTGGAGGCCCCATCCCTGGCAGTGTTCAGGGCCAGGTTGGATGGGGGTTTGGGCAACCTGGTCTAGTGGAGGGTGTCCTCGCCTGTGGCAGGGGGGTTGGAACTAGATGATCTTTAAGGTCCCTTCCACCCCAAACCATTCTATAAGTCTCATCCTGACTTAAAGACACCCACAGACTTATTGTGACCACTGGTCATCTGCTCCAAATTAAACCCCCATAAAAATGGTAACCTGCTCCACAGATAAAATCACAAACTACATTGCCATACAACTACTCTGACATCTTTCATTCTTATGCACTGTTGCATGCCCTGGGCAGGACATTACCATCAAGTATGTTTTGCCATGGTCTTTATAGGGATGGAGACTGTGACTCAGTCAATGACACAACTGGACTCTGATGAGATGTCTCAGTAAAATGGCAGGCTTTGCCATTTTCTTCTCTGAAAGGGTGGTCGGGCATTGGAACGGGTTGCCCAGGGAGGTGGTGGAGTCACCATCCCTGCGGGTATTTAAGGAAAGGTTAGATGTGGTACTGAAGGACATGGTTTAGTGGTTAATAGGTGGTGGGGGGACGGTTGGACTGGATGATCCTTGAGGTCTCTTCCAACCTTAATGATTCTATTCTATTCTATTCTATTAACAGTCCTGGAGATGGTCATGTACTGGAAGTCATCAAGTATTGCCTGCTCAGATGAAGTACCGTGATGACTGAGCATTCTTGTATATTTGGAGCAGTAGCTAGAGGGAAGGATAATTCATTTTTTGACTCAGTGATTTACCTAACAAAAATCCAGCTGAACTTCCAGCTGAAAACAGAAGCCCACTTCAAACAGATGCACCAAGCATCAGGTAAAGTAGAAGCAGGGACCGGTCATTTTGGCTCGTCTGTTAGGCAATTAGACAATCTGACAGAAAATCAGTTAAAACAGAAGAACAGCATAATTGACATCCTACGGCACAAAGACAGAGCCAGGTAGTTGACAGCCACAAAACATGCCAAAGCTCACAGGTACCATAGCATGCCACAGAACATCCTTAGTGGGGAGGGCATGTAGGGGCTTTCCTACTCCATAAACATATCTTATTTGGTTTATTTTCTGGAAGTTTAGAAACTAATCACTATGCCCTTCCATTCAGAGGGGAGAGGGCAACAATTTCACTTCTCTATTACGTTCTCCACATCTGCCAGATACTTTGCTCGATAAAAGCAGGGAAATCCTCCATGGAAGTTGTCCATCCAAAGGCACAGGTGGACAGATGTTGCCTTCCCTCGCTGGTCCTCCAAACCCATAATTAAGTATCATTGTTTCCTTCATTATTTCATTCATTGGGAATCAAGAATTCATACACAGCACATTTGCCAGTATTTCTGTTAACATCTGACCTCTCCCTCTCACAAGCAGTCCTGCTCGAGGATTTCAATGCCAGTAAGAGTGAAGGCACAACAGAAGGTGGTAACAGTCAATTAACAAGGTTTCAGTTTCTAAGCTCTTTAACTTGTGAGCAGGACTATATATAGCATTGTAGGGCAAGAGCAGTGTATCTGCCTTTGAATATAATGACATCTCACCACCAGTCACCCACTGAACATTGCTAGGTATGAGTTTTAATTAGCTACTTATCCTTTTACAAATATTCAGTGTGATGTTCACAGTTGGCTAATCTATTTTTAAAGTGAGAATTAAGAGTATCTTTAAAGGAGCTCTCTGAAATTACTTGTAGAATTTTAATACATGTTCTATGATTCATTTCCCAATGAAATTTGTTTTATCCACTTGCCTACAATATTTGTAAACCCAGAAATCACTGGAGCTGACCAGCAAAATTATATTGTAAAACATGAAACCACTGTCAGCCTAATCCAGGGTAACTGTGTGCTGAATCTGAAAGGTCTCGTTCTGGTTTTGTCCTTCTCTGCACGATGTCATAACCTATGCATCTGTGGGCAAGCCGTTCAAGCTTTCTGGGCCAAAAGAAAATATTCATTTTTTTTCAGAGCAGACGGATGGCCTTCTGTTCTTGAAGTTGCTGATCTGACTCTGTGGTTGAACAGTCAACTAAATTTAATATAAGAAAATTAACAGAAGCATATGGTCATGGCTGTGGGGAGAACAAAGCTACTCATTTCAGTAGCAGACTGCATTTACACTGGGTCAGGTGTAATATCAGACTGCAACCTAAGGACCTAGAGGATCAAGTTCTGTTCTATCTTGTACCAGGTACAATCACATCTCTCAAGGTTGCTCCGTAGGGAAGAATTTGACCCAGGGTTTTAAATCTGATGAGACAAAGTGGACATTAGTTGCTATCTACTATCTACACAAAATTCAACACAGGCAAATGCTAAGTCCTTCATCCAGGGAAAAATAATCCCATACACCAGCATGGGGTTTTGATGTAGGGGTCCTGGTGGACGCCATATTGAACATGAGTAAGCACAGTGTCCCTGCAGCAAAGGCAGCCCATCACATTCTGGGCTGCATTAGTGTGGTCAGTAGGCCCAGAGATGTGATCCTCCCCTCTGTTCATCATTTGAGAGACTGCAGCTGGAGTACTGTGTACCATTTTGGGCTCCTCAGGACAAGATTTACTGGAGGCAGACCAGTGGAGGTGACCAGGTCCAGACCTGGTGTACAGGACACATGGGCAGGGTCTGAAGGAGATGGACTTGCTTAAAATGCTCAGGGGAGATCTTACTGCTGTCTAAAACTCCCTGATGACACGTACATGAAATTGGAGTCACGCTCTTCTCAAAGGCACAGAGTGAAAGGAGTGAAAGGCACCAGACATAAGCTGGAACATGGGAAATGTCATCTCAGTATAAAAATAAAAAAAATAAAAAAATTGCCATGAGCATGCTCAAATGCTGGAACAGGCTCTACAAACAATTTGTGGGATCTCCACCCTGGGAAACATTGTAAATTAATGCTGTCAGCAGCCTGCTTGAACTGGACTTGTTTTGAGCCAGGGGCTGGACCACAGGATCCCCACAGGTCCCTTCCATCTTACATCTGACTCTAGGGCTACAGATATGCTCCATATGTAAAGGTGAAGAGCAGGACAGCAAGAATCCTTTGATCAGGAAGCAATGTGTATAGATAAATATATTTGGGTTAGAATTAAAATGCCAAGAAGAACACTCAGTCTGATTTCAAAACTTTGGCCTCAACATCCACATGAAGAAGCTTGCTTCAGGAGATGCTTTAAGAAGTACCTAGTACTGCTTAAGTGGGAACCAAACCTTCTCAGAATTCAGCAGCACTAAAAAAAGCAAACAATTAAAAAGGTTTAACATATTCGAAAAGTGTGACATGACTGCTACATTTCAAAAAAACCCTGAATTTTAACTTCTGATTTTCAGTATTATCATAGAATCCTAGAATGGATTCAATGGCAAGGCTGCCCTTGAGTTCACATTCCCCACCAGTCCCTCCTTGCTGACAAGAACAAGGTCCACCATGGCACCCCTCCTTTTTAGCATCCTCTATCGCTTGGAGAAGTTATCCTCGACACATTCCAGGAATCTTCTGGATTGCTTCTGCCCTGCTGCATTGTCCTTCCAACAGGTAATCAGGGTGGTTGAAGTCCCATGAGGACCAGAGCTTGTGAATGTGAGGCTGCTTCTATCTGTCCACAGAGGGCCTACATCCACTCAGTCTTCCTGGTCAGGTGGCCTGTATCAGATCCCCACTATAGTGTCCCTGGTTTCTGCTCTCCCTTTAATCCTGACCCATAAGCTCTTGGTCAGCTCCTCATCCATGCCCAGGCAGAGCTCCATGCACTCCAGCCGGTCATTGACATAGAGGGAGACACCCTCTCCTCACCTGCCCTGCCTGTCCTTCCTAAAGAGCCTGTATCCTTCCATCCCAACACTCCATATGTTTTGGAATGGAAATAGTAACAGAAGTAATTGCATAAGTAATAACACTTCTTAAGACATATATACATGAAAGTCTTCAGCTTCTTTCTAGAAATAATAGCGTTACATGTAAGACTACAAAACCCTTTGTTGAAAAAAAAAAAGTTCTCAGTTTTCTGAAATTTTATATTCAACTTCCTGGTCACAGTGAATGACCTTCTTGAAGATAACAGCAATACAAATAGATTGAGAGAACTTTTAGATCTGTGTGTAGCACAAAACCCCTTGAAGAATATGTAACTGCCTCTTGCCCCGCCACACATTATTCACCTCTACATGGCACATACTCAACTTCTGTCAATATGCTGTTTCAATAGAAAACTTCCTAAATTCAGACAAAACATAGAATTTAGATACCCAAATTCAGTAAAGCAAACATGAACCTGATCAGTTACTGACTTGGAACATACATGCTAATTTATCCTCCAGCTAAGAGTCAAATTTTCCTTCTCTCTACTTTATCTACATGTCATAAAAAGCTGTAATTTTCCAACTTATTACAAAAATACTTAAATTAAAGGGATAATGATTATATACGTTCCTCCAACTGGACATGCCCCCCAACTTTACCAGTTATATTAACCCATAAAACCAAATGCCACATCTTCGATACCCTATCACACACAGGACGTCAATGGAGTCTATGTATAGGACAACCTTATGCAGACCATACATCTTACATATGATTAACTCATCACACTAAGACTTCTCCTGAAAATTCCATTTTCAGAAGTATTATCACAGGTATGATTACCCGTTGCTTTTTGAAAGACTCAATTTCCTATCCTTTCCCACCCCGCATAAGGTACTCCTGGGAGCCGTACAGTCCTGTCTCATAGCCATCTAAGAACTGCGTGCACAAGTTTAATAAAACTCAACCTCTATTGCCACGGATAGCCCTAATTTTCTCCATCTTTCTATTTCACTTTTACAAACACATGAACCTTTCAGAGGAAATGCCTTCAGCAGCCCTCTGCAGGGCACAGACCCTTCCAGTTAATGAAACTGTAAGAATAAGATTGCTCATCCACTTCCCAGCTATTCAGAGTAGGCAGTTAATAACATTTTTGAATCTACCCTGGTATTCTTCTACTCATTCCTAGTTTTAGACACTATCATCATAAAACACAACAGCAGAAACCAAATTTCGCTGACCTATGAACAGCACTGGAAGAAGAAAGGACTAAGCCCTCAACTTTACGCCAGCAGAGCAAACATGCAATTAAAGTCTGAATTTGTTTAAAAGCCACCTGGTCAACACAAGATAGAGAGAAACAATCACACAGGATGACACATTATACTATACTTTTAACATTTTTTCTCTGAATACTACTTAATTTTCTTTCACACTTTGACCTGCGGCAGCACATCCGAGTCCTGAGGGATGCCCAGGGAAGAGCTGGCTTTCTGACACACAAGGAGGGCAGCAGCTTGTGACCACAGAGCAGAGGGCAGCGGGAAATACAGCTCTTTTCTGTGACACTGGGCCACGTGGCGTGCAAAAGTAGTAACATCACGAGCTCCAGAAAACGAATGGGCTTGTGTTATGCTGCTCCAGCTGGCTGTATGTGTGTTAGCTTTTCTCACTGATTTTACCATCTGAAGCAATATCCACACCCTCCACTAGTTTCTACTCAAATCTTCTCTGAAGACAAGAAAAAAAGGAGTTGCTACTGTGCTTGGTTTACTATTCAAAGCAGGAATATTTTAAAAGCGTTACTTCAGAGCTACAGAAACACAGGTTATAAAAGTGCTCATTTAAAGCACTTAACAATCCTGCATCACTCTGCAGACCCAAGCCATGAGTGCAAAGTGCCTTCTGCTGCCAATGTTTTCCTCCTGAAGTTGGTTAAGTCTTGCTTCGTTCCCATGAGAGCAGGGTCAGTCCTGCTGCCAGGCTGTCATCACCTCTCAAAGCTCGCACCGTTCTGGAAATCAGGTTTCTAACAGAGCACCCACATTAAAGTCCGGCTGTAAAAGGCAAAATCTGACGCGGCTGGCGTGATCAGCCAGCTGCCTCAGATGGGCTGCTTTTGGCCCATTACTTAAGGTTTCTGCCCATCTGTATAAAATGAGGATACAAATGGTATTCCTGATTTCTCCCACCAAAGAAAATGCCAGGGTATGGTGCTCTACAGTCCTGCATCTCAAATCAAATGGCTCTATTTTTTTGCCTTTAAATAATTTTAAAAAAAAAAAAAGGGTTTTTTTCTGCTTACGCCACATGTATTTACAGTCTACCCACCTTATTTTTACTGAGGATATCACTCAATAAAATAAATGCTGATGATGTCTACATAGGACACTGTTCCCTGTAAAAAACATAAACTATGCCTGGCTTGCAAAGACTGGGGTAATTGAAGGAATGCTGATTTAAAGCAGTTGAAGACCTGGTCCGGGCTTTTTACTATAACAAATGACAGGATACTTCTGTTGCTCTGCACCACAAGTCAGTGTTATAACCCCCCTGGGAGACACTAATTGAATCCTGCTAGTCAGCAGGGCATTAGTTGGCTCTAATGAAGACAACATGAATTTGTGTGTCCTTCTAAGGAAAGCAACGGAAGCAGATCTGTGTCCTTTTCCCAAAGTTTTAGATAGCAGCAATTAGAAACTTCATCAGTGAAATAGCTTCTAATGCAACTATTTAGTTATACAGAAGGTTAGGGGACATCTCTGAATTTTTATTTTTTTTAATATGAAATACTGTTGCATCAGGAACTCCATTTTTAAAAACTTTAGCATGTTTTCAAGAAACATGGTATTTGTAGCATGTTCTAGTGAGTATTTTCACTGTATTGCAATTCAGCTCACCTGAATTTTTAGGTATCTAAGAATAAGTAGCTTAGTCATGTGGAAGACTGTTCTGAATTTCCAGGGAAACCAGACAAATTGCTCCAAACTGTCAGCTGAAGGATTGACTAAATACAGCAGGAGGTCAGTATACCAACCGCTCGACTGAAACCTGAGTTAGGTACCAAGCTGCTACGTACAGTAACACACAGGTAAATGATTTGAGCCGCGGCGCTAATCCCCAACGGTGCGGCTGAGGATACGAGCACATTTAATAGGAAAACAGAATCAATGAGTTTTTCTTTTTCTCTTAAATGAAGAAAAACCCCACTTTACAGAAGGTACCAGTGCTAAGGAGAAAGGTACCAAGAAATAGCTGTGCTGACCTGCAGAAGAGCTGTAACAGTGACAGGCTGCAGGCCAAGAGCATGTGCAGCTAGCAGTTAAGGCATGAGATCCACAATTACCAAATCAAATCATTTTTCCTCCCATTTAAAAAAAAAGGGGTTTTTTGGTTATATTTACTCTTCATGTTTGTTTAAAGTATCCAAAAGGAAAAAAATCTCCCATTAAAAACAGCAGAACTTGGAAAGAATTTAATATAACAAAGGCTTGTCAGTCTCTGAGTCTGCCCCTTAACATGGCTATATAATTATTTCTGCAATTGATATATTAAATTGATATGCCGCCATGAACCACGGCTGTTCTGGAATTCGAAGTCCTGCCTTTGCATCGGCATAGGAGGACATCTGAGCTCGGCAGCCCTAGGAGCCAGGCAGATTCGGTTGGCAGATGGCCACAACAACACGGACATCCTGGTTTTGGACTGCAGAGCCACCTGAACATGACACCAGCACAAAAAGCATCTGCAGTGTGGTGCATCAGTGCCCTGCTGTGCTTCCCCTTTGAACGTGGGGTTACTTCTCCTGTGCTGTTAAAGGCTCAAGTTTAGCCAGAAAAATTGTAACAGCATTTCCATTTCCTTCAAACTACTATAACAGTGCAGATCCTGAAGGTTTGGTGGACTTCAAGTTTCTTCCTGAAGTCTTCAGCAGATTTATTTGTGCTATTTCCATAGAAGAGGATTAAGATGCAGGTCAAATGGGTATCAGCCGCTTGTACTGCAGAGCCTGTAAACATTCCCACCAATACTGGGCTGCAACATCGCAGGTACTCACGTGGGAAATGATCCCACTTAACTACATTGGGCTGTAGCAGGGGAAAGTTTAGTGTGCTGCGCCACTTGTCACCTCCACGGCTGCTGGAGACCTTCAGTGAAATCCCACACGTACGTAAGTGTGTGTGAGGCCAGGACCTTTTCGTCCTATTTTAAATGACTCCTGGAGTTTCTGGGAAGCAGCACTGTGAAACTTCGGGTTAAATCTATTAATATGGTATCCACTTAGCTCGCTGAAGGCTCAGACACTGACGCTGGAATCCTTGGTAACTTCAGTCATCAAAAGACAAAATAGCAGACACCACAGAAATAAAGCAACATTTGGGGTAAAAGGTCTGATGGTAGAGGCGGTGGCAGTCTCAAGTACTTTGAAAACCTCACACCATAAAACAGAAAAAGCATCTGAAAAAAAATGAGGTACTCAGAATTTGCTTTAAAAAACAAACAAACAAACAAACAACTTTTAAAGGAGTGCATAAGAGAAAGCAGAACTATTTTTTTTCCCATCTGTATGCTACGAGTTTGAACGCCTGGCATTCGTCTTTCAAAATCTATTTTTGAAAGGAAACACAACTTCATATAGAAAACATACCTGCAGACAGCACACACAAAACAGTCTGGGTGATAGGTTTTGCCCAGTGCTGAGACCACTTCTCCCTCAATGAATTCATCACAACTGAAGCACCGTGTGCCATACAGTCTCTGGTAGTCCAAAGTACAGATGTAGTCTCCCTGTCTCACAAAAAATCCTCCTTGAGCAAGGTCACATCCACAAGCTGCAGGAAGAGAAAAGGCAGACTCAGAAAGCTGGAAAAGTAAAACTCACTCTCTAAGACAATGCTAATTTTTCAACTATGGTCAGTATGGCTTATAGTGGAGTATTTAAGCACTTCAATATATGGGCTTATGATCACAGAACAGTTTTATGTCTGAAAAACACTACTTTTATAGTAAACCACACCAGCAATGTATTTTGTGCACTAGTAGTTTGGACTTAGCCCATGTAAAAATACAAACCTCGGTGCCAATGCTGCTAATACAGAGTTAAATCTTTGGGAGTGGAGTTCCCACTAGGCTAGCATGTACACTACCCGCCATTATATTTAACAGGTTAAAGGAAAGGCACAAAGGATAAAAACCTTCAAAAATCTAAAGCACCAATGTTATAAAGAAACATCTCTGCCAGATTACTCTACAAGTGCCTGATATTCATCCTGGACACAAAAATGGTGAAAATCCTTATAAACAGGGGGCTGGTACACACAGCAACGTCTGTAAACTTCCAGAATGCTTTAAAAGATCCTTTTTTAAAATCAGATCTTACATTTAGCTGATAAACATCACACACCAAGTATGAATTGGAGGGAGCTCCAGAACCATCTGCTCCTGGCAAAAGTAGAGCTTTTAATTGTATTTGTCAATTTATACTTTTTAAGCTAAATCTGTACAAACAGGTTAAAGTTGATTAACCAAAGGCCTGTGAGACTTTTCAGGGACTTTCTCCATTGCACCAGGGATGGCATTTTGAGAACATCTAAGATGGGAAAGGAGAGAGACAACAGTCTGGCTGAAGTCATACAGGAAGAGTCACATGCAGATGACCGTCATCTGTATTTATCAGGTTCTTTGAAAACAGACTTGACTTGATTTATTCACTTATTTATTTACAACTGAAATTCAAAAAGGTGCTTCTGCTGCTGTGCTGACTACTACTTTACTCCAAGTCAAAGCATCACACAATTACTAGGTACTTCTGCTCCTGGGGATGTGCACGTGGGGGGGTGCTATCAGCAGCGACCGAGGCTTTTACAGCCCAGCGAGGCCGAACAGCCAGCCGTGGCAGTCTCACTACTCACATGCAGCACGCACAAGAGAGGGAATGTTGCTTATCAGATTTGGGCTGTATGTACAAAACATCACAGAGCTGCTCAGTTCCTTGGTCCCAAAACAGCAGAGGTACCTAAATGTCTAAAGTTCAAGACTGAGACTTCTGCTTAGGTACCTGAGAGTCCACAGGCGCTTTGGTTTTTAAATGTAAATCCTCCCAGTTCACGTCACGGTCTGTTTGCAATGCCAGAATCAGTCATCTTGCATCTAAACTATGAGAAACGAGTCTCCAGTCGGCCTGCTCAAGGCACAAAGTAACACATACTCACAGCACAGAAACCCCAAAGCAGCATAGGATCCTGTCACGTTCATTCAAAACCACATCCAGTCACCTGCCCTTTTTTTAATCATCTTTCTTAGTAGCTAGAAACCGCAGCAGGGGAGGCCTGGGCTCAGGGCCCTCTTTAAACTGAGTGACCATTTAAATCCTGATCTTGTCTCTCCCTGGAGATGGTCCCAACCATTAAGTGACAGAAAACAACAACCATACTGGAACTGTGTTAGTATATGATCAAGAACTGAAGAACCATGGGTTAATTAACTTTTCTTATGAGTCAAAGTAATTCTGACTATATTACATTTGCCATGGACAAGAACCATGGGTTAGATGATTTACCTTACAATACACTGTTCATATGCTTTAGCGCACAGACTTAACACATTTTAACTTAACACACACTTCAACACTTTTCCTTCTCACCCTTGCTCTAATTTTTAGAAGGACATGCTTTTTGAACAGACTCTTCAAAAATATGTCATGACCTGCTAAACATTATGGGTTTCTTTTAGTCTATGTATTTCACCTGGACATGCACTGGTGTGAGGAAAACACAAACCAACTACTGATTTAAGATGAGGTCGAGCAGCCCACTGAGCCCACACTAACAATGCACTAGAGCAGTTCTAAACTGTACCATGCAGTGTTTAAACTTGCAGAGTGGAAAAAAGAGAAAAACAAAGGACATAATTAGGTTTCTTAAGTGAGCAGGGAGGTTTACTTCCCTATGGAATATTTCTTTATGCCAGTAGTGGCACATCTTACTACAACTACTACTCACCTGCTAAAAAGGGCAATAAGCACAAGCAAATGGACTGCACGTAAGTAATGTTCTTCTAGTGGCTTTTGCTACATAACACACTACGGTGATGTTCGTGTCAGAAATGCAAGAAATTAAGTGGACCGTGAAAAGGAAAAAACAACTTGCCAACATGCTTGCTCCACAATACAGTCAATGATTTCATTCCTGCAAAGTGCTATTTCAAGATACGTGACTTTCTAGATAAATAAAGTGCTCTAAATCTCACCGACTTTCAGCTCTAGAGCACTAGACAGGATAGAAAAAAATCACAGGATAAGACTGCCATTAGGAAATCAGCCCAGGGGACGATGAAAGTGGTTTGTGAAGAAGTGGAAGACCAGCCTCAAGGAATGCTATTAGTACAGCTGATTAATAACTATGGGAAACACCAGTAGGAATAATGTTCTTGCTATGACAAAGCAGACCCATGGCAATGAAGCATGTTGATACCCAAAGCCCACAGGCACTACTGGTGCAGAGGTGGACCCAGATTGAAGGGGAGCTGGATGCCATGAGAAGGAATTTACTTTAAATGCACAAGGTGAAACGTCTTCCATTCAAATGGGAGCAACAAAAACTTCCCTTCCGAGGGAAGGACAGGCTTGCAACTACTGGTGATCACAGGACAGCTACAAGTCATTGAGATTTTAAAGCAGTAAGAATGCCCCAGGCCAAGCAGGTCCCACAGAGCTAGCTAGTACTAGAGACAGAACACCTTGCGAGCACACAGGGTATGTCTTGCTCAGATATTTTCACAAGACTGATTCACAGCAGAGTGGGACTATCAGGATGACAAAAAGAATAAAAGCCTGTTTTAAGAGACAAGCGGAAGTTGGCTTGTTTAGTGTAAGAAAATAAAATAAACCTTAAGAAGCAACTAATATCTCAACATACATCTGAAGTTTAAATAGAGAGAGTTAAAGAAAAGATGAAGAGCTTTTTAAACCCAATGAGAATGTTGTCACAAGAACAAGTGAGGAAACTCTGACCATGAATAAATGGAGGCTGTAAATTAATGCAAGTGGTTTTGATCATCACAGGAAAGAGGTTGTGGAACAGCATCCTAGTAAGAAGGAAAAAAAAGTTGGGAAGAAAGGCCTCAGATTTCTATAACTTTGGAATGAAGTCTGGGCAATATTAAAAAGGGATTACAAGACCTTTTAGAGGATAATGAGAGAGAGATCACAGCACCATAAAGAGTATCAAATGTTAAACAAGCTTGGATGAAATGAGGGGAAAAAAATTTTTTTTTTTAATTTCTTAGGATTTGAGTACCTTCAAACACAATACCATCCATAAAATATATCAACATTCAAAAATACAGTTCTTCTGTTCAATGTTTCTACTTAATTAAGCAGATGCATCCATCTTCTTCCATAAAATCAGCACTTTGTAAACATTAGAGTATAACAAATACCGAGCAGTTTTATTCAACTCTTCCCTGATACTGCACGAAATTTCAAGTCCTTGAATTCTATGGTTACAGCAGAAAATGCATGGGAAATAAGGAAACACGCTCTTTTTCACTGACAGTACTACTTTCTGTGTAATACAGCAGTAAAAGTAAACTGACAGATAAATAGGTTATCGTATAAATTTATTTGGAACCAATTAGATCTGTAACAAATTGAATTAAGACTAGTGGCCAGCATGCTTATTCTTCTTCGGAGATTTGATAACCTCTTCCGCTCAGCCAGGCTATTAAATCTCCTGAAGTACGTCAGTATGACTACTGATTCAGTTTAGTGCAACAACATTTTTATGGCAGAGGACTGTCATTTTCTTGAATATTTCTTTTATAAAGCCAGCTGATTTTTTCTCATTAAAAATGTAACTTGTGAAGATTCTAGCTGAAGCAATCTTACATGTGCCATACTAAAGAAAAATATTTTTTTTTCATTACAACTTTTAAAGGAAAACAGGCTTTTCATGTAGAAACATTAGTTACATAGTAAAACATTTCTTCAGAGAAAAAAGCTGATTCTGAAAAATTCAAGATTCTGATCAGGCTCAGCCATCACACAGGTTTTTATCTGTATCAGTGATACGGGTTTTCAGTATTTCAGCATTCCAAGAGGTGTGAAAAATCACTTGTATCAGACCTTGATGCCACATCTGGCCCCTTAACCTCAATTCTTGTCAATGGTCATTAGTTCTTGTAGAGTTCCCTCCAAAATTATTAGCTAAAAGCAAAACTCCTAAGAAAGAGAGTCTTCTGAAGCATTTTTTTTTGGCACAGAAAACTGAGCAGGGTGGATTTTTGGCTCTTTCTCTACATCTTATTTTGGGATATGCACATAACAGAGACCACATACGTGACAGTCAGAGAAGCGCTACCCTCTGCAAAGTCCTTAAATGTATTCATGGATTTAGAAAGGTCTAGCTCATGAACCTGGGGCACAGCAGGAAGTCTCTGTGGTTATGCCCTCCTTCTTACCCACTGACTGCAGGCTGGGGGGAAGTCACAGCTTTTTCGCAATCCAAATACTCCTGCCCTGCTCTTCACACATCCCTCTACCACCAGCTATGCTCCACCAGCCACAACCTGGGTCACAAACCCTCATGTGCTTCTGCACTCTTTTAACATTCTGATATGATTTAACTCGACACCCAAATGACCATAGGAGAGATTCAACTTAAATTTTCTTGGATATTAAAATTAGTCCGAATTTAAAGCCGAGAAGAGTAGTTCTGACAACAGACCAACTGGCCGTCCTTAGGGTGAGATGCTGTGCCCCTTGACAGTTGGCAAGGTGAACAGAGAGACACTGCCCAGCTGAGATGATCCTGCACACCTGCATAGACAAGAATTCAGGGAAAGGCAAGCTGGAGAAAGTCTAGGAAGCACGTTTGAAGGTAACCACCAGATCTTACTCTTCTGGGATAGGAAATCAGCATTATGTCACAGATCTACTCCCACCCAACACTTGTCATCCAAAATGAGTATCTGGAGGTAGGGTTATTTAAAACCTAGAAACAGTTTCCAGCCCTTACTGAAGTTCATCTCAGTGAAACAAAAAAAGCACTGTGAGTATAGCACTTATGATAATGAAGAGACTAACACTGAGTAACGCAGCAGCTTGTCTTGGTATTACTCTGCATACCAAGGCAATGCCCATGCAGGACAGTTATGACTTTAGGAGTAACTTTTAAGTAGTGAATAAACAAGTGTTTGTCTCTTCTTATGGTATTTAGCAGCAAGCCGATACCTGGACATGCTGTGGAACTTGAGTTGGAAGATAGCCACACAATTTCTGAGGAGGGGACCTCAGTATGGCTTCTCTGAGTATTCAGTAATTCCACTCATTAAGATGGTTTGCAGTTACCTGACAACGAAATAACTCCTATAGATCTGAGAGGTTCCTCTTTAAGCTAAATGTGGATAGACTGAGACTGGATATCAGGAAGAAATTCTTTACTGTGAGGGTGGTGAGGCACTGGAACAGGTTGCCCAGAGAAGCTGTGGATGTCCCCTCCCTGGAAGTGTTCAAGGCCAGGTTGGATGGGGCTTTGGGCAACCTGGTCTAGTGGAGGGGGTCCCTGCCCATGGCAGTGGGGTTGAATCTAGATGATCTTTGAGGTCCCTTCGACCCCAAACCAGTTTACAATTCTATAATTCTCTACTTGCTTAGAAACAGGCTATGTTTCTTCCCAACCCAGCGCCTCTAACAGCACCCAGATTACTGTAATTTCTGCTGTGTGATTTCACAGTCAATCTAACTCCGTAACTCTTTATTGCCTACAGCCTATAAAAATAAACAGCAGCAATAGCAATTAATTAATGCACTTCAAGCACATTGCTAGCCCACCATCGTATGGCAGTATTCTATTTGCACTGTATGAATATAAAATGCATCTTTATTTTCCCTGCTGGCAAATGAGCCTACTGAAAGTAGATTAACTTTTTGGCTGTGTGCTGGGCCTGAAAACCAGTTGTGTACTGAAAGGCTCGGTGGATGCTACACTTGCTGTGCTGCTGTACACTACAGCAGGCTGTAACCGTTCTTGTCATCCAAACAGTGCCATTTTCCTTTCAGCCTGCCAGAAAATGAAGCATTTTGCTTATCAACCTGCAACTGCACATATGAAGTCTATATTCTTTTCTACCATTTGTTGCCTGATGTAAGCAACTAGGTGTGAATCCAACACAGGAGAAAGAGGCAGAGACCCTGAGCACAAAAGAAAGAACAAAGACCCATTTATAACATTGTTACAGAGAAAACAAGATCTCTGCTTGCTCAGGGCTAAGTAAGTTTCTTTCTCAGCACTGAGCTGTTGTGTCCATTTCCATTACTTTCCTCCATCTCTGAGATGGATGCTGGACTAAGATCCCAAGGATGACACGTAGTATGTCGTTGACGTAGTTC
Source organism: Psophia crepitans (assembly GCA_013399095.1). Classification (NCBI taxonomy): domain Eukaryota; kingdom Metazoa; phylum Chordata; class Aves; order Gruiformes; family Psophiidae; genus Psophia; species Psophia crepitans. The sequence continues at coordinate 273,956 of VWZZ01001519.1, forward strand.
TCTTCTGGCAGCTAAACTGCACGTTTTCATGCACCGCTGATGCAGACTGGGAGCCCATTCTCCAAAAGCCCATGGCTGTATCTGGAACACTTCCCTGGCCACTATTCCTGTGAGAAGCGATCTTCCACTGCTACAGCTCTGACTCATCTTCAAACTGACACACAATTAATCTGCAGGAGCCTAAGCCCACTTCCAGAAGATAACTGCAACTGTGGTACTCCTTCTGTTGCATGCTCTGGTAAAGATGAGTCCAGGTAAGGTTTTCACGATGGTTTTGGGCAAGTCTTGACTACCTGGAAGTTTGCTGACCATGCAAAGTCTTCATGGGAATATCATTTCGCTTGCCCTCTTGGACAATTCACACCTGAAACTTCTGTCTATAGTTGAAGCAGCAGCAAGACAGAAGGAACCTTGCGATGGTATATAATCCATATAATCCAATCACTCTTCCTAGGCAGGAGTGATTATACATGTCTTTCCAAGCAGATGTCTGTGAAATCAAGAATACTCAAGCCTGTCAGTCACTGGAAGCATTTTAGCTATAATATGTGGGATGCTCACTATAATCTCAACAACTGGAATCTCATCTCATTTTGTTACAGTCCGAGGCAAACAAAAATAGAAGCATGCTGCACCAGGAAAGCCTGGGGTACACCTGCTGGCCCCTGCCCCAGCTCCCAGCCAGGAACTGCAGGAAGGCAGGCAGTTCTGCCAGTGGAAAACCAGAACAACTTTCTGGAGTGGTTAAGACAGAGAGAACTGTGGGCTATATCTTATCCATCCTACAACACCTCACCATGCATGTGTAGCATTGATAAAGCCATAAAGGATACTGCGTACAGCAGATCCACACAAGCTCTCAGGCTAGACTAGCCATGATGCGCATAAATTAATTTGTGGAGTACACACTTCAGTGCAGGAAAACCCTTGGAGAGTCAGAAAGCTCTTATGAGACTGACAAAACATTAATGACTCAGGTGTACTAATTAAAATGAAGGAGAGTTTGGGGAGTTTCCTGTGCACTATGTAACTTGACTCTTCTAATTTATGGGAACTAAACATCTAGTAAATTTTGCATTAGAAAGTGTATTTCCATTTTCCATTTTCTTTTGGGAAAGCAGAATTTCCCAGTACCTTAAAGACAGTGTTACTGTCCTATGAAAAGTTCTCCTATAGTGTTAAGGGTGAGAAGTAACAGCCAGGAAAACTGGAAAAGTTGTCTGTTTATATTGATTTATTATTTTAAGGAATCAGTCTGGTTATTTAAAATTTACAAGCATGCTGATTTAAGAGGCAGAGTAATGTGCTTCAATTTACTGTCAACCTACTAGCATATTAGGTGTTTATGACAAAACACTGCTGTCATTTGCCAGACTAATTAAAACAGTGCGTTTCTTTTTTAAAAAAAATATATATAAAGCAACAACATTAAATACTTTCTGATTTTTCATAATGATGCTTTGGGTGCCAGTTACAGGCTTGCAAATTAAGTGCTTTCACTGAGTACGCACAGATATAGCAGATGGTCTTGTGTTAATGAGTCGCAGAAAGTGGGAGGTGGATTAACACCACTGTGGCAGTGATGAATTTCACGCAACAACTCTCTCTGGGTGTCCAGGCAGTCTTCACTTCACCTTAGTGCGTTGAAACGCCCGGTAACTACTCCAGCGTGTGGCTGTATTCCTGCTGCATCCCCATCTGAAAGAGCGCGATACAGGCAGAAAGTCCCCCCTGCACAAAGGCATTCTTGCACTGACATTTTTTGCGTGGGGGAAAACTTTACCCTAAGAAGTGAACTTGAGTAATTCAAAAGAATTACAGGTTCTTCACGAGGCTGACACTATCTAATGTGGGCTGAAATTATGTGTGCTCAAAACTGCTTTATCTGAATAATAACTTTACTGCCTGCAAAGCTTAAGTTTCCATCCAAAACTTTATCTAACCCACAACAGGCATAATTTTAAAATGCATTCCATTTTTTTCCGGTTCTACTTTGATTTCAACTAGGGTGAGTTTTATACTCTCCATTTATTTGCTGTCTTTATGTAAATCTATCTCGGTATTCCCAGCACGGTTAAGCATCACTCCCAGGCAGCTTTTCCTAGTGAGGAACCAGTCCTCTGCAACACAAACATCTTCTGCACGTGGCTGTAGCTGCAGTTTGCATCATCCCCCAGAAATTTCAGCAATTACTCCTTTGAAAACCCCTATCCCTGTTTTTAATGAGCACTTAAATTTCTAGCATAACGTCTCAGTCTTTGGACTAGAAGGATATAAGTAAGGAGAAAAGCAAGGCAATGAAAAGACTGAAGAAAACTGTATTTGTCTATTAGTAAGAAAGTTAAGCAGGGCTATTACGTAATATCCTGTGTTGGCAGAGAAGAGTAGGCATGTATAGCTTTACTAGGCCCTAGAAACCCAAACGCCCAGAAACTTCCTGTCTTTCAACGAGCTAAATGAAATTGGAAGCCAGAAATAACAGAAGCTTGGCTTCCTGTGGTGGACAGACAGATAACCAGTACTGAAATGTTAGGAAGATACTCCTTTTCCAGTCCTCTTAACCGTGATTCTTCCCTTGTCCCTATCCCATACTTTACTAATACTACGTAAATTCACAAAAGATACTTTTAAAAAGAATTATCAGACTCTGGCTGAAATATATGCTACGAAATAAAGCTTTCACTAAAGTGCTGATGTGATTGGCACACAGCCAAGACATGAGGGGCTGCAGAAAGTTCTTCATGAATCCAAAGAAAGGTTGCAACTAACAAGGATGTGATCAAACCAACAGAAAAAATAAAAATTATTTCATGATTCTGAGAGTTAACTGATGATTTTTTTTTCACATTTTAATTATCAAGTTGCTTTTATAAAGTTGATTTTTAAAGTTTAAGTTTGAAAATCTCAAAACCACAACATAGAACCATTAGCCACTGCATCAAATCCCTTTTGCCCAGGCAAAAGTGATTATGATTGCCATCATTGTTATAAGTACTTCAGTGAAGGAAAATACTAAGCTAACATGACGTTGGTAAGTCAGCCTCAAACCCACCATACTGTCCAAGCCACACTCTGAGAGTATTGCACCAAAAGCATAGTTTTTCCCATTACACTGAATTAATATGATCCAGGATTGCAAACTCCTAAAGTCCTTGGGAAGCGACTGGCACGTTGCTGAGAGCGCCTGATGAACAAGAGCCACCACGCTGCATCCCCAGTGCCTAAGATACTGCACATGCCATCAACAGCTACTGCTTTGCCAAAAATTGGGACTCAGAAATCTTACTAGTGAGCTTCCCATAAATGACTCCCATTCCGAAACGTGAAACCCCGCAGCTATGTTCAAACGCGAGTCCCTCAGATTACACAGCATAGCTTTTAACATATTTATATCCCAGCAGATGCATTTGATCTAAGAAACAAATCACTCCTATTATCAAGTTACTTCACGTTTATAACCTTTTCATCGAATATTCTCTCTCACCCCTTACTGCTAACATGGCTTCACCACAAATTATTTAATTCTGTGTTGTGTTGCATGTTCTACTGAAAAAAAAAATGGCAGAGAAGTGATATATCCAGCCCAGGGCTTTTTCACAATTCCCAGGAAACTGTAGCGCCACAAGGATCAGGAATGCTGATCCACAGAAACACACACCCAACTCCAGCTGAAGATGTGGTATGTTCTAACAGGTTAATTTAACAAGTAGATGAAAATTCACGGGGAAAAAAGTATGCTTGAAACTTCCAGCCACGCTGCCATGGAAGGCTGCATGTGCTGCATCCACAGCAAGACAGCAATCCAGGGAATTTTGATTAGGGGTAAAACAAGAGAGACATGCAAAGCAAAGCTGCTATAGCACAGTGGTCATGTTTTTACATCTGCGGCTCGGATGACAAGCTTATTTCATTTAATCAAGACCAAACCAGCAAAGGACAAATATATGAGTTACTTTTTTTTCTCACATATGAGTAATCTTGCACTAAGAAGGGTTTTTTCCAGGACTGCATGGATTTTCTCATTTAACTACAGTGGAGGCTGCAGGATTTTTGCATGCAAATAGATTTGCAGACAAACTATGGATGGTCCATTATTTGGCATGCTAGAGTGACTATATAAAACGCTGTGAAGTGTAGTTTCTGATTCCGTACGAACCAAAGTGAGTATTTGCCTAATACCATACCCTGTATGAGAAGCAGTCCTGACCTGACAGACACCCTCAGAATGAACTAGGTAACACAATTTGTTTTAATTTGATAGTCTGAGTCATAAATATTTTGTGAGCTTTTGTCATTTTCCTTGGTGCTTTCATTACAGCAGCAAGAAATAATAAGAGAATTCATAAAGATGGGAACCAAAGCCCTTGAAGTCTAAGGAATAAAATGTTTCCCTTGTATTTCAAAGGCATCTACTTCTATTATAACTGCATTCTCATTAAACCCAATTAAAATGGGATATATTTTAAAGTAAAGACTGGGTAAAAATTTGAAGTGAGACTAGATGGCATGTTCCCTACAGACTTTCACACTTTAATTTGTGCACTTTAACAAGAAATAGTATGTGAACAGATGTGAGTATAAACCGTATTTATAATGTCTATTTACCCCCGTAAGTCCTAATAAACTTTGATACTGAGCAAAACTAGGAAATGCTCACAGGGTTGCTATTAAAATTTTTAATCTGGATATGTATCTCAATCTTTAATAATAAGAATAATTATTAAATTTTTAAAACTTTCCTTAGAATCCTTTAGAATCATTATCTGGGGAATGTAAGAACCGGATGGGAAGGAGTAACTTTATACTTTAAACCCACCTTGGTTTTATAATTCAATTTAAATACAAAAGGCACCAAGGCACCTAGATACTTGGTGTTACCATTCCGAAACTCACAGTCCTCACAGGAATAATCAGACAACGGCAATACACAAAACTAGCTTTCTATATTAAAATAATGAAACACATGTCTCTGCCCCCCCCCGAAACCTCCTAATTTCTCCAACTCTATCTAATAAATGTTTTCACATACCACACACATTCAAAAATGTAGGTGTGACTTCTTCCAGTGTAATATCATCTGTCACTGACCGAGTCATTCAAATAGACCTCAAATACCCCTAGACACTCTCTCAAGACACAGTCATTTGCCATACTTCTTCATGGGCTCTTTGTCACTTTGTGGTCTCCATCATGGTACATCTGTAAATACGGTGAGAAGGAACACTATTTTCTGCAGGTTTACAAATATCTAAGGTTTTCTGACAAAGGCTACGAGGTAGTTTAAATACGGAGGCAGTAAACCTAAGCAGGCAGGCAGCTTAGCAGGGCAGCACAGCCAGCCCACACGTGGGATTATCTGTCCCAAGAGCGTCCTGCGGCTGCACTGGGTGCTGGACACGCAGCCTCTTTCAAGGCGCAATCTTTAGCAGGTCACGTGAGAGGGGGCAAATTGCACGGCTGAATACCATCAAAATAAATGCACCGCAGGGAGGAGTCAATTCTAAGGTAAATATATTCCCAGGATTGTCGCCCTGCTCGCGCGCAACAGTTCGGCAGCATGACAAGAAAAGGGATTCAGAAAAGGAGTGGTGGCACGAACCTCTCCTCCAAAGCTGAAAGGAGGTAACTGGTCAAGTGAGTACCATTTTATTGGGAAATCCTAAGACATTAACTACACCCATTGGCTTCAGCACATGATTAAAAACCCAAATCACACCTGCCTAACCTGATTTCCGCCCCCCCCCCTTTATGTTAGCTAGTGAAATTTATGTTCAATGCTCTGTTCTCTTCTCACGTTAACAATGCGGTAAATCCACACCGGAAAGCAATTTATGCTTCTTAAGTAACAAATAAAACCCAGAAACAAAACAAAAACAGATACCAGAAGGATGCCAGCAAATTGATGGGAACTGTTGAAAAGTGATGAAAGAAATTATGGTATTTAAATAACGAGGGGGGAAAAACCCAACAACCGTGTGTGCAAACTTAGCAAAATGATTAGTAAGTAGGAATGTAAGTACTCCAAGAGCCCTGACACCAAGATGCAGTTTAACCACGCGTCTCTGACACTGCCTCCTGCGCCAGCTGACTCTGATGGGTGGCTGACTGATGCTACCCTGCTTCTCCCTCATTAACGCTGTGATTTTTTTTTTCCCCATTTTATCCAAGATCTGCCTGAAGACAACTAGTTCCTTCTTATCTCTTACAGACAGGTAGGGGTAGTACAGCTTCTACAGTACATTCATCATCTTCTGCATGGGGGTGGGAAAAAAAGCCTCCGCACTGCCTAAATTTGGGATCAGCTAATAGTTTCAGAATCCACCTGCTGCATTCGCGGGTGACCTGGCAACCTCTAAAAGGAGACGCCCTATGAAAAGAAAATGTGGACGTATAACTGTGCCTGGTTCCTCCCGTAGGATTTGTCACTGTTTTCCCATAGCAGATCTGTATAAAAGGGGGCTTGGATTTCATGAAGATCATTATATGGAGCACATGTTGGTATGTTACCGAGACATCATGTAGGAGACAAGACTCCTGAATAACAAATTAGCTGCTCTCTTCCTGAGTTAAGACCGAAAATTTTATTATTTGATAATGAAATTTGCCATAAGAACAGGTGGCTTTAAAAGAGTTTGAAAGATGTAGGTATGGGCTGTGTTCTGCTATAAATACCATTCCGATTCTGAATAGGTGACCAAAATATTTTTGCTATGTAAGATACTGCACTATGCTTATTTTTCTTGCTGTGTAATTTTTCAGAGAACACATTGAGGTGAACATTTAATCCTGTCTATCTAACTCATTAAAGACTGACTCAGGTATTGAATGCTACACACTTAATCCCATGGGATTTATAAAAATATCAGTGTAGCTGACAGATAATGACAGTTTTCTTTCTGATAGTTTCCTCCAAATAGAATTGGAACTAGTCACGTTAACACAACTGGGATGAGAGCCACGCTACAAGGATTAATAAATGTCACTTTAGGTATTGCTTAATAATGAAGTAAGCAGGTTATCCAGTAAACATCAGTTCACATGTACTGATTTGTACATTCAAAACAAATTAGATCTTTGCAACTTGCAAATAATCTTTCATACAGCCAAGTATCTCCAGAAGGGGTGTCATGTCGGTTAGTTCCGTTTCCTTGATCATTCTTCCATCATTCATGATGTGTCAATACTAGATCACAGTCAGGCACCAACCTGGATCAAACCAAGTAGTTCCCCTCCAAAAAATGGGAAAGCACAGAGGGTCACACCGGGATTCAAGCATCACAGTCTGACACAAGAGAGTCTCAACAGATGCGGCCATGGCCCATGCCATGGTGTGTGCTATTAAGCTGGGAAAGGGACATCTTCTGAGTTACTTTGTAAATGTGAATTCTGTCCTAGCCCCGCACCATGTTTCACTACCAGCTTTCCCAATCTGTTCTTCTTCAGGTCCCAACTCTACAGTAAACTCCACAGGTTTATGTCCATTCAAAATATACTCCACTTTTAGGATTTAGGATGTTTTTAATCTTACAGTAAGCAGTCAATGAGTTTACAGTAAATCCTTTCAGGCATGCACTGGACTGTAAAATATGTTTGTGAAGTTTCCAGGACTGTGAAGTCAGACATCCAGTGCTAACACTCTACTTGTAGCAACAGCCGTCACAAACACTTACCTTTGCAAACAAAGCACTTAATATGGAAATACTTGTTCTGAACTCTCAAAACTTCTCCTTTGCATGGGTTTCCACAGTTATTGCAGAGAATGGCAGTACTTGATGGCTTCTCCAGTTGGCTATGTACAGCCTGTGGTTGTGAAACTGCAAGAGAATACAAAAGGTACAGCATTTTAAAGGCCGTCAGATGCATCTTCTGTAAGACCTACAAATAATGACAATTAACACCTGGGACAAAACATGTCAAGCTAATAAAACAAGTTCAAGTTCTGGTATTGTCCAGCACAGGTTAAAAGATCTGACGCAGGAGCTAAGCCAAGCTTCTCATGTCATAACTTTCAAAGCTCATGCCTGCAAACATTTCAAACATAAATCAAAATTGCTTACAGAGGAAAGAATCCACATGATCAAGTCTTGAGAGCCTCCACCTGAACTTCAAAAATAGTTTGTTGCATCTTCTCTTAAAAAAACCAAAAGACTATAGGCAAAAGCTATTGTTTTTATCCAAAATACCTTTAACAGGCTTTAGTAACTATTACATTGTGAGTTACTGATCCTTAAAGTTCAAAGTAATTGCCTTTTTAATTGATTTTAAGCTAGAAATACACTTCTGTAGATGTTTTGACTTCATGCTTCTGAAACACTGACATGGACATCTCTGTAAATACCACATGCATCTGATCACTAAATACAGCTTGTAGTCATTTTGTAAGAAAACTGTGATTTCAAGGTATTAGGTTTATCTAGGCTAGTAAAATATCAAGTGAATTAAAAATTTGCTGCCATCTTGTGATGTAAATTAGAAATTGCATTTATTGGGCTGTTGATAGTAACAATATAAATTGGCATTCCAATGCGTGATGTGGAACAGGTGAGATATGACCTTATTCTTGCAATTCTGCTGCAGTACTTGCATGAATTTTTTATTGCAGTGTACTTAGGAGTCGAGAGAGCAAACATGAAGGCAGTTAATTGTAAAGAGGCTGTACTGTAACTCAAGAGACTTGGCTTTTTTCCTACGTGAGGAGGAGCTAATAACAGGAAAATATATCAAGCATTTTAAGTAAATTACATACTTAACAACATTACTCTTTAATGTGGCATGCTTATTCTAAGGTTGGAATGCTTATTTCAAAGGTTTTTTTAAAAAATTTTAGCTTCAGAATAAACTTATCAACTGACCAGTCAAGATAGAGCAACCTCTCACAGGGCAGTGCAGTAAGTATAGATGGGAATCAGATGTGTTTCCCTTCAGGGTTTAGTTGAGGGATAATATCACTGCTGTGTAACCCTCTTCTTTCATCAGCATTCAAAAAAAAATTGGGATGCAATTTTTTCTATGAGACTGCTGCAACACAATTAATCAATTTATAAGAGGCTGGATTAAACTCAGAGTGGCAAAGATCTTTATTTTCTATTCCTACTGTAATATCAAAAAGGCTTCTCAAAGAAGAAAAGATGGGGGAAAAAATCCACAAATTTTACTTAAATTAAAAAAAAAAGGTAATGTCTATACCTTCACCATAGGTAGGGATGGCACAGAGAGGCAGTGATGGTACTCTCACTATGAACACATATGATAACAGATGATAGCAAGATCAGTAGGTGAGCATCATCCAAGCTTTTATTCTCTAGTATCTCACCTTGCTGCTCTTCCTCCTCTATTCTCACCTCATCCTCACTGCTGGCACCTTGTGGTGATATCTAAAAGACCTTTCCACATCCACTGACTTCAAGACATCAGTATTTCAATGAGATGCTGAGCCTCGCACCGAGTCTTCCGGGAGAGTTTCTGCAAGTTTTGCCCAAAGCATCACTTTCTACTCTTTTAAGTAATGTGTTTGGATTTTTTTTTCCCCAAAGAGATACATGGGATTAAGCTGCCCATGGTGTTATTCACCACCCGTTAGTATTCTGCCTTGTCTGCTGAAATTACATGTTCTAGGGTTGTCAAAAAGTCCTGCTGAAGGCAATGTGAACTCTGGAGCTACTCCTGAAGCCCTGGCTATAATTAAGTACCTCTCCAATAAAAACAACACAGCACGACAGGCAATTAGAAGTTTATAGAAAGGCAGATGCCTGAATTTACACAGGGCGTACACAGTTCAAGCTAATATGAACATCTGCATTATTCCTCAAAAGAAAATGGAGGAAACTCTGAACTTTGCAATACTTAACTTCTGACACAAGAATTTCTCTTTATTGTAACCTGCCCAAAACAAACTACCCACCCTGAAAAAGAATCAACCCTGTAAGAAACCAAAACACAGTACTTTCCCAAGTTATTTAGTAGAGTAGCTGCTAGTAGTTTATAACTATGGATAAAGTAGGTTTTCCCTCTTCAAAATTACTAACACGCATCGGATTTGTAGCATTTAATTCAAGGAAGACTTGAGTTAAAGAGACCTGACCACATCCAGAATGCTTTGGCATAACAAAGTTACATGTGAAATATAAAATTCTGATTGGAATAATTAAACATTTGACTTTTTTTTCGTGCTTGACTCTTTCCATGGGTAAGTCTTTCTGAACAGCATCTCCCCAGAGGCATCAGCACGCAGTGAAAGCACGCAGACGGCCACGATATCACGCTGCGGTGCATCCCGCAGGCAGGGCTGTAACCTGGATGAGGTGTCCCAGCTGTAGCACAGATCGTGTGCCGGAGCAATCCGAACGCGCTGCTGGAGAGCCCTGAGGGCAGCAGCCCTCCATACCAAACACACCCTCTTTCCCTAAACTGAAAATTTTGTCACCTTTCCAGAGAAAACTTCGGTTTTCGGTTTGTTCTCTTGCACCTGCGCGTTCAGTGCTGCCCTTGTTGCAAAGCAGCAGAAATTGAAAACTGTTTCAAAATCGTTTTGTGAATTGTGAAAATTGTTGCAAACTAAAAATTGTTGTAAAGTGGCCAAAAACTGGAAGTATTGCTTTCCACATTGCAATTGGTGTTCAGTGTCGAGGTCTCCAAGGCAGAACTATTTAGTGCATTTGCTTCTCTTCAGGTCTCTGGATCAAGGTTTAGAATGTTTTTTAAGACACAAAACAAAACAGCTCAGATGTAAAGTAAATTAAAAAAGAAAAGATGTAGTATTTCTGTTGGAATCTTTCCATTAATCTTGGAGTAAAACAAATTATATTTAAAATATGCATGGTAGCCAGATGAATAATTATTTTGCTTTCCTCTCAGTCTTAGAACTAAGCTAATCAATATTTCACACAAAATCCCAGTGGGAATACAGGGCCCTTAGGCTCAGTACAAAACGGTGCTTCTGAAGACAGTTTTAAATACTTACTTGTTCATCTAGCAGAACATAACGATGTAATTAATGATATATTAGTTTAATTTTGAATATTTGAAATACATTGTGCTTTACACTGAAATTGCAACTACCGACACAATTTTGAGAAACTATTTAAGTCAACTTAAAATTTTAACTTATGTTTCAAGTAATTTTTAAGGAAATACGTTTACATGGTAACTTTCAGCATTCTACTTTTATGCCTTTATGTATCAAAACCAGTCTTCAAAGCAGCAGAAGATACAATCAACATATTCAATGAGTGAAATAGTAAATTACTGATGGAACGTAATGATCTGAGACTACTCATTGGATCATAATTAACTAAAGAGCTCATTTAAAGTTAAATGCTTACATTACACCCCGATTTGTAGAAATTACTGAAACTAGAAATTTCCTTCTTAACTTTGAGTTTTTCTAAAGAGAAATACAAATGAATACCTGATTCTGAACAGTTCCCTTTTTCCCAGACTCATTCTGCTCTAGCAGAGGTATCTGCTTCAGTCCTTAAACCCTGAAATGATCTGACTGCAACATTGGGGACAAAAACTGCCGAGAAAAGAACTAGCAAACACTGTTTCCACAGCACTTCATCAGTGTATGAGACCTGTCTGCTGGCGACACCACTGCCAATAATCTTACCAAATGCCCAGCGCTCACATATTTCTGATGTCAAGACTCAACCTCTCTTCAACAGTCTATGCAGTACATAATTCTGTAGTTATGGATAAAGCCGGGCTTATCAAATTAGCAATCGTTTGTCAAACAAGATACATTCCTTAGATTTACTGCTATACTGCTTGCTCAAGATATATGCACTTGCTTAAGTGTCATGGGGAAGAAAAGACAGTAGTATTGCTTGTTTTTATCTTATGGCAACCATAAAATGATGTTTTCAGCATGCCTGTAACTTTGCCAAACTTCAACTGTTTATATTGACATTCTTCATGTTTGGTGTTCTTGAGCTCATTTCCTGATGGAAAATTTCAGGCATATTGTTTAAGCTTTTTACAAAGGTGGAAAAAATGGATCGCATAAAATATATTGGTTTTCAATGTTAAAAAGAAAGCAGAGCACCTTGCTTTTGGAAGGACTTTGGAGTAAAGGCTGAAGCCTGACAGAGATGGACCCTGCATAAGGTACACTGGATGCATGAAAATCCACAATATGTGGTCAAACAAATCCCCCTTTGAATAAACACAGCTTCTTTGGCATTGCTAGACTTAGCAGGATTTACAGCAGTGGGGACCAGGATGAGGTGCCATGGCTGAGGATGAGATTTGGCTGAGATAAGACTGTTTTGGACACAGCACAAAACAAGCTGATGGCAGTGGCAGAACGGAGAAGATTTGCAAGTCCCTGGTCATGCTCCACTCCAGAGCCTGGGATGGAAAATGTTACCGTGCTTTTACCACCTCTCCGCTGTGAGCAAACCGCTGAGGGAAATCAAACCCTTGGCAAAAGATTCTGTCTAGGATCAGTCCACACAGAGGATGACAAACCCCTTTGGTATCAGGCTTCGGGTAGCCAAATGAGAAAAACCTTCATGGTAGATTACAGACTTGATGAAGAAACATATGGCCAGAAACTGCAGAATTTGACACAGTCCTAATGCTTTTTCCAGTTTGGTGCCTTTTGGTTTAACTTTGCATAAAGACCCATAGAAGCCTTTGCTGAGCTTAGAAATCAAGTACTGGAAATTTAAGAAGTCTCACGCTTAAGAACATACACTTAGTCTTGGATCAAATCTCAAATATGAAGCCTAAAGACTTTCACCTGCTTTGCTCAATATATGGACACAAAAAAGGCCACATATCCCATTTACTCCACATTATTTAATCCTGTTCCGAAAAAAACCAGTTTATTAGTTTTAGTGCTCTTGCTGATTACATAAGCCTGAAATGGCAAAGGGCCAAATGACACAATTTAATATTAGAATCATAGAACCACAGAATGGTTTGGGTTGGAAGGGACCTCAAAGATCATCTAGTCCCACCCCCCCTGCCATGGGCAGGGACACCCTCCACTAGACCAGGCTGCCCAAAGCCCCATCCAACCTGGCCTTGAACTCTTCCATGGATGGGGCCTCCACAGCTTCTCTGGGCAACCTGTTCCGGTACTTCACCACCCTCACAGGGAAGAATTTCTTTCTAACATCTAATCTAAATCTCCCCTCTTATTAGTTTACACCCATTCCCCCTTGCCCTATCACTCCCTGACCTTGTAAACAGCCCCTCTCCAGCTTTCCTGTAGGCCCCTTCAGGTACTGGAAGGCCGCCATTAGGTCTCCCCAGAACCTTCTCTTCTCTAGGCTGAACAACCCCAACTCCCTCAGCCCGTCCTTGTAGGAGAGGTGCTCCAGCCCTCTGATCTGCTTTGTGGCCTCCTCTGGACTTGCTCCAACAGGTCCATGTCCTTCTTATGCTGGGGGCCTGACAGCTGAACACTAGGTCTGACAGGTGCTTTCTGTTCTCTGATATTTCACATGGACATTTTTCATTTAAGGCTACTGTGAATTAAACTAAGATGTAATTTGAATGGGTAGACTACATTTATGTGAATAAATATTTTTTTCTATATAACAAAGTTTTTGTAATCCCAAAATTACCTCTCAATCCAGGGAAAATCCTAATACCTCACCAAGGTTCCTGAATGGATAGTGCAGAACCAAAGCCTAAAGACAACAGTAAAAGGAAAACCAAAGGGGTTGGAGGAACGTTCCCCTCCCATGTTCTTTTTGTGTTTTGTTTTGGGGTTTTTTATTCTGTTCTTGAGATTGGGTTTAAAAAAAAAAGTGCAAACCTTTCATTTCAGGTTCACACAAATATAATATCATTTGCCTTCAACAGCAACCCTCCATCAGTAGAAAAGCTGCATCAGCACTACTGGCTCCTCTTTAAATTCCCCAGAAACATCCCTCTTCACAACTCATTACATTCACTTCATGAGATGGAAATATTTTGTTTGAGCAAAATGATATTAATATCTAAAATTACCAGTATCAGATGGTTAGTTCATAAAAATGTTCATTTTTTTCAACAAAAACACAGGCCACATTCCAACTCTGAATCAAAAATGCACAGCTCTGATAACAAATATTATTTTGCATGATGGACTTAGCAGAAAATTATCTCTGTGGTAACGCCGAAACCTTTCAACTCTATAGCTAGAGGTGGTGACTGAAAATCAAAACAAACAAATATGAGACCCAAATGCCATTTACTCACTAAGTGATTGAGAAACGGGACAAGGTATTGACTGCCGAAATGCCGTATCAGGCGATTTGAGGAGGGTGTGGTTCACAGCAGCCCAGAGGGGAATTAAATTTGCAATCTTCTCTGAGCAGGATTACAGGAGAAGCAGATGAATGCAGCAGCACCCGACCGGAATTACAGATCGGAGTTTAAGTTGTTTTTTTGCCAAACACTTAGTGTGTCACCTCAGTCAAAACACTCAGGGTTGGATTTAAAAACACCCAGATGAAAGCAAAGGAAACAAGCATTTAAGTGACTCTAAATATCCCGTGAAGAGTTATTCTTGTCTTTTAAGTGCCTAAAGCTGGCCCCTGCTCCCTCCCTGCCTTGTATCTGTGTAAAATACAGTGACTAGGAGTACTTGAGTGCTGGCATGGGGGTCAGGATAATACATCACAGCAATAATACGGTCATAAATGTAGTGTTCAGAGAACTACATGGGTGTGAGCTATAAATTTACTTTAGATAAGGGGTTTGAGTTTTGTTTTTTTTCCTAAAAACTGGTGATTCATTATGGAGCCTCATGGGGCCCTGAGATCTCAATGGTCCTTACCATAGAAAGGTTGAGAGAAAAGGCGACTGTGAAACAGAGACTCCACAAGCCTTCTCCATCCATCCTTCTGTCTGCTGAGAAAGAGCAGTTCCCCAGTCCCCGTCCTGCCTGGCCGTGCACCCTGGTGGTCCAGGCACCAGGACAGGAGGGAGCACACATCCCCAAATGACAGGTACGAAACTTGCCCAAGCAGCACACGTGTTAGAAACAGATGCTCTGCAACTGCACTTAAATATCTAGTGGTAACCTGTTTTACTGTATTTCTCATCTAGCAGCTTGTGTTAAAAGCCATTTTAAATGTGTTTGTATGCTTTATGGTGCCTTGTCATTATAACATAATACCTTTTCCTCCCACACATCTCACAACAAAGCGGAAGTTCACACGGGTAAAGGGAAAGCTAAAAAGTTTTGCCTTGAATGTCCCCATTAGACAGTCCCTGGAGCCCTTCAGCTGGCCATACAGAGGGCCAAACTGTCCCCACGCCAGTGCAGAGGAGTGAGTTTGCTTCCCCAACGGGGCTTTTCTGCATGAAGCAGGTCCATATGCCCCCCGAAATGCTTGTTGCTCTTTCCAAGACCTCTGCTGTAGGTCCTGCAGCAAAGCACTATTACTGCTTCTCTCTTTAGGTCCTGTACTGTAAGACAGGCTATCCAGCAAATCCAATAAATCTTTATGTCAATAGGTCTCTATTTAATTTAATTCATTCACATATTCCAAAAATACAAAATACATGGTTCAAGAATCACACTTCTTTCTGAACTCTATACCTGCATCTACTACTTATGAACAACAGCTTTTACAGTGCCTTTCCTTTGGCACTGAGGACAGGACTGCGTTTTCCAGCGCTTCCTATGCATCGTAATCAAACCAGAAATCTGTAGCTGACACAGGACAACAGGCAGGCAGCGCAACTGAAGCAACCTCTGCTTTTCCTGCTAATTACCAAGTTTATGGGATCAGAGACAAAGGAGAGGTGTTGCCCAGCAGAATGTGAAGTAATACAACCATGCATGAGAGATGAAACACAGCACAAGTAGTCAGCACACAAGAGCTCCAGATCTCACCATATGCTCAGTGCAAAATTCACGTCACATAAACAAGCCTAGCACAGGCTAACCTCCTGCCCTCATGATCATAATTAAATATTTACCGAATGCAAAGGCAGTCAGTAAAACACTGTGCCACATTTTAGGAACCGCTACTGCAGCAATGTTAGGGCTATTTTTGTACAGGTTTAGCAAGATTACAGTAAGAAAGGATATAGGAACAGCACTCCGATATAGCCACATAGAGCAATTGGTATTGTTTTTCCTTATAAGCTAATATAAAGTCTAAAGTCAATTTACATTAAATAAAATTAAGGAAGTTTTCAAACTGAGCTGCCAGCTAAGTGTCAGTATCACTATAATTTCCAAATCATCATTCATATAATTAAAAGAATATGAAGCATAATTTAAAATCAACGTTTAACCACCTTCCTCCACTCTGCTGCGTTTCTACATAAACACAGAATAATTATCGTCATGACAGTATCAGGGATTTAGTTACCGCAGCTCCGGATGAAAAGCAAGTCATTTCAGGTCTAGGCTCTCCAAAATGTGGAGTCATCACACTGTACCTGTATCTTCCGGCATTCCCGCATTAATTCCCCACCAGAAGCACCACTGCTGCGTGTCGGGCCGGCCGGCGGCGAGGAGCACAGCCGGTGCGGCGGGGGAGCGGGAGCTGCGGCAGCCTGCCGTCACCGAGCGCTCCGACACCAACGCACCCAGGGGTCAGATGACTCCTGCAGCACCCACGCACAGGCAGGAGGCGAGCCAACACCTCGCCGCCGTGTAAAAATAGTGTCCTGCAGAAACCTAAATATTGTCACGTCCATGGGGTGGGCCACCGTTGGCAGGGTCCCGGAGGGACCGGATGCAGGACGTGCCAGCAACGGCTGTCTTTGCACCTGGTGATGCCACCTTCCGTAGCTGCCGCAGGGTTGCGTTGGGTACCTGGGGAAAAAGGCTTACAGAAGGAAAACCTGCAAACTGCCTGGCCACAAATTAAAAATACAGGCTGAGGCAGCTGGGAAACGCCTCCAGCCATCCCCCCCATCCAGGCGGTCCCTTCCCCCTGGTGCAGGAGGGCACAGCACTGATTTTGGATGGAGATGCTGTAAGCACACCTCTCTCCTGAAGGTGGTCAGTGAGATACCTGGCAGCCAAAGATCTCTCCTCAGTTGCTCATATGGAGTTGGACTGCCTATCACTGGAATAACAGCAACATGCTGAGCTATTTAAAGCAGTATTTGCTTGCCCAGTTATGATGTGAATACTGTGTGAGGCTTAAAATCTATCGCTCTTACATGCTTTGGACTAAATTTGTGTGAAGGTAATAATGTGACTTGTACAGTGGAAAGGGGACTGATGGCTTGGAGAACACGCTGGCTAAACCTGGAGTAAAGCGCTGGGATAGGAACAGGATTGCACCTCCCTTTTTCACAATGCAGATTATTTTCTTTTCCTGCAGGCTTCACAGAAGCCAAAACATTCTCCCTCCTGCACTGCTCACCACCATTTATCCAGCCATCGCCTAGTGGTTACAGAGCAGCAAAGAAACAGCTTTTTTCTCTCTTTTGACAATCAGAAGCTATCAGGGGTGTAAATGTGAAAACAGGTCTCCGCAGCTTCTGCTGCTGCTGAGGGAGGGCTGTGAAAGCAACACAGCTTGCGTAGCACCATGCACAAAAAGCACAGCAAGTTCACTCTGCTGCACAGGTTAAAGAATATTTTGTACTGAATCATATTAAAATCTATTGACCTGATCCAAGCTGCATGAAGGCTGAGTCTCCATCGACTTCAGTTGTCAATGCTGAATGATTTCACAGGAAGTTCAATACCTTCCAATATCCATCAAAAACCAAATGCTTTTTTACAACTTGAAATACTAGGGTTTTTTCTTTGTTTGCAAAGAAAAAAAGGCTTATTTGTATAGAATAAAATGTAAATTTTATGGCTCAGCGAAACTCTGTATGAATTTTTTTAAGCTCTTACCAGCTCACTGTGGATGAATTCTTATAAACACTATATAAACAGGGGGTGGAGACTATTTCTTTTTTTGAAAACAAAAAGCATCAAAGCTTCAAAAGCATCTATATGCAATTATGATTCAGTTTGAAAATATTTCATGATGAGAAGCCAGAAACAGCTGATAGTTTGTAGATCTTATGGAAATGCCCATCAACTAAAGCAGAAATCCAGAACTCCCCTGAGTTTCAGAATGTTTCCCTTTGGTTTCTTACTTACAGAAAATATCTTTACATTTTGTAACAGATGCGAAGCAAAACATTGCTTTGTTTGTCCAGAATTGACTATTGGGAAAAGAACGAGCATGTCTATAAGGACAGCTGAGGAGCTCTGACGGCAGAAATCCGTGTGGCGAGTACACCACTGTCCCGGGCCATGCCAGATGTGGTCCGTAATATTTAATAGGCCCCGGCTGACATGGACTGAGACCCAGAGAGCAGATCTGATGATCCCACGTTCTGCACACTGAATGAAAACTATGAATTATTCCATTTTTAATAATTCTTATATATTGCTATCCTGCAGCAGCTGACTTTTGGCATTAAAACCTTACAGCGATATTTTGTTCAACGCTGTTGTGCTGTCTGCGCGAGGCCAAATCCTTCCTCGCGCTCTCTTGGATCATCAGCAGCCACCCGGCCGAGCTCTCCAGATATTTGCTGAATTTGGCCTACTTAGCTTTCCCCAGCAGCTACTTGATCTTGGCAGAAACACAGAAGGCACTTTGCTAAATAGCGCTTTTCCGAAGGAACGTAAATTAATAGGCAGGGAAAGTGAAAGCGCTTTCACTCTGACACAGCCTTTCCCCCTGCTCACAGCCTTTCTCCTTTTCAAGGCTAAATGCTATATAACTCGCATTTCGACGTTATATGATCATAATGCAGTCATTAATTCATATTTACAGTTCTGGGTATAATCCCTGAGCCTCCCCTGCGGTCTCACCACTTGGCTACAGCAAAGGGAAAACCACACTCGAAGAGCTCAGAGGGTTTTGATGGTGTTCCTGCGAAGCTCCACCATCGCTCATGGGCTTCACGGGCACAAAGTAATGAGACTATTGCACTTCATTACTGTGATGGGCTGGCTCGGGGAACGTGGCATGAGGCAGCAGTGCCAGCAGCAGTGACACAGGCGAGACAGCTCAGACACTGCCTGCCAACACTCTTGCTGCAAACGATCCAGAACGCAGAACAGCTTTAACCTGATTTCTCAGATCGACGCAAGCCGAACACCTGCAACTCCCCTGTTCTTACGGTAACAGCAGCACACTGCCCTTGCTATAGAGGATGAGGCACTTGGCTGCCCTGCAACTTCAAGTGAAGTTCTGGGAGCCACAGCGATGCCGTCCGTCGCCCATCCTGTTTCAGGTTTCCCTTCACCAAGGTTGCATTACCCAGGTCAATGCCTTCACTGATGTCTTTGCAAACAGCAGCCAGACAGCTTAGCAACGAATTTAGGCCATGCTGAAATGGATTAGCTGGCTGCAAACTCCTCACAGCCTATGGTACCACTGGTTGTAAATGGCATTTTTAAAAGATTTCAGATCTGTTCCTAATTAATTCACATTTTTTCCTGTACTTGCATCTCTCTTCCCACTAAAAGTGAATGTCAATGGTAACTGAAGGCGATGGTATATGGTCTAATGCTGCTCCTTTCTCCCATGCCCACAGCACCTCACGACCCATTTTGCGTTTTTTCCATAGCCTGTCTTTAAAATGAATAGAAACATTTATTTTATTAAATACAGAAGAATGTAGATGTTTTTCTTCACTATGAAATATGAAATAATTTCTAATAAAGAATTTTTTAAAAATTAGAGCTAAAACAACACCCGAGATCCAGGGACTTTGCAATATACTACATGCATGTGCCTGCTTGCATACAGCAATTCTTATGCTGCTTGAAATCTGCATATTGGTTATAATTTTAGGTTGCCCTGTGTGGAGCCAGGAGTCAGACTCTGTGATCCTTGTGGGTCCCTTCCAGCTCAGGATCCTCTATGATTTTATGAATCTACGTCCCTGGACTTTAAGTCACTCACAGTTTCTAACAACAGCACGTATGACTGTTTAATAGCAGATGGAGACTACAGAGTCCAGTCGCACTACAGGTTAAGAAATTTGCTTTTCATACACAATCTATAATTAATGAATTTTACTTTGAAAATGGTGGAAAATCCAAGCAATCATCATATTTCACAGATTCTTCTCTGTATGCTCTAAGGTATCTTTTCTTCTTAGTTACAAAAACTGGCTGTAGTGCTGCTTCCCATTCTTTTTGCCTTACAGTGGTTTTGATCCAGGTTAGTGTTTATTTGGATTTTCTATTGACAATAATCTGAACCAAACAAACAAATGAAAATGCAATAAAATTAAGTATACCTCTGTACATAACAATACAGATTTTGGCAATGCTTTATCACTAGGACAAAAATAGAATTAAGAAACAGATGTTTCCTTTTGACTATCATCATTTATCAATTGAACTGATGTATTTATTAGTGATTGTGTTCAAAGCTGGCACTACCGCTGAATGGTCCTTGCCCTCAAGCACTTATGATCCAAATAAAGAGGATAAAGCCATGGCAGAAGTGAAAATGAACCGTAAAAGGGTAAAGGTTTAACGAGATAGAGTTGGATAAATGGTATCTCTACTGCTAAACCCATCTTCCAACTTTCTGCCCAGTCTCTCTTGCATCAATCCTATCACTGCTGGGAACGGACTTACAATCAGCCAGCCATTCCTCGGTGACCAGCTGCACCCTACCAAAAGCTGTCCCACTCAGAAACAGCCTGAATTGAAACTTCTGGCTCTCAAACACCTCCATCCTCAAGTCCACGTGTGAGGAAACATTTCGCATCACCTGAGCAGCAATGAGGTGTATACGTGGTCCTCCTTAATTGAAACACACACACGAGCAAGTCAGAGAAAAATAACAATTTGTGGGTTCTTGTAGTACAAGGCACTGAAGTATAAGACACTGACAATGCTGCATATTTATGAAGCAGGAAAACTTAAAATGTGAAATCAGGCTGAGAATCCACTCTGAGCTCTGCATAAAGGAGAGCAGGCAGCTGTGTCTGCTCCAGAGGTAACTGGGTCATGAGTCCTTCTCTGCTCCCTGATATCTCTTCAGAATAATGAGCCTCCTTTAGCCCTGAAATTCGTGATGACAGCCCTTGTCTGATGGCCAGCAAGTTGGATGAATGAAACCAGGACTTCTCCCACTCCCAGCTGCTTTCTCCCAGTGGAACCTCTCTACAGCAGACCTAGACCCACACCAAAGGGTGTTATACCCTTTTCCTCCTCCAACTAGAATAAAAGCATCATCTAGTATGCTTCAGAAAACCGTACGCTTGAAATAGCAAGCAGAAATCAAACATAAAGCCTGCAAAGCCTTTAGCAGAGATTTTATAATGGTAAAAAGTGGTATATCAAACCCATAAATAGAATCATAGAATATCCCTGGTTGGAAGGGACCCATAAGGATCATCAAGTCCAACTCTTGGCTCCACACAGGACCAGCCCAATCAGAGCAGATGACTGAGAGTGTTGTCCAGGTGCTTCTTGAACTCAGCCAAGCTCGGTGTGGTGACCCTGGGGAGCCTGTTCCAGGGCCCGAGCACCCTCTTGGTGAAGAACCTTTTCTTGATATCCAACCTAAACCTCTGCTGTCGCAGCATCACGCCATTCCCTCGGGTTCTATCACTGGTGACCAGAGGGAGGAGATCAGCGCCTGTTCCTTTGCTCCCCCTAGTGAGGATGCCATAGGCTGCCATGAGGTCTCCCCTCAGTCTCCTCTTCCCCAGGCTGACCAAACCAAGGGACTTCAGCCTCTCCTCATACGTCCTGCCCTCCAGACCCTTCACCATCTTTGTTGCCCTGTGCAAAATAGTGTGCAAGAAAATCCTTCAAGGACTGAAAACCAAAAAACCCTGTCTCATAATGAGGTGACAGGGCACTGTCACGCCCAGAAAGCACTTTGCAAAGTGGCGCGGGTCAGAGGGCAAAAGGGTATGGTCTGGTTACAGCGAAGGGATCTTAATCATAGAATCATTAAGGTTGGAAGAGACCTCAAGGATCATCCAGTCCAAC
>VWZZ01001519.1:296268-312531 GCA_013399095.1 Psophia crepitans
TCTTTCTTGTGGTGAGGGGCCCAAAACTGGACACAGCACTCCAGCTGCAGCCTCACCAGGGCTGAGTACAGGGGGACGATCACCTCCCTGCTCCTGCTGGCCACACTATTCCTGATACAGGCCAGGATGCCGTTGGCCTTCTTGGCCACCTGGGCACACTGCCGGCAAGTGTCCAGGCGAGCATCAATCAACACCCCCAGGTCCTTTTCCTCTGCACAGCTTTCCAGCCACCCCGCTCCCAGCCTGTAGCGCTGCCTGGGGTTGTTGTGGCCAAAGTGCAGGACCCGGCACTTTGCCACATTAAACCTCATCCCGTTGGCCTCTGCCCAGTGATCCAACCTGTCCAGGTCCCTCTGCAGAGCCATCCTACTCTCCGTCAGATCAACACTTCCCCCCAACTTGGTGTCGTCTGCAAACTGACTGAGGGCGCACTCAATTCCCTCATCCACATCATCAACAAAGATGTTGAAGAGGATGGGCCCCAACACCGATGCCTGGGGAACACCACTCATGAGCAGTCTCCAGTTCGATTTCACTTCATTCACCACCACTCTCTGGATGATGAAAGCCACAGTGATGGCACCACAGGTCACACGCCTTCAGAAAGGAACCTGCCGCACAGGGAACCTGCTGACCTTATGGAGCTGATAGGGATGGCTGGTTACAAATGCAGTAGATGTCAGATAACAAACTATCTGCTTAAGTAGAGGTCAGAGGCTACCATTTAGTACAGAAAAATGCCATGTAATAAGGATAAAGCAAGCAATTAACAAGAGGTATTAATTTCTAAAAGGTCATGCACTACAAGGGACTAATCAGAGAAAGGACTTGAGAGCGCAAGAGGGAAACTTAAACCACCTGCTGAATACCTGGCGGTAAGCTGGAAAATGAACAGGATAATGGGGTGGATTGTATTAAGGGAAGGCATCCTGGCTGCAATAGAAACGGTACTGTAACAAGAACTGCCGAGATAAAACCCAGAATCCAAGCCTGGCATTTTATGGGAGGGAAACTGAAGAAGCAGAACCAGGCAATAAACCTCAGTTGGTGGGGCCAAAAATTGTACGTAGTGGGCATGGAAGTTAGAAAAGCTAATTTATATCCTTTAATACAGGGGGAATTAAACTACAATATTAATTTGGTATTTAGGGGATCACAAATGGTACAAGAGAGATGACAGGCATTGCAAAGACTCGGAAGATAATTTTTGGGTGTTTCTTCTGGGAGCAAATTAATGCACAGAGAAGGTTTTTAAAGATGGGTTTTTCTGTGCAGGCTGAAGCTACATGCACACAAAGAGAGAAAGAGATCACTAAATGTTAATTTATCAGTTTTACATACACAATTAGCATTTAAATGGTCTGTATATTTAATCAATAGAAATTCTGAGAGCTTAAATGGAGAATAATCTGAAGTATCAACCAAGTAATCAGATAGACTTCAAGGATCTTCACTGCTTCACTCCCTTCCGGAAAGCTACACAGACATTGCCATAATTCTGTAATCACAAGTTACCTCTCGTGCAAGATTATCAAATGATAATGTGGAAAAAAGACTCAACCTGCTCTCTCATGTGTTGTAATTACAATCCAGGAATTTAACTTTGAGGCGTCTTATAAAGAAAAAGAAAAAACAATGAATGCACACAAAAACCCTGACAAAAATGGAAGCTTTTGAGTTAAGAGGCCTGGGACTAGGTCTAAGGAAGGACTCCTGTGCCTGAAATGCCATACAGGTTAAGTCCAAAGCTGAAAGCCCCAAAACCCCCTTAGAAGCCCTCTCACGCTTGCTCCTTGGCACGTCCAAAGGCAGAGCGAGCTGACTTTTCACTTCCCATTTCCCAGCTGTCCATGGAAGACACAAGAAAGCGCCTTCAGCTTCCCCCCTTTTACATATGCAGTGGCTCGTAAAACAGCTGGATGTACTTGTTTGGAGCTTTGTGCCAATGTGGGGTACTGAGTGCTCTTACTCAGCGTCACCCTGCAGATCTGAGCATCTTCCATTTGAAGAGCTACCTTCCTTGCTTTCGAAGAAAACATGACTATAGAAACTTTTTTGGGTCCTCAGTATATTTGTTGGAGGAAACCTGGAGGGACACTTCCCCCCCAAGTCGTGGCTGCCTTGCTGCAAGGCCGTGCAGCTCAGCCCAGCTCTGACACGTGGCCCCACCAGGACAGCCGTGCATGGCCACACACATGCAGAAACTACTCTTGGCCAAAAAATTGGCTACAGTCTCCCGATTAGGGCAACCTGAAAAACTGGCAAGGTGAGTTTAACCCCAATAGATCCCACAGGGAACCACAGCTGCAAATTTCCACTTACTCGAGGGCTGGAGCGGCTGCAGGTCTAACCCCAGCCTTCGCACAGCCAGCCTGCTCAGGGTTTCAGAGGTGACGAGAGAGGCACTGCAAGCAGGGACAGGATCCAGACTGAGAATGCCAAGCGTAAAGCCCTGAACAAGAAACCCGCCCCAAAGGGCAGCGGGGATTTCAGACACGTCCTCCTCTGCAGCCCTCCACATCCCGTGCACGTGCACCTGACTCCCGGCCCTTTAATCCTTCCGTTTAGCCCACAGTGACCACGCCAGGGAACATTTTTCTGCCTGCTTTCCAAATCCTGTTCTCTATAAAGGGATGTCACTGCAAAGCAGCAGGTCAGATCCAAAGCCTGCTTAAATACATTCATTTTGGTTGATGATCACTGAGGAATTTGTCAACAACGTGGAGTGCTGTTTTGGAAGAAAAAATGGTAAAAAAGAAATCATCAGCAATGTGATGCTGTTGGGACTTAACCCTGTTCCCAGTGAAGCCCACCAGTAAAACTACCGTTCATCTGGGTGGAAGATTTTCAACAGCATTAATTTCTGATCTCAGTTCAGCCAAGTTTTGATCTTAGCAAAGTGATGATCTTACTCATCACTAGCACAGAGTTCAGCCTTTCCCGCTTGCCTAAGGTTACAATTTCTGATCAGTAACACCTGAAACTAAATTATGTCTCTGAGCTCACTTTAATACCAAGAAATAAAGCAGAAACTTTTTTTTTTTCCTGGAGTATGTCTGAATTAATATTCTTTATTGCTCAGTTCCAGCACAAGTAGCTCTGAAATTTTAAGAATTAATTAAAAAAAACACTGGACTCTATGTTTATTACTGCTCTGCAGCTCTCTGCATACCCGATAATCTCTTCCAGCACCTCCACCAGTTACTCAAGCCATATTCCTGCCAGTCCCCTCATCTTTAGGACACTGAGCTACAGAGAGCCACAACCCTTAGGCAGAAACTGGCATTCCGGTGATAGTTCCCCCTGCAGGTCTGTAGCCCTGACCAGGCTGCACCCCTGCTTGGCACCGTTCCTCACACTATTTGCTCCATCTGTGTCACTGGATGGAGGAGGGGAACAAGCACATTCCCTGGCTCAGAAATGAGCAAATGTTTGGAACTGGGAAAAAACAGTTTAGAAGGAATTTCCACGGCTCATTTCTCTTTCCATTCCCTGGTACAAGCAGAATAATAACTACAATGCCTGCTTGTTATAGCAACACCAAAAAGCAAAAGCAAGATAAAGTAATGTAGAAAACAATAGTCCATTTTGCTAGCCAAACCAGAATGAATCACCTCCAATTATTCATTAAATTAGAATTTACTAACATGCCATCAATACGGTATGAAATTGTGTTTCTAAAAGGATTCCAAACAATAATTTAAGGACCTTTCCAAAGGATTTTTCTTTTTAATGTTGTATTCCACAGCATGTAAAAATGTCTTAATTACTCTGAAATATAAAACTGCACTCCGGGTTTTATTTGCTCTGTGTAATTTGGCATTAAGAGGGGATTAGCTGCTGTTTATTGCAGCCATGCAGTTACTTCAAATATATATAGGGATTGACATTATTGAAGTGCTGGTGCTAAAGTGACAGTACTTTAAACAGATGCAGATTAGTTAACTTTGGTGAAGTTGTCACAGTATGAGAGTTTTTTCTTAGGTACAAATCTAATTGTGCTTCATCCCCATCAGATACATTAGCACGTTGCCTCCCTTTTCACATGCAGGCTACACAATTTCTGCAATCAATTATCTTTCAACACCACATTCATAGGAAAAATGTGTTATATTCACACAAACACAACCCCAGAGCCACTCTGCTACTTCTTGCACAGTCCTGCAGCGAACAGTTCGACTGCGGATGGACACATTTATGAGCTATCCATAAAACCCACTTTTTGACTGAGTTTCAGGTTGCTTAATTTGAAACCTACCACCTTATTCAGACAATAAATGAATTTTATGTCAAACTGCATATTTTGGTCTGAAGCTTTATAATCGCCTTTTGCAGACAGAAGGGGAAGAAGCAACATCATCTGATAAAATTGTGACTTATTTATAAAAGGAAGATACACACTCCATTTTCCCCAGGTAACGTAAAGGAATGCAATTCAGTGAAGGACGGATGAAAATGCAGTGCCAAATCCCATGTTTGCCTCACTCCTCTGATCTCAACATGGTTGAAACACAAAGTACATACATTGTGTTGAGGGAACAATAGTTCGATATGTGCAGTCCAAGGGCAGGAGATGCTGGAGCTTACTAGTCCCCATCCAGCCTCTGTACCCAAGCTGCTTTTGCATGGAGACCTTAGTTTAGAGGAGGTGAGGAAAACTGGTGGCCAAGGTCTGGTCCAAGTGCTATGTCAGGGTGAGGCTGCGGTGAGCACAAACAGGAGCTGCCATAGTCTTCATGTTCCCTGTATTTACTCAGTCCAACTCATGTGAAAAGAAGGAAGAGCCGCAGGCTCGGAGGGACCTCATCACAGTACTGCAGTATTTAAAGAGTGGCTACAAACAGGATGGAGGCACCCTGTCAGGAAGACAAGGGACACCAGGTACAAGGTGATCAGGACCAGGTGATCTTTTGAGGTCTCTTCCAACCTGAGTTGTTCTGTAATTCTGTGAATAAATGTAGCTCTGCATGATGCAAAGTGTGATTCAGAAATTCGTTTCTGTTCCCCAAGGGGGGAAACAGTAAAATATGGTTGGAGGAAAGCAGCAAAGAACACTTTTCAAGTCAAAACAAGAGAAAGCAAAAGAAATCATTCTGAGGTACTTTCTTAATCTAAATTGGCATTTAATTTCACTGGGACTGAACCTGGTAAGTCCTCACATTTTGAGCAAAAAATACAATTAATCTAAAACTGTAGCCAAGCCCTGATGAACACCAGCTATCTTTGCGAGACCATTAGAAAAAGCGTTATTTTCCTCTGTCTCAAGAGAAGCCTTTATCTCCGTCCCTACCCCAGAAACGCCTAGCAAGTTGCTGTGATGTGGAGGCTGGCAGCCCCACTGCACGTCCCACCGGGCAGATGTAGGTCACTCCTCCTTGTGCAAGGGAAGGAAACAGGGAGTTTCATCTGGCTGCAAGCTGCTCCGATCGCCAATAATCCTACTGATTCCAGTCTTTAATAACAACCTACTAAGACGACAATTACGTAGGATGCTATTCCTTGACCTATATGCCACTGAAGTGAGACTCAGTCTGTTGGCCATCACCGACACAGCAGTCCTTGATCACAGACTCAACTCGTGACACTGCGTGTTTTACCACATCCCCTTACTGCTGTATGTGTGGCTCTGAGGCTTTTTGTATTCGCAGTGATTCCTCCTTAACCACTTCAAGCTCCCTTCCACTCCCCCCAAGAGATGACCACTTATATATGGTTTCATCTATGCATTGATGACTGCTGTTCAGCCAGTTGGCATGATGTAGAAGCAGGATAAATTATGCATAGCCAAATCTGGGGGACCATGGGACACAGGGATGCCTCCCACAGGCAGCCAGTAAGGAGGTTGCGTGCTGGTCCCCAGGAAGCACACACCCTCCCATCAAAACCACACAAAGAAGATGAGGGAACAGGCTGTGGGCATCAGATTCTGGGCTTGGCCAGAGAAGGTATACTGTCCAACAGCCAACTTACTTGCAACCAGCCCCGTTTACCCCTAATTTCTTTCCATTTTTCCACAGATGTGCCTCCCTGACCCACCTTGATGCCTCCTTTCCCCACCTTTGATCCTTCTCGTGGACATCTCCCTTCTCCTGGGCAAGCAGTTTCTTCACGCGTTCCTTCCACCAGCCCTGGGGCTCCCCGTGGAGCAGGAGGAGGTGAATCTCCCTTACTGTTTTGCAGGGCTGCAAAACATGGGAGCTCTTTTTACTCTTCTTCCGCAGTGCAGACCATATACAAAAGGAGCATCAGGGCACAATTTGGCTCCACTCTACGCCCAAAGCAGCACACAAAAATATTGGTTTTAACAAGAGAGAAGCCCAACTTTAGTTTAATGCGACACACAGAAAGAGCAAGTGATCCATGCTACCACAGCACATTTCCAGTGTTTATTTCTAAAACAGAATATAATCAAAGATAATTCTCCTCCCAGTCCAAATACTCATAAAGTAAATGATGACTCAGATAGTAAATACCCTTTCTATGACATCCCATTTCTCTCTATCATTTAGAGTGACAGCCCTGCTTTCACCAAATTAAAAACGGACAATTCTGCTTTGTAAGGAATTAAATCAACAGTTGCTCTAGTATGACTTGTTTTTCTGCACTGCTAAGTACTAGCACTATCTGTACTTCAAAACCTTTTGTTTTTAATAGTATTTCTGAGGGAACAGGCTTGAATTTCAAAAAGTTATTTTGTTTTTCTGGGTACTCTCTTAAAACATGGATTTGAATGTAGCACTAAGTGAGCTACCTAAGAAAAACAGTTTAATGAAGTTAATCTGATCAATCTGGAAGAAGTGAGTATCAATTTCATATTCAAAGCATGATATCCAATTCTGTGAAAAGACTGATGAGGTCCTCAGGGTATGAAAAATGATAGGGTGCAATCGAATTATCTCAGCAATACAGTTTCTTACATAAGAGCTGGAAAAAGGACAGTAAGGGCTAGTATGTTAAATTAGCAGAGAACTAGGAGCAATTCCTTAATGCAATCCAATCCTTACATTTGTAATGAATTTAGCTACAACTGTCATTGGGGCTGTGCAAAATGAGACATCTTCTGGAAGTGCTTCTCTCTGCTGATTAACCAACTTGCTTACACAAGCCAGTAAGACATCAGGTGCCAAAAGCATAAATCTCTAAATTAGCCACTGTGACTTGCAGAAAAACTTAATTTGACCTAGCTCCAAACTCAGTCATTCTAACAACATTTTTCATACTGTCAATCACAAGTCAGTCCCATCTCTTTATGCTACGCTATTAGTAATACTTTCCTGTATCACCAAGCATTAGAAATTCCAGCGCTAGCTCAATTTTAGTCCCTCCTCTAAAACTGAGCTGAAACAGAGTTGAAAAGTCTGGTCTGAATTTCAGTCTGGAAGATGGGAATGACATGCACTTACGCCTCAAGCCATACAGCTTGATGACCCCCATCATGCCACAGTTTCACTGTCTAACATCATGCTGATGACCCGAGGCAGACAGGTTTTAATACCGTGCATTGTACCACTGATTTCATAACGACAATGCTTTTAGACAGCTTTATATTTCCAAAGCACTATGAGAAAGGCTAACACGGCATCTTTTCCAACAGCAATTGTAATCGTCAAGGGAATAAATTTTCAGTTCTTCACTCTATGAAAACATGAGCTTTATACAAATACAGAGATTGGGTAGAACGTCAGTCTTCCCTTGTTTGCTAGGGTGGGAGTCACCTCACCTAACTCCAGGCATCCAAAAATTAGGAAAGTAGTTAAAGTAGGTTCCCACTATCATAAGAGAGACAGAAACTTCTCACCACGAAGTCCACCACCATCACCACCACAGGCTGGCACAGAACATCGTCTGGAAGTGTCTCCTTTCCAATCAATGTTGGACTAGCTCAGGTGGACACCTAATGTTGAGATATCTAAAGTCAGGTGAGACAAATCCAAACCTGAGCATGTAACCGCTCACTCGGTTTTCCGTGCTTGTTCAAAATTCTTGTTGGGACTGTGAGTCTCTTCATTTGCTATGCACACCATGTCTGAATCTCCTAGATCTCACTGTCACTCAGCTGCCAGTTCTCCTGACCCTCCTCATCAATGCTTCCTGTATTTCCAGTGTGGGAGCCCTGCAAACATGTGAAATCTTACCCTTCATTAGGAAAAGAAAAATACAGCTAACCCACCCAAAATTATTTGAGAATTGTGTCTAATCATTTTAAACAAATATAATGCTTTTTGGAAGCTAGTTTTTTCTAACAATCTGGGGAGGCTGGTAACACTTCAGTATCAAGTGTCAATCCACCACTTTAACAATGCACTGTGCCATTTTCTTCCTTTTTGTTCTATTTTCCTCCTTCAAGTACCTCTACATAATTATGAACTTTTAATTGTGAATTATCCCAATTATTGGCTATTTAGTCTTTTTCTAGCCTCTTTCTTTGATTTTCCTCTGCTGACATGAATCCATTAGCAGTCTTTTGGACTTTGGATGGTCATATTAGTAGACCGTATACTAATATGAACATCAGCAAAGAATTAAAAATATTAGCACAGTATTTCAGCTGTACTGAAGTCAGCTGAAATACTCCTGTGTATAGAGTCAAAGACCTTCATAGATATTTATCCTGATGGGTTTGGCAGGTAAAACCACAAACTCTTTGGAGGAAGGATTGTAATTTTTACGTCTATACGATGTCAGCTTTTGTTTGCTGAAATGCTACTGCTACAGCAATGCAAGTTCATCAGAAGAAAGTTAGTAATTCCCAAACAAAATCACTTAGCAAGAACATTGTTTATGAAACAATGTGCAAATATATTTTATTCAAAGCAAAGATATTACATATAAGGGCTTAAGCATTGCTCTTGCGCAAGAATTGTGGCACTGTATAATAAAAATGAAACATCTTTAACCTCTAAGCATTAAAATTAGGCACTGGAAGAAGAAAGTCTCTTTCTGAATAAGTATTCCCACAATGTTGCAAACTCTTACTTCCAGATGCTGATTGCGCCAAGTTCTGGATATGACCAAATGTTAAATACACCTGCAAACCAAATCTTTAGTGTAGACTCATATCGAAACTTTACACATTAAGTGAAAAAGAAAGAAAGAAAGAAAAAGAAAGCCGCCTCTTTCAGAGGAAGGTTTGTAAAACAATAGAAAACCTCTGCATATAAACAGCTGGGAACTGCTGGCAAACACAGGTACCGACCTGTGGGCAGAGAAGAAGGAGCACGGGAAGGGCAAACCCAACTGATTATCAATGCCAACGGGAAGAGAAGAGCAACAGGTTCTCCGGAGTGGACAAACAGCTGAAAGGGGTGTTTCTGAGTCAAGAAATTGCCTCTTACACTTCGGCCCTGCTATTCAAAACAAAAATGGCCTTTCTTCACGTTCTTTCATTAAGAAAATATAATTTTGCAAGGAATACCTGCATTTGTTGTCAATTCTTCCTCTTAATAAAAGGAAAAAAGTGCCCAAAATGCTAGCTAACCATTTGCAAATAAAGGACTAACACTGTGTCATTCTATGGTTACTACCTATTATCTATAAACCTAAGATTTTCTGACAAAATATTCTTTGGTCAAGATGGTGTCATGGAGGTTTTCTACACACATAGTAATAATATTATCTTTATTAATGAATACAGCACTAATACGGTGGCATTCAGTATGGCACTTGAGAAAGCAGAAGAATCTCTGCACCACTAGTTGAAGAACATTTTTTGCTGTGCTTTGTAATTTACTCCTTTTAAGCCCCCACTTAACTTTCTTTCCATTTGCGGGTCAAATCCATCACCTAATTCATGCCATCAGACCAATTACCGACAGTCTGCTAGCAGGGTTATACCTATATAGATGTAATCAACACTTATTTACAAATTGATTAGGCCAGTTCCAGCTGCAAGTTTCACTGAGCAGCGGGGAAGAGTAAAGGAAAATTGCTGTAAATCATCCCTTTGTCCCCCAGATAGGCAGCCCATGTGCCCGACGTTATAGCGCTGTGACGGCAGTCCCCAAGGATGCTCTGGCAGACTGACAGACTTCCATATTTGGTCTGTTAATAATTATCAGAAACTGAGAAAAGACAGAAAATAAACTAATTATAATCAAGTTGAAAGCTACTGAGACAGTTTTTCATTCATTCTGTATGTTCCCTTTTTCAGCCAGTGAGATTACGTTTGTACAAAGGTAGAATTATAACAATCACTTTAAAGTGTATTCTCCTCACACAGTAAGATTTAATTACTTTATTTAAAGCACTGATCCAAAAACCTTTCAAACACCCTCAGACCTACTCAAAGGCTTTAATGCTTATGTGCTAATCCTAAATTATAGTATGCATCAATCCATTTATTAGTTGCATGACGAGGTACGGACATAATTAGAAAACATTATAAAATAAATTTTGCTTTTTTAAACTTGAAATTGCTCTAATCGTTTGTTTTTTTGTTTGTTTTTTTTTTAAAAGCTCATTTTCTTCAATATCTTTTACAATCATTTTACAGACAGTTTTACATTAATGAGATTCTACACCTCTCCCATCTAGGAATTCACTATATATTTTACATTCAGTCTACAAGAAAATAACGGTCCCAAGATTCAACTTCAAACCAAGACATTATCTTAAAAATTACAAGCTGGGTACTCTACTATGCAGAAAATCTACAGAATATTGAAAATGTATTGTCTTTATTCTCAGGTCAGCTGTACAAGAGATTAAATCTTTTAATTATCTGTCACAGAATGGGAAACAGAAGCCTTGAATCCATTCAGCTGTTCAGTTTACGACCTGAGGAATTAAATCTGACCCCTTTACAAAGTACATCTAAGCATCATGCACACCCTGAGACATAGCTAAGGTTTTAAAACAGTCACGAAACTCTCAGCTGGTGTATCATTGTGCTAGAGAATAACTGAGTTTCCACTGAAAATGTGCGTGCATCGGTACTTTTTGGAGGTGCTGCATGAGAGTCCCAGAAGTGTTGCCTTGCTGTCCTGCTCTAGCTTTAAATGTAATTTTAATCATGCCAAAGTCAAGTTTAGCACCCCCACACGCTATATTTAGAACCACAGAATAATTTAGGTTGAAAGGCACCTCCTGAGGTCATCTAGTACAGCCTCCTGCTCAGTGCAGATCCCACTAGATCAGGCTGCTTAGGGCAACCCATTCAGATCTAAAAGCCTCCAAATATGGAAGGCCACCACTTCCCTGGACAACCTGCTCCGGTGCTTTACCATCACCTTGGGAATTTTGTTTCCCCTTCTATCTAATCCAAACTTGTCATTTCACAAGCTGCCAGGGTGCTGACTCTCGCCCTTTTGCCATGCATCTCTGAGAAGAGTCTGGGTCCATCCTCTCCACAGTCTACCAGTAGAGACATGAAGACAGTGATTTTCTCCCTCAGCCTCCTGAAGAAGCTTTGTTCCTGTGGCCCCTCATCATACGCCCAGCCTCTGTCCACCCAAGCAGCCCATCGTGGACCTGCTCCACTTCATCCCAGTGGCAGGACCCCGGCATGACAGTCAGACATGTCTAAAATCCCTCCCTAGCATGAACCAATATCATCACAAGTGAGTGAGGACACACACTTTGAAGGAGGGTGATTAAAATCAGCCTTCCAAGCTCATATTTAGCATCTACTGAAAAGCGACGTGGCCTTCAGTGCTGCTGAACACCTTTAACTCGCAGCTTCTTTGCCTATCCAGGGTCTTTTTTTACAAGGCCACCTTCCATCATAATATCGTACTACATACCATAAGTAATAAAGCTAAAATTTCTGGATCTGCCATAAGGAACTTGGGATGTCCTGAGGGGTCAACATTTCTGATCTGAACGAGTACCTTTAGACCATTGGATTCTAACAGAATAGAAGTTAATTTGAGGCATGCTCATGTATAAATGGCTCAATGAATGACACTTTTTTTTCAATATAAATGTCAGAATAAATTTCTTGTCCCTTTCTGCTATCAATCGCAATGAATATGCCTCTTTCCATTTACACTGCCTGCCTTCAGATTTGCAGCAGCCTGGCCTGAGGACTGACCCTCAGAATTCAGGAGGAATTTCATTACAATCCTACAAACCAAATATTAGACATACAATGACCTTGGTGATCCCACCACCAAAAAGTCACAGCAAAGTGGAGAAGTCAACCCGTCTTTTTAAACCTATGCATACACCAAACATACAAAGAAACCCACCTGGTTTACCATGTTGCGCATCTCACACTGCAATTTGCCTTAAAATCTGGGGTTTTGTTGTGACAGTAAATACCAGTCCCACCTAACCACATATCCTGTGGGTCACAGGCATTACCGCACCGGTCTCCTCTCCAGCCTCTACACCCTGCACAGGTTCCTTGCGATTTGAAGAACAGGCAATGTGACTAACACTGCTAATCTGGGTGCATTTTAAATTTTGGCTGACTCTTCACCACGGGAGCTCTGGGAGTTTTGACTGCAATATAAGTAGTATTGCTAAGTCTCACACTTTTATCACAGCCTTGCAACACTTGACGTTTTAAATTAAGTACGATCACTGGGAGATAAGTGATTCTGCAGCAATCTGATTTTAATTTTATTATTACTTTAATTTGGCTGTAGCTGTCATAGTTGCAGAAAAAGGTTAAAGGTTTTTAATATTTTAAAAAGTCTCCTCATCCCTTTCTGGTATGAACAACATAAACACAATCCAAATGGTAGAAAAGAGGCTCCAACTTGTAATCTTGGTTTATGAACACAGATGCTACTGCTTGCAATTTCTCCCTTTTCCTGTGTGTGTACATGCCTTGGTCAGGCATTGGAACGGGTTGCCCAGGGAGGTGGTGGAGTCACCGTCCCTGCGGGTGTTTAAAGAAAGGTTGGATGTGGTACTTAGGGACATGGTTTAGTGGGTGATAGGTGGTGGGGGGATGGTTGGACTAGATGATCCTTGAGGTCTCTTCCAACCTTCATGATTCTATGATTCTGTGATTCCAATTGATAGAGCTCAGGGATATGAATCAGGTTTTTGCTTCTGCTTGTATACTATCTGATAAACTGATGATACTACAGTAATTTTTTAAAAAAATAGTATAAGATCATTTAAAGTCCTAGAGATACAGTACAATACCTTGCTTTGGAGCATGAATGACAATCACGCCAGTTTTGTTGTGAAGCCACCTTCCCAGGGTGTTGGGAAGAGCAGGCAAAGTAAGCAGGGCAGTTCCGCTTCCAGTGACAGGGAAAAATATTAGGAATAAAAAATACTCCCACAGCAAGTGATATTCCTCCCTGAAACACCAGAAACAGCCCCTT
The DNA here is from genome assembly GCA_013399095.1 of Psophia crepitans. Lineage (NCBI taxonomy): Eukaryota > Metazoa > Chordata > Aves > Gruiformes > Psophiidae > Psophia > Psophia crepitans. The sequence continues at coordinate 309,552 of VWZZ01001519.1, forward strand.
CGTTCCACTCGCTGATTTGACTGCTGTGGCGGGGGAAGTAGGACGGCAGTGGCAATGTCCATGGCCGAGCATCTCCTACCAAACCAAGGCAGGGGCCAAAAGCATCTCACCAACGTGACTGGTACCAAGGGTCCCAAAACTGGCCCCCCGCCCTCCACCACTTGGAGCGAATCCTGAGCTGCTGGATCCATCCATGTATCCTTTGCTGTAATAATTTTCCAGCCCGTAGGCAACTGACAGAGCAGATGTCGCTGAAATGACTTAACGCATTAAGCTGCTATTTGTTTAATTCCGATATGGAGAATGTGTCACACTCCAAATAGTTTAGTATGTTAACGTACCACTGCAGCAACCTACAGCAATCTTTTATAATTTTATTCTAGACCTATTTGCTTATTGATTTTAACTCGTAATTAAAACTTGTTTTCTTGCTCCCTACCTATGTTTTTTTCAGTGTACTTTTAATTTCACCTTTAGTTTCTTCAAGCTGAACAAACAGAATTATTATCTCAAATAAACATTTAATGTCCCAGCATATTTTATCTGCAATTCATTTCCATTAAATGACATAAACCAGATGCAAACTTCTGGAATAACGTATTCCATTAACAATGTGCAGCACAATAGTTCATAGGTGAAGGGGCTCTGGGGGTTCAACTTTAATGAACAACATTTTAGAATGCATATTTGCACAAGGAAGCTGATCAAAGCTATATTTGGAATTAGTCTCTGAGTAATATAATCAATAAAAATCTCTGAAAACTACAATATTCTTTGAATCAAACTTTTTCACAAGAAGATTCTTCAAATTTTCAATTCTAAGGTAAGGGGCAGCTTTTAGTAACTGCAGCATGAAGTTTTATTTCTCATATTAGTACGTAGTTCCTTATACTTCAGTGGGACTATATGTGAGAAAGAGCATATCCAGTCTTGAATTTGAAAATTACTCATCTCAAAAACGTTTAAGGAATCACTTTTAGAATGACTTAAAATGCTATGATGACCACTACAAATGAGGAATTCCAAGCTGTAAACATGAATAACGCCCATTCCAAACTACAGGCGCAATGTAATGCCTACTAAATTTAACTCTTTTGTGGATTTGCATGAGATGTTGCAGAGCTTTATTAGCTTGACAAACTATAAGCGTGTATTAGTAAAATTAATCCTCTTGCATGTAGCTGCACTCCTTAGATAAGTCAGCATCCCTAGCATTAGCACTTCTGGTTTCTTGAGACTCTCTGGGCACACATAAGGCAAATTTAACTTGCCAGCGCCCTACCCTGATGCTCTGCCATGGCACGTTCTGACAGGCATTCCCTCTGGGGGCTGCAGGCTTCGGGGCTGGCTGCCGTTTCATCACTGGCTTCATGTCAACAGCTCAGAAAATAACCCTCATGAATTTCTTAAAATAAACTATGTATTTGAACAAATTCTGGAGTACACTTTTCAAAATACAGCTTCTCAAACATACGCTTCTGCGGTCTGAAACACAGTTAAAGCCCATTATCGTAAGATATTGAGGATTTCCTGCAAAGAAATATCTGTCTGCATTTTTCTTTACATCAGGTCCATTCAGCTCGGTGGTGGTCAGACACCACTCCTCACCAACAAGAGTGCAACGACCCGAAAGCACAACAGGTGCAGGTACAACCTGTCGTGAGCCACCTCCGGAACAAAGGGCAAGCGTTGGAAAAAGGCTTCGAACAACACAAAAGCTGAAACGAGTTTGTTCAGCAACACAGTTTTTCATGACTACCCTGTGCTGGTGCTGCTCTGGTCCCCAGCGGACACCCCCTGGTGTGACCTGTCTGCTCCACATCTCATTCAAAGGGTTCTCATTATGCAGATGCTCCTTCCCCCAGTATTAAGTTATACCTGTGGCTACACTCTCCTGGAACCATGAAACGATCCAAACCTGATGACAAACACACAAATACAGGAACTCGATGCCGCCGCAGTTATTTAGAGCGCGCTAGGGGACAATCAGCATGGTGCACTTTGATCAGATTGTTCTTCAAATGAACTTGGCTGGTTTGATGTATTTCAGGCAGAAGTGCTATGTGTGGCTTGGAGCCGGTCCACTTTATCTAGACAAATATACCCAGCAAACAAGCCTGACCTAGTACAAGCCCTCGGGACTGAAATAATCTTTACCCCTATAACTAAGCTTTCGGGTCAAAGGGGGATACAAAAGCTGACACGCGTCATTGGGCTGGGCTGGAACGGATCACACGAATTTTCCAAATTACCTATTGTATTCATGTGATCGGGACTGATGAAAGCTGCAGAAATTTAAGAATTGGAAAGCTGCCTGTGCGGCTGGGAAAGGGAGATGGGCGAGCAGAGAGACAGGCAGGGGCTTTTCCAGGTCTCTGCACTTCTCTGTACCACTGGCCTTCGGGGAAATATTAACTTAAGCCTGCCTCTAGAGGAAAAGCTGCCCGCTATCTCTTCGCTGCATTACGCCACCTTTAAAGAGCTTTAAACAACTGGCAAGTGACAGTGGCAGCTGCTGGCAGGGGTCTGCTGGGACAGGCGTCACTGTGGGCTGCACAGATTCCTTGGTGGGGCTGCACGCTTGCAGCTCGGGTGCCAGTACGTGCAGCCTCTCCCTACCATGTCAATAAAAAAAACCCAAACAAACAAAAAACCCCACATTTTCCAGGGTTAGGGTCTTGTGTTTTGGGGTTTTTCTTAAGGATTTTACATGTGCAGTCTTATCTGGTGGGTGACGTCAGTTGCAGTCTTGATTTCTTTTTGGAATTAAATCACCACATGGGTACAGGGATGACCCAGCAGTGTGCGCTGGCAGCCCAGAAAGCCAACCGTGTCCTGGGCTGCATCAGAAATAGTGTGGCCAGCAGGTTGAGGGAGGGGATTCTGCCCATCTATTCTGCTCTGGTGAGACCCCACCTGGAGTACTGCGTTCAGCTCTGGGGTCCCCAAGACAGGAAGGACATGGAGCTGCTGGAGCAAG
>VWZZ01001519.1:312734-323202 GCA_013399095.1 Psophia crepitans
GTCGGAACTAGATGATCTTTGAGGTCCCTTCCAACCCAAACCATTTTATCATTCTATGATGATTCTAAGATACAATCCAGAGAGAAACAAAAAGTGAGAGAAGGGGATATCTAGGCAGCCTTGGGCGTGGAGTTAACAGCAGGAAACTGGCTTTGTTGCAGTTAGTTTTATACGCCTAACCCTTCCCTCTCTCTTTGAGCTGTTGGATAAGCTAAGGACCAGACTTTATTTTTCAAAACTTAGTGGAAGACGGCAAACAAATTAAGCATTCATTTCCCTTTCTTACTTCTGTAGACAAATGTCAGCCACTCATGCCAAAGCCAAGACCAACCCAAAATGTATTAAGTTTTACAAATGTGAAGTCAGAGTGACCTAATGGATGCAACAATTAATTCAGACTTTGGTATTACAGATTCTTTTCCTCTTGACTAATCCTACCAAACACAAGTCACAAATCTCTTCTCCGTTCTCATATGTGCACAAATGAATTCACTTCTCTCCTGAGCGCTCTGCAGTCAATGGATGAAAGGTACTACTAAACAGCTAAATATATTTATAAACATACATAACACCAACAGTACTATAATGAAATTCTACCAAAAGGAAACACTGACATCAGGGAATATTAATGTAAAGATTGATATACCCTACCAAAAAAGGAAGGCGTTCCTGCAAAATATAGCAGAAGCTTCTTAAAGCGATGATGCTTTCAGCCTGGAACTAAAACTAGTACAGCTGTTTATACAGTACACAAAGCCAGAGACAGCGTCTCCTCTCCAAAATTTACAAACAACAAAAACTTCAGTCAGAGGAAATACAGGGCATATTAATGTAACAGCAATTACCTTACTAATTACATTATTCATATTTAGAAGAGTTTTCCAGTTTTTTATTGCATTCATAATTTCTTCAGGGCATAACATTTTAGGGTGCTCACACAGAAGTATGCAACAAAACATCTAAATAAATTGATAAAATGAGACTTCAGCAGTGAGAGCAAGATGCAATGGTCTTCTCAGAAGCAGGAGAAGAGATCGCAGGCTAGAGACAGAAAGGAGTGAAACAGGCTGGGTCACTTGTTTACGGGTTAGTACAACAGCTCTCCTGGATGCGTAGCTCCTACTGCCCATCCAGTCCTCCCTCCCCACTGCCCACGTGCTATACATAGCTGTCAAGCTGAAATGCCAAATAGCCTTGACCAATATAGGTTCTTCGGTAACTGTTAATTCTTCATAGCCCAATAATATCAATGCACTGGAAATACTTTCCATGCTAAAATTTTTTTCAATACCATAATTACCATAATTTCCCTAGAAAATTCATAGGGGCTACCTGTTAAACTTCAGTTCTTTGCCTCCCAGCACACCAAGAGCAGAAGAGTCATCACTTGCCTTCCAGACCCATAGCAGAGTCACAGGGCAGACTTAGAGTAGGAAGTTTGCTTTAACGTGTCGAGGTTTGCTATTCACCCACTGCTAAGGTCTCTGTGAGCTACACTGGATGTGTGATGCCTTAAAATGCACCCACAGGTTGACTTACAGAAGATAGGTTCAAGTAGAGGAAAACAGAAAATTCTTTTTTTAAAATTAATATAAACCAGTACAGCATTTTCTAAGCAAGCAGAGAAATCAGTACAGAAATGGACTGTCAGGAGAAGTGCTAAGTTTGTTATCTTTTGCTGTCTTGAGGGAAGACAGCTCTGCTATTGCAAACAACTCAGTATTGCGATATGTGAGTGAAAACAACCACTTATACAGAGAAGTAGTAGATTACATGGTTTAGCAACTGAATTTGACCTATAACCTAGACAATGTCATAAAAATAGTTCAAATAAGTAACTAGAATTAGAGATGAAATTCAGAACTTAAATTGGTGAGCCGTTTGATGTCCACAGTGCAAACAGCTATACTGAAAGCATACATCACTCCATGAAATACATCATTACAGCACCTAGGAAACACATGTATGAGATCAAAATTACCAGGACTGAAGCTGGGACTGCCTCCAATATGTAGCATTCCCATATATTTTCAAAAATATTAAGTACCTTTATGTTTAGAAAGGCTTGGAGAAGCTGCCTGTTTCTAATTCATAACGGGACGGGTAAATCATGGAGTATCCAACCAACGTTATGGCCGTTTCTGACAGCTTTAGCTTAACAGCCAGGCTTCTTCTGCCAACTTAAATTTGCAGCTCGTGCTGTTTGCTGCTTTCTAAAATAGGCATGGCTATGGCACGCTTCTGTGCTTCAAACACAAGATGCAGAAAGCCCAGCCGAGCATTTCTTCAGAGCTGGCAGCATCACCCTAACGTCAGCCTCATATTCTTCACAGGATGCAGACCGTGTTGTTCCCACGAAAAACCAGCCTTGACCTTGGAAAAGAGCTCAGGCATATCACAAGTTAAAATCAGAAATCTAGCGAAAGAAACATGAAATGGCTGCCTATCGCTTCAGCAGTTTTCCTGAAAATGTAGTGTGTTGCTTCAGTCCAGAAGATTATTTAACCCCAAAGTCAGACTCCCCAATGGGAGTCAAGGGTCTTCAACACAACCTAAGTTTCAGTCTTAGGTCAAATCCAATTAATAATATAGACACAATCAAATCTACAGCACGTACCTGGGTAGCTCTATTAAGATATTAAGCTCTATTAAGATATAAATAGAAGTTTATTGTTATGCTGGCTTTCTGTAGACAATGAAATTTAGGCCACGTTATCAAAAATCAGCTAAAATTCGGCATCTGAGGTGGCGCATCACTTAGTACCATCTTGAAAAACTGTCAAGACCAAGATGGACACAACTAGCCACTGTAACCCCTGGTTCCTAGGTCAGGACGATGGGCACAGCTAGACAGAGGCCACTGGGCCACAAAGACATTCAATCTGAGCTGGTGCAGACAGCTTGATCTTGAATAATGACAATAAATGCGGCATACAGCAAACTGAAACACAGATGCTTATTACTAAAGGTCTTGCGGTTCGTAAGGACAGAAGCTTTAAAGATGCTGGAAAAGCTTTGGTTGTTCTCATAGCCGACAACACATTAAGACAGTCTCCGAGATGTTTGTTATCTTGGTTTTGTACCATGTACCTTTCTAATACCCATGGCTACTAGAATAATGATATTAAAATGTTTACATGTAATTTTGTACTACGGCACATAAATAAATGCCCTGGTTTCAGAGTGACAAAACACTCTGCAGTTCACAATGATTTCACCCATGGGTGCTTAGCACTTCCCAAAGTCCCAGCAGTGATGGAGAAGCCAAATGTTCACACCAAACTCTCCGTCCCAGCCGAGGAGGGACTCCACAGCTGCACATACATAACCCATGGGAGATGTCTGTATTTTCAGACAACTGTTCAACAGATCTGTGGTACGTTAAACTCTGTTTCTCCACAGAGCCTGGTGCTTGTAAGAAGAGCTTACAAATGTTCATACATGAAGATGACACTAGTTTGTCTCAAATTTTCCAAGGCAGGAATGAGCCATCAAAACACAGCCAGGAAGACTGGTTGATAAACAGTCATACAAAACATTTGAGATTAATCCGCCTGTAGGTCTCCCTAGGAACGCAACAGGAGCTCTGCAGACATGCTTAACCATGGCTTCAGATACACAAAATTTTGGACCAGATGCCCAGAGTTCCATCTCACAGCAGGACAACCTTCAAAGTCAGGTCAGGTTGCTCAGGCCTTTGCCAATTAAATTTTGAAAATCTCTGAGGCTGGAGATGTCTCTGGGCACCTTCTTCCAGGGTTCAGACATCGTGATTTTTATTTTTCTTACAACCAGCGGGCACTTCCCTTGCTACGCCTCCTGACTGTTGCCTCTCACCCTTTTTCCATGCACCTGCCAGAGGAGCTTGGCTCCATCTTCCCTCTACTCACCCATTAGTGTTGAAGATGGCAATTCCATTCCCCTTGTCCTTCTCTTCTTCAGGTGGAACAAGAGCAGACCCCTCCACCTCTCCTTGCACGCCACACGCTCAAGGGATGCGCACAGCAGCTCCTCTCATCATGCTCACTGCATGAACCCGAGTGGGATTTGGGAATGGACTCTGTTGACCAAGTGGGTGGGACAGCTGTACCTAAAGGTGTTCGGGCATTGGAACGGGTTGCCCAGGGAGGTGGTGGAGTCACCATCCCTGAGGGTGTTTAAGGAAAGGTTGGATGTGGTACTTAGGAACATGGTTTAGTGGGTAATAGGTGGTGGGGGGACGGTTGGACTGGATGATCTTTGAGGTCTCTTCCAACCTTAATGATTCTGTGATTCTAAAATGCATGCTATTAGTCATGGAGAGGTTCAGGACAGCAAGCAAACCAACGCTGCTCTCACCACCAGTCGCCTGCGCTCAGGCACACTTCTGTCGCTGCTCCAAACCCAACAGCAGAGCGCAGGGTTTTATTCAGTCGGAGCAGGGCAGGAGCCGCAGAGCACACCGAGGCTCAGGCCACAGGCAGAAACCCCACAGTTGGCACTGTCTGAGCCTGACTTATAGCCAGGTTAAGGGCAGAACGGAGAGCATGTGTGCGAGTCGCAGGGGTGAGGTGCTGGAGTCGCTGCCAGACACCCGCGACAACTCGTGGTGCAGACATACGCAGCCCCAGCTGTTCCCCGGTGCCTCGTATCCCCGTTAGGGGATTTGGCTGCAAACCCTTTTCCATTCCTGTCTTGCTGTCATCAAGGGCAACAGTGGCAACCCAGCCCATTTCTATGGTTTCCTTTGGCCTCTGTGCCCTACACAATTAAATACACAACCTTAGAGATCGGATCCTCTGTATCTGTGTTGCATCTAAAAGTGTAACGCAGTGATTGCTTCAGTGCTGCTGGTATTGCAAGGACAAAAGCAACACCAGAGCAAGGCAAACCCTACAAGGCTCCGTAAAGCCAAACTTGTCAGCTGAACGCTATCAAAAATCTCACCGGTCTGTTACAAGGCAAAGAGCAGAACCACCTCTTCGACTTGCAGATCCCAGCTACGTTTGCAATGCCGAGAACATCAACAGGAAAAGAGAGGTAAAGAATTTGTAAACAGAGTAAAGCAAATGAAAGTAACCGAGATAAAAATAAAGATGAAACTGTAAAAATATTTTTCATGACTTCTAGAGCATTCAAATCCTTTTAATATTTGCAGCAACCTGAGATTTATAAATGCACTTGAATAAAGTCTCTTGACAAAGGTAAAAATAAGATGAGCAAAAACTGAATTGGTCTGTGATCAAGAACTCTCCAAATTAATCACTGCACATACGGCTGCCTCCCCATTTAGTCCCCCTCAGCACTGCTCAGCAGGGCAGATCCCAGTGTACATCTAGACATCAACTAGTAAACTGCCCTATGTGTTACTTCTGAGGTTCCCTGCTATTCACGAATCCTCAAGTCACATACCTGTGAGGGGAGGGAGCTACGTGTCCTATTTTCTAAAGTGACAAAAGCTGTAGTATGACAGGTTCTGTGGTTGCTTCTCCATATGATATGTATCAAACTTTAACTCCTACTTCACCAAGGATTTCAACATAGGAAGAGTGTCACAGGGATTCAATTTTACTTTGTCATCCTCTGAAACAGACTTGAAGGAATACAATTACTGTATGCTTAGTGCTCCACATTTATACTGTATCCAGTTATTTCACTCCATAAACCAGTACGGGTGGGGAATTTTCTCCCCCCGTCCCAAAGTTCAAATGAACTTGGCAAGAGGGAAGGGGAAGAGGAAGAACGTGGGACATTCATCCTCTTCTGAAGTATCCAAGGCATGAAATGGTAAAAGAAGTACACAGAAACTTCCAAGGAACTGGATGCTGTATTTGTGAGCAGCTACTATGCAGTAACAACCGAGATACCACACTTGTTTCTCACATCCAGGAGCAACTGCAATCTGTTGTTGCTGTACAATGACAGTATTGCTTAATTCTAAAAATAACAGCTTCTAAACAGCAAAAAATAAAATTCCATATTATAAGATCATGAAAGCATTTTAAAAATATCACTAATGACATCTTCCAAGTCAAGGGTGTTTATTTCTCATGGCGAACTGCATTTAGACTTGGTTTTCCTTCAACTACAGATCAAGCAACTCGTCCTATGGGATGAGAAGATTCTCCAAAATAGAGTTATTGATCAATTTGACTAATGCCAGTTGAAGAACGGTTTGCTTTTACAGAAAAAGGGAGAAAAACAGCTCCTAAAGCAGACAGAAGTATTCACTGAATGGAGTTTATATTCCTCTCACATTCCTTTTCTGAAATGGAAAAATAAATAACCATGCTTCATGTAAAACAATACACCATCTAGATTTCAGAGCACGAATCACAACTAATAAGCTGTGAAAAAAACATTCCAACATTTCAGATGATAACAGTTAAGGACCTTGACACACTGCTAATGGATCTTGACACAGGGAATCATCTAAATTCAGAAATATTTGCCTGAAGGTTGTATTTAAGGACGCAGACAGCGAGCCAGCCGACTGTCCAATAATCCCAAAGGTCCATCCGTTGTCCTGCTTGTGCGGAGACACAGTTCCGCTGGCTGTGCCCGCTCTCAGCCGGGTGCTTACAGAGCTCTGCCTCAAAATGTCCCAAGCAGCACAGCCCCTTTCCACACCAACTTGTCTAATTCATTCTTGTGAGTGCTGGATGCTCTGTTTGAGAGCCCAAGGCACCAGCAATCCCCCAGTAGGACTGGAAAATGCAGCGGTGAGCTTCAAGTTAACAACAGTCAAGAGGGAGGGTTTTGCAACACTAAAAATCTGGATTTGGGGGATAGAGGGGGAATGATTTGGCGATTTAGGCAAAACTAAAATCACGGTTCCCTCACTTCTTGAATGTTGGCCAGCCCATTGCACAGAAGGTAAGAGAAGGAAAAGGTTACCTCAGTAGCCATGCTTTAACCCATCTGTCAATTTTATTTACATTTCTTAGCCCTCTAAGTTTTTACAACAGAGTCGATTATCGGGCATTGAGTACATAAGCCACTGATGTCCTGAAAAGCAAACCTGAAAGTTTGCCGACCTTAAGGTTATACCCAAACGGCAGTCAGATGCCGCAGATACCAGCCAGGGAGGATGCTCCTTACGGCACCGATCCTGCCTGCAAACAGGCAAATTGGCAAGAAATACACCCCACTCAGAAAGGCAAACATCTGGGGTTTAAAGCAGGACGAGCCCCTTTTGCAGAGACGTGCCGCAGCGCTGGCGCAGCGTGTGAAGGAAGGCCTGGGGCGGCCAGGATGTCCTGCAGTCAGGAGTTACTGGTTGACTGATGTACCATCACCTGATAATCCCTTCTGACCTATTTCATCCTCTCGTAACCGCACCGCATGTTCTTACAATCCAAGAACACGATGCCATTTAACAGATGTCATACACTGAGCTGAAATCCTTTCCTAAAGATCTGCAAAGAAGAATCTTCAAACAAAAACCCCAAAGAACCCTAAGACTTGGCTTCCTGTTTGTTACAATCTAAGAAATTCTATACATGCTATGCAATTCCACTTCAGGGAAGAAGATACCATCAGGAAATGCGTGTCTTGCGTATTTTTTTCAGGGAAACATGGCTAAAATGGCAATGAAATGAAGTAGTTCTGCTTAATTACAAAACTCAGAGAATTGCACATTATCATCTTCATGCATTCATGAGCTGGAGAACTCCAAAGCAAGTCAACCTCTTGCTGCTCCTATGTCGTAACTCAATGTTCTCTTCTACTGGTGCTCAAAATGAAGGGCTGAAAGTAAAACACCTTATCTAACTATAAAATACACTAGAGTCTGAAACAGTCATACAGAGGATTCCTATCGGCATGTCTGCATGTGATGAAGCATCTCCCAAGCAGAGCAGGACCCTGCGTGACCAACCTGCGCAACCTCTCCTGTAACCAGAATCACTATGATCCTGCTCCACTTGGGCTGTGACACCCCATTAGCTGTTCTCTGACCCACACAATCAAGTTTTCCCTCTAATACAATAGTTTAAAGACTAAATAGCTGTGTGAATTTGTGTCATGACATTTAATTTAATCTAATCGAAGATAATTCACCTAGTATGTAATTAGCTCTGCGATTCCCTTTTTTTGCACTTAAATAATAGATAATGTTACTCTATTTCTGGGAATTGATTGGGAACCTAATTTTCTCAATCTCAAATTATTAACCTACTCCGCTTTTATTACTACGGTTTCAAGATGGCAAAGAACTGAAATATTAGACTGATAATTGTACTATAAACTCTAAAAAGGGCATTTAGGATCCTGAAAGCACAGCCACGCCACGCAAACCTCCTAGGTGTAAAAAGCAGTGAATGGACTCTTTCTTACGAGATGGTTTCAGCCAAGATCAATGGCAGGTACATGGAGGACAATCACGCGTGGAAAAATCTGATTGCAAGGTATGCAGTAATGTATTTGAGCTGTGTTTTACTGTGCCACGCAATCACACGCTTTCTAGATTGAAAACTGTACCATGAGTCTAGAGTTCATTAATACAGAATGATGTTTCAAAGTAGGTATTATCGGGCCCCTTTGAATGACATTGTCGCTATCTATATATTACAAACTAAATCGCATTTACCAAATATATACATTTTTATAAGTCAAATCTTCTGGTTAAAATGGCGAGGCAGGGTCGCAGGGCTGCCTGAAACCCTCGTGATACAGGTAGCTAACGATGTGCTGCATCAGCACAAGAGGGGACACGGACTGAGCGAAGGTTCCTGGAGCAACCAGCACAGATCCCCAACAGTTCATTCCTTCTCAAGAGTAACAAACGGGAGGAGCAGGGATATCTCCTGGATTACCAAACAGGGCAGCAATTTCTTCAACCTTATGTGGGGCTGATTTCAATACCACATTGCACCCTTGTTTTTTCTGTAGAACCAGAAACATCTTTCTGTTACAATAAACACCAAACTTCGAATTACAGCCTTTCCACAGTAATTTTGCCGGAAATATTTTGGAAATGGTGATTTTCATCAAACTGTGGCATTAAAATTTGCTGTACAACACCTGCCCCATTGATGCAAATGGAAAATCTCCACTGCTTTTGCAGAGTAGGTGTGGGCTTCTCACATTCAATTTATCATAAATATTGACTGTAAATTGTTTACATAGTCCAGACAGGCAAAATCAAAGTTTGGAAACACCAAAGCTAAGCCTATACTGAAAACTGATACTCCTAAAACTGCCAGTTATACTTTCAACTGAGAGCTAAGAACTCTCACGGGTTTTTTTCCACTCTCTTTTTTCCCAGGATGTTATTTTTATCTCGGCACCGTTCATTTTTTCTACTTCATTTACACCACGTTTGGTGCAATTACTGAGATAGAACTGTGTCAAGTCTCCTCTGCACTAGAATGCTATGAACTAACATTTCTACGGGGTTTATAACTTTACAATCTATTTAACTGATGTTTTAAATATTATAGAGACACAGCTTTGGACTTTAATACTCCCTTTACCAGCCTCAGTTCTACCACTGCAGAATTTATGTGTCTCACAGTCTTTCCTATTCTTCAGTCTGAAATTACAGAGGGGTAACCGAGGATAGGATTCTGCGCTGGAGTTTAATCATCTCCTATGCAGATGTCACCCTCTGCGTTCACCATCTCAATTCCCTTTAAAGACAGAGAACAGGCTCAGGATTTCCAAGCGCGCGACTGAACTCACCCTGCAACACACGCTTACTCTGCTCTCACCTGCACCCCCGCCTCGGCCTGGGCACTTCCCCAGGGAACCGGCACGCCGGCAGCGCGTGCTTCATCCACAGACCACGCATGGAAATACCGACACCTTCACCAAACCCAAGGAAACGCCAAAGCGGGGTTTTAGCTGAAGTCTCTGGCAGGTGCCTGACCCCAGGTCTCGCGCTGTTCCAACAGGGAGCTCGTTTTCCTCTTTGTTTGCGCTAGGCTCTCGTTTGGCTCGCTGCGAGGATGTGATATGATTAAGCATGTTGACATACAGAGTCACCACGTAATTGTAGCTGTTCAACGTCTCCCCGTTGTTGCGGCAGAGGGTATATTTAGCAGCTACAGTTACCCTCAGAAACGAAATACACGATCAGCTCTCACAGCCTCCCCCTTTCCCCACGCACAACCCTGAATTTGCCTCAAAGACGGTAATATTTTGCCATCAGCTGCGCTCTGAAGTAACCACCCCCTGCCGCTGGAAAACACAATTCCAAGGCAGTTCTGAAATTCTGCGTGTACCACAGCATAAATTACTTCTCTATTGCCTTGGGCAACTGGATCCCTCCGTGTGGCAACCCCAGCTGCGGCTCCTTCAGACCTCCGTCATTTTTTTTCACCACCTCTACCCCCACGGTGTCTCGGCCAGCAGAAAAGGCCGAGCTTTTAACCCAAATATCCCCGTCTGAGAAACCGCCTGCGCCCACCCCCGTGCCGGCAGGCGGGGAGCGGGGCAGCACCAGCACCCTGCCCGCCGCCCTCACCCACACGCCGCCTGCGGGGCC
>VWZZ01001519.1:325977-355570 GCA_013399095.1 Psophia crepitans
GGGGGGGGGGGGGGGGGGGGGGAGGGGCACGGGGAGTAAGCGAACGGCTGTGTGGTTGTTGTAGCTGCCTGTCAGGTTAAACCACAACACTTGTACTGAATCCATTCCATGGATTTTCTTCCATTATCTTGTCCGGCTGTTTGAACCCATGCACGCTTCAAGCAAGTACAGCGTCATGTGTGGTGTGAAGAACCACTTGCTTTTGTTTTGAACCTGCTATTTGCTGTCTTTATTTGATGCCTGCTCATTCCCTCTGTAGGCAAGACAGCAAACATGTAATTCCCTATTCACTTGCTCTGTGTCACTCACGAATCTATACCGCACTACCAGATTCCACCCTTCACTCCTACTGTACTTAGTCATTCCTTAAAACTGGCGAATTTTAACTTCAGTACCACGCCACTTCTGTCACTTTCTGTCATTTGTTTTGGAGCTGCATTGTTGATTGTTTAACACCATGTTTTGCTAAGCGCTTTTATTACCTGTTTTCCATCCTGCAATCTTCTACCACCTGTTTTCTATTGCAAGCCCTCCTGAGCTCCCCAGCAGTACTGAAGCGTGCCAGCTGAGTTGCTGTTGACCTTGTAGAACTTCATTAAGAAGCAGATTATGCATGAATACACCAAGAAAATATCCATGTCTGTATGTATCATAGAATCATGGAGTCATTAGGGTTGGAAGAGACCTTGAGGATCATCTAGTCCAACCATCCCCCTACCACCTATTACCCACTAAACCATGTCCCCAAGTACCACATCCAACCTTTCCTTAAACACCCGCAGGGACGGTGACTCCACCACCTCCCTGGGCAACCCGTTCCAATGCCCGAACACCCTTTCCAAGATTAAATTTCTCCTAATCTCCAACCTACACCTCCCCTGGCGCAACTTGCAGCCGTTCCCCCTTGTCCTGTCACTACTTATCTGCGAGAAGAGGCCGACCCCCTGCTCGCCACAACTCCCTTTCAGGTGGTTGTAGAGGGCAATAAGGTCTGCCTGAGCCTCCTCTTCTCCAGACTAAACAAGCCCAGTTCCTTCAGCCGCTCCTCATAAGACCTGTGCTCCAGACCCTTCACCAGTTTCGTTGCCCTTCTCTGGACACGCTCCAGGGCCTCGATGTCTTTCTTGTGGTGAGGGGCCCAAAACTGGACACAGTACTCGAGGTGCGGCCTCACCAGGGCTGAGTACAGGGGGATGATCACCTCCCTGCTTCTGCTGGCCACACTATTCCTGATACAGGCCAGGATGTCGTTGGTCTTCTTGGCCACCTGGGCACACTGCCGGTGAGTGTCCAGGTGAGCGTCAACCAACACCTCCAGATCATTTTCGCACAGCTTAAACAGTATGTTATGTATCACACCAGTAGAAATTTGTAGAGCATCTCAACTGAGGCTGTGCAGCATCATCCATACTGTGTGTTTGGCATTCATGCCAATGAGATCTGGCTTCCACCATCACTGCAATTTGTGGTTTTAATCATGAACTATCTTTGCATATAATCACCACCCTGAGTTAAAAGTAAACTTTGAGTGATGCTTGTAAGCCTGTGGCTATGCAGAAGTGTTGTTTTAAAAGTTAAATTAGACATAACTTGTTTTGAAGGTGGTGAGCATCCATATTGGATGTGTTGAAGAGGAAACTGCCTTAGGCTTTAAGGCGGCTAGAAAATAGTTTGGCCCTTCTACTGAGCAGCAGCAAAGAAGGAGGCTGCTTGCTAAAGCCTTTGCTTATTCATTGCATTGAGAACCCCAAGGCCACAAGAAGGTTTTGGAAGTTCTCTCTACTAGTTGTGGAAACAACTGAAAGTCCTGGATTACTACACAAATGCTCTGACATGGTGCCAGACTTTAGGGAACACTGTGAGAAAGAAGTCATGGACTTCAACATTCTCCTTGTTTAGGACAATGTCACCTGCCAGAAGCTTAGCTGGAAGATCCCATGACCCAATGGAAAAGTAAAATTCTGCCACCATTACTCCAACCAATGAACCAGGGAGTAATCACCACTTTCAAGGTCTACTATCTAGAAGAGACCTTCTCCAAGGTTATCCAGGAGACAAGAGGTAAGGAAAAGCCCTACCTGTATGAACTTTCGAGGTAGTTTAATATCATAGATAACGTTAGCATTACTTGGGAAGAGGTCACTATTCAGTGTGTAAATGGTCTATGGTAAAAATATCAGTTTATTCTGAACTCCGCTGGATTTGATGTTATCCTTGCTCTCCAGAAAGACATTGTCTCTTTGCCTAAGGAAGTTGGCTTTGATGACATTGATAGGAGTTGTTGGCTTTACAGTCAAAATGAAACCATCCACTAAGAGCCGGCAAGAAGGTTTACGCTAAATGATTTACTCTTAGCATCCGGTCTCATAGATGAAAGAGCTTAGACCTTCCAGAACAGTGATTGATCTTGAGAATGAGCGGACATACTCATCAGGGCACTGTAAGATTCCATTTCATGTTAACAATCCAAATCCCAGGCTAGTAGGCAGTTATCTTTTGATTTTAGTCTTTAAAAGCAACCAGCATGTCCAGCCATTGCAAAGAAGGCTGAAAAGTTAGCTCTAAACTGTCAGCACTTTCCACCACTTCTGTTGTTACTGGGAATTGAATTGGCACTTGGCAATCCAGATGATCCTGCTTCTTCCTCTGCATCCTCAATGTCATCCTGAATTCTTTTAAGAGCATCGTTATTTTTTGGAAGAGCTTAGAAAACTCTATGCAAGGCAAAAAAGTCTGTGTGTTTCTTAAGACCATTCATTATGATCTTAAGACCATTCATGCATCTCATTCTATTCGCTCTACCAGGAAAAAAAATCTCTCAGTCTGTTGGATTGCCAGCCATCCCAGTTACCAGAAATACATCTTCGACGAGTAAGGGAATATATCTCACATCTCCTTTTCTCTACATCCAGGGAACAGATGGGTATAGACAGGTTCTTACTCCAAGGGAAGCTCTGCCTAAATTCTGTGGTTTCCTGCTATGAGTAACTTGGAATTATGTACAACATCGTGTAAAGATAAAAGGAGTGCGTGCTTTAAGTGTAAAACAGACCAATCAGTATAGCATATATTCATTAATTGATATCAAAATTACACTCGTGCTTCTAGATGTTAAGTACACTGCAGATTCATGGACTGACAAAACATATTCTTGCAGAAGCTGGTGTAGCTCAAGCTGCCAGAAAGTTTGGGGTTTTCTTCCCCTGTGTATTTAAGTGAAGTTAACCACATTAAAGAGTATTTATCTGTCTTAATTTTTTTTCTTTTATGACCTTTAAAATTTAGATAATTCAGTTGGAGTATAGTAAATTAATAATACTGGTATTTTATAACTCAATTTCACAGCAAAGTTGTCATATGACATTTTTATTTAGTGTTTTTCTTGAAAAAGTCTAGCTGAAGCAAGCACAAATAATAATATTTGTTTCTAATATTTCTGAACTTTCCAACAATGGGGATGCCACGGGCTTCCAGCACAGTAAGATTATTACTTTTATTTGATTGTTTGTCTGCAAAGCTTTTGAGGTCATTGGCAATTGAGTATGAAAGGGGTCATGTTTTAAAAGTATCTCAATGACAGCGGGTCCAGCAAGAGGGAGAGGAACTAGAACTTCTGCACTGGAAATGAAGCAGAACTTCTGTCTCTTCAGAAAAAGAAATAAAAAAATGTGAAAAACCCATCATCCAGCCAGTTGCCAGAAGTGATTTACATGCTAATTCAGAATACACAAGACCAGAAATTCAAGTAGTTGTTTAACGTGATGAAGGAGAAGAAGTTGGCCCTTGGCTTCATGTTCAGAGCTGACATAGTATCACAAGATGTTCGGGTCAAATAGCAACTTGGAGCGACACTTAGAAGAACAATCAGTCAGTTTGTGCCACCTATACTATTAATTGTTCAAAACCTTCTAAAAATATCCTAAATGAATATCTTACGGAAAAAAAAAAATAGAATAAACCTACAGAAATGAGATTTCCTGTTGTAAATCCTGCTGTGCATACCTGTATTTCATTCCTTTAAATTCTGTTAGGTGGTCCTGAAAACTCAGCTTAAGCTCTGAAGAAACTTTGGTATTTTTTACTTTTTAACCTGAAATCTAATTATTAGGCTCATATTCACTCCCAGCTGCTGTCTTTTGACAACTATTATATCTTCAGGAAGACAAAAAGTATTCTTACAATTTATAGTAATTTATTTTGAAGTGCTTATGTTTTAAATGACAAATTATCCCTCAAATGAATTCCATAAATTTCCAGAAAGTGTCATTTTCCTATTACTTCAAAAATAGTAATTATTTTGTATCACAGAAGAGTAAGAACCTTGCTCTGTCATGACCCCTCTTTGCTTTTTACTGATTCTCTTTTGTGTGAAGAAACCTCCCTAAAAATCTGTACGTTAAAAACATCTCTGCTTTTTACCTCCATTATTGCCAAAATAAACCTTGCTTGTGTCTGTAACCTGGTAGTGCCTGTGAAGTAGTTACCTCTCTGCCTCCTTACTGTGTTTGTTGTATTGATACGACATTGATAGTAAATAAAATATAAGTAAAATCTGAAGTTTCAGAAGAATAATAGGCTGGGATCTTAAAATGAGATTCTGGGTATGAAAATAAATTATCATCTATTCAGCGAGCCACTGTTGTGGATGGAGTCATGCACTTCACTCCTGAGAGAGAAGCAACAATACACTTTATTGATATAAACCAGTGAGTTAACAAAGTCGGATGGTAAATGTGACAGTAGTTTAACAAGATTCGATGGCGAGGTACACGTGGTTATTTACTGCGCAGAGGACAGGGTCAGATAAAACTGTCAGGGAGACCCTCCTGACGAGTCCTGAGGTTCAGAGAGGACCCCCTTACTTTCTAAAGTCCTTCCCAGAGAGGAGTCTAAGTGTGGCTGGATGCAGTCCTAGTCCTGGACTTGACCAACGGTTTATGTCTAAAGAATTATATGTGTGCAATCAATCCTTTACATCACTTGGCTAAGATTTCATAGTTTAGCATGCTATTAGTCACTTATTGAAGGTCTGTTGCAGCAAAGAATCTCTTGACCTCGAGGAGTAACCTTGAGAGGTGTCCCTACTCGAGGGGAGATCCTGGCATGCAGCCCACTGCTGTGCAGGAGGGCTCAAAGGGCTACTGGGCTCATCCCCGTGACTGGGGGGAAGATGATTGACTCGTATTTGCACACTGACCACAGATGTTAGTTTCTTCCAAATTTGCCTTCGGTCGGACATTGACCAGCACTGTGGGCTCAGTGCCATAAATCAGCCCTTGGCTACTGCGTTGTTATCTGTCTCCCCTCAATCCACTTTGAGCCCGATGCAGCCGTCACGCCGAGATGCATCTGCCAGGACAAAATGCACCCATCACGACCACCGCTGGCGGTTATCACTTGAGCAGGTTACAGGAAGAGGTCAGGTCGGGATGGGGGGGAAGCACACACGTTTATAAATAACAAATTAGCATGAGGCAGCTGTAATGAAAGCGTAAGGTAGCGCTGTTCGGAGTTGTCTGCGCTGCCACATCCAGACGTCTGCGGCAACTTTTATGCAAAGCACCTCTCGCACCGCTGGCGGAATACAAATATTGCATCAGCAGTTATAACTTTGACATCAATTACCTATTAAAAACCTAAATACATTACGATCAGTAGGTCAAATAAAACTCCCAGGCGAACTTTGAAAGCAGAAAGAATGAAATAACATCAAAGGGAACAATGGCTGAGGATGAAAGAAATCTTTGTTACAGTGAGACAATCAAGGACTGTTCTGTGGTGTCAGCAGCCCGCTTTTGGAAAGTTGGTCAGAACACACAAATTTCATATTGCAGCCTGCTGCATCTGACGGGAAGTCTAGCAGGTAATGATTAGCATCAGCACATCGTTTGTACACAAGAACGACAACCCCCCGGGTTGCAGCAATGAAAACCTGCAGAAATTCAAACGCAAAGGACGGTTTGGGGAAGAGCCAAGACAAAGCATGAATAATATAAAAGTCACTACACTTGCAAAAACATTGGCAAAAATTGAATTTTAATTTGAGAACGGCAGATGATCTCGCCGGATTTCGGTGCAGTGTTACACCGCCTGTGTAGCCAGCGATAGCTGTACTCCGACTGTAAACACGTAAATAACGTTGCGCTTTCTGTAGCAAACAATCGAGAACTATAATACTGTCCCTTTGTGCCTGTTGCAGAGAGGTTAATGCTTATTAACGATATTGTGATCTCTTGCAAATGTGACTCCTTGGAAAACTGCTCTTTATGTGAAGCTACATCTTCTCACTTCGAGCAGCTGATACTACAGCCCCTTGGCCCTGAGTCAGTGTAACCCCGTTCTGCTGTACAGCTTGGTGTATGCTGATTTCCTGTTGCTTATCCTGCGTTGCATCTCTAACACTGTTCTTACATAAAAAATAATAATGAAAATAATGATAAAAATAAAAATAATAATAAAAAAATGACAGTATCACGCTAGCAGAATTTAAACTCTTCCTGGCTGACCAAATTCTCACACAGCACCATCGCAAGCAAGGCTGTGCCTGGTAAGACGTAAGTTTACAGAAGGTTTTGGCACCTCTGCCAGGGCCCACACCCGGGCTTACAGCCACCGGTCCCAGAGAAGCGAGCTGTGTCCGACGGCTCCTGCCTGCGTCCCCGGAGGCACCAAAGCTCCCAGGTACTATCGCTGTTGCTTTCCAGGCTTACTGATGCAAGGTGAAGGTCCCAGTCTGTATGTGATGGCTTGGGCCAAGCCTAACTGTAAGATAACTTCAAGGTTTCAGGTGAGATCTGTGGATGACGTATCCGTGGAGGTCAGCTAGAAAATAAAGAGGAATGGAAACATATTTTTTTCCAAACATGGGAAAAATAGAAAGAATATCGCTGAATGGGTATGGCACATACCGTGCGTTTAATGGAGTGAGCCCAGAATGTATTAATGCTTATTATATTTTTTCTTTTTATTGCATACTCCTAAATGTATTAAGAATATTTTTATAGCATGCCCCCAGACATTCACACTAAACATCATTATTGTCTGTGATGGCAAGTGAAGGTATATTTCACTTAATCAAAAGTCCATAAATGGAATTGTAAGATGGCTCAAAGGCCAAAGAACAAATTGGAAGCATCCAGTGTTTTGACAGTTTTCAGATCTGTATTGACAAAAGCTCCACTGTGCTTCAGAGCTTCTCTGTGAAATAGAAAATCTTTCCTCTTGTTTCTCAAGACTGTTGATTGCACTGTACCTTTTACAGACTTTATTCTTCTTCTAAGAAGCATCAAGCATGCCAAGGCTGGATACTTCAGATGCAGAAAGTGTTGTGCTTGTTATGTTCATTCCCATCTTTTTATTTACTTAGTTGTGGTGCCTGTGGCCAAGTGGTCTCTGTAAAGATACATGCAAGAGGAAAGATGTTACTGGAAGTTGTAACTTCCATCTACAGATAAAGCTGCAAAAAATGGACACCGTTTTGCACGCGGGAACCCTTCCTCAGGTCTCAACTAGAGGGCAGCAGTAATTTGGAAAACCCCCAGCTGCTTTGCTAGCTTTACACAGGGGCAGACTTTTACAGTTATCTGTTACAGTCAAAATTATCAATATAAAAATTTCAATACTGTGGACATTTTGGTGGCTGGAGATGTTAATCCCGAACTATAAGAAGGTAGTAGTTGGGGCTACCTTGATCAAAGGGAAGACCCTCCCATGAGATGCCTGCCACCAACCTTCGTTCTGTTTTACACAGAAGCTACTGACACTAAACTGCGTTGCACCTTATGAATGGCACAGAGATTGCAGGATGATAAATAGCAATTCTATGATCATTTTCTAGGGTGGTGGCTTTCTTATCATCCTGGGTCCTCCAGGTATGCTTTCAGGCACGTCTTGCCACAGAACATCAGCGGAGGCAAAAGTGAGTCTTCGTTTCCACTGAATCCATATCGAAATATCTTTCCTCCACTTCGGATGGCTAAGTAAGTAAAAATTTACTTCCTCAGTACCAAGACCAGCTCAGGAGATATCTGTATTCCATGCATATTCAAGCTCCCATAAATAAAGTTCCCTCGCCCTGCATTTTCTAGCCCTAAGCAGAATCACCGAGCAGATGGGTAAAATTTCAGTACTGCAAATTAAGTGTTTCAGTGTACAACTAAGGATTGTAAGTGCTTTTCTGTTGAAAGTCTTTTTATCCATCCCAGAATTGCTTTAGCGCACTAGTAAAAAAAAAAAAAGCGTGAATAAATACATAGAAATATAAAAATGTATTTCAAACGGTATACATTTATACAAATCCATAGAAGGGAGAAGGAGTGTAGGGAGAGCTAAATATTCATTGCTGCTCCTCCTCCCTCTTCTTCTTTAAAATCATGGAACTGTGGCTTTCTACTCCAGTCCTCACAATAAACAGAATACTAACATGGTCTTCTCTGTTTTAAAAGCTAGCAGGAAAACTGTGACAGAAATCTCACTCGGGGAAAAAAAAACCTTGATTAGTGTCTTTTTCTGAATGCCTAACAAGGAAACCAAAAGATTTTTCAGAAGAAAAAGAAACACCAAATTCATTCAAGCAACAAAATAAATTATCTCAAATCAATATATCATTACATGTGCATTTCCTGACTATTCACAGGAAGGTTACAAACCTTTTCTTAAGAATAAACTCCTATTTCTACCTGCAAACTCCAAACAGCTGGAAAAAATTAACTTTTAATGAGAAAATCAATTAACCTGGTTATAAAAGGAAGTACCCAGTCTCCTTTCACTCACCTGCAATGCTATAAATGGTGGGGGTTTGGCCTGAGGAGGGTAAGAATTTTTTTTTTCATTTTTAAGGTAGGTGTGCTATGGGGCTTTAAGTATAAATTGAATTGAACGTGGAGTTTTGTAGAAGAATATTGTTCTTTCCATATTAATATGTATTACTCAAATTTTTAAGGTTTTGTCAAATGTTTTAGAGGTCTTGTTTACCAGGTGGCTTCTTAATCCTGGTAGATAAGAGAAGATACAAGGAAATCAATTTTGTTTTCAAAATTAAAAGAATAAAATAAAAAATCAGAGAAGGCTCATTCTCTACACTGGAGTCTGTGAATACAGGCTCTCCGAATGCTTTTGGTTTGGGATCATGGAGAAGTAAAAGCTTTCCATGCGCTGTGTGACTCAAAAGTTGGTGCCTAATTAGGGGCGATTGTTATCCCTGTGGGGCAGAAAATAAATCCTGGTGATCCAGAGAGTAAAGGAAGGAGACGATTTGTCTTCTAAGTACTAATTATCAATTTTTCTTCTGAGCTGATGAACCTGTTTTTAGAAAGTTTTTCTTTCTCTAATACATGGAGGCCAGTGGTCCATGCAATGGTTGAAGCAGAGTGGGGAATCCTATCACATCCTTCTTGGCTGCAGGGATTTGGACATGAGCCCAAGACGTTTCCTTGGTAGGAGTGTGTTGGCTTTTTGGTTCATGGCCAAAAATGTCCTTAAGTGAGTAACAGTGGTTCTGGGGAGCTGCTGAACTCAGGAGGAAGCTCTGTCAGTGTGCACCACGTTATGCCTTGTGCCGAGCAATAATAAACTCGGTAACGGCTATTATTAACCTTTGGTAACTGTAAGTAAACTTAGCTATTATTTGGTGATTATAAGTAAACTTAGCTATTATTTTGGCTGCGTAAATAGCTTAGGAACTCTTTAAGCAGCGTCACAGCTGGATGTTTTGACTCAGCATTTTCCTGCAGACTGCAAGGCGACAGCATTTCCGTACAGATGGATGAGAGTATATTTTTCTTTTCGTGTTTTCTGTTTTTCCTTTCTAAACCAGACTGTGGAGCTGGGCTGGTGTTTTTTTCATGACCTGGGGGAAGTAAAGCTATCTGGGTTCCAACCAGGCAGATGGAAAGATGACAGGACTCCGTGAGAAACCACTTTAACTCTTTCGCTAACTCCATATGCAGTTACCATGGAGAGATAACACACTAATCAAAAGGAAACACAGGGCTAAAGCTATTCTAGTGGAAGTCGTGTAAGCCTAGTGTGAACATAACATAACTAATGTCTGTGCATGCTGCTAATCCTGCTAAAATTAATATAACTCTTTAAGTTTGCTGAATAAACGGCTGCCGCTGTGAGTTCACGCTTCAAGATGTGTAGGTTTCACATCTAGGTGTTCAGTTGGTGTTTCTCTGAAGTCTGTAGAATAGAATAGAATCATTAAGGTTGGAAGTGACCTCAAGGATCATCTAGTCCAACCATCCCCCCACCACCTATTAACCACTAAACCACGTCCCTAAGTACCACATCCAACCTTTCTTTAAACACCCTCAGGGATGGTGACTCCACCACCTCCCTGGGCAACCTGTTCCAGTGCTCTTCTTAAGTGAATATACCTCAGTCACTGGATGAAAGAGGAATGAGTAGGAGCTAATTTAGCCAAGGCAGCTGTATTTCAAGCTTGTTTTGCCAGCTCCAAATAGTGAAGAATGCTAATTTCAGCAAAACATGAAACAAAAAGGATCTTTTATTGATAGGGTTCAGCAAGGGGAAATAAGCTTTGTAATGTTTAGTGGGCTTCAGATCAAAGAGATCAGACAGGGATTCAGTGAAGTGGGTAAGACGACCCCTTCTTGCCTAAATCTGGTATTTGCTATCAGTCACCAGTAAGAAGTCGGATGAGTTACATGTCAATGTGTTAAAGTCAGTCCCTCTGGCAGCAGATTATTCCTTCATAGCTGTGTCCCCAGCTGTGATGGAATAATAGTTACACTGAAAGGTGTAACTTGGCCTTACTATTAAAATGTGTTGGTTTTCCTGGAACAAGCCGCTGTAGTGCAAAGCAGTCGGACAAACACGCAGCTGCAGAAGGCAGGCAAACAGGATGATGGAAAGCAATGCCAGAGACAATTAGAGGAAGCTTCAACACGCAATGTCCTCCTTGGCCTCCTGGCAGCTGCTTTTAATAATCCTGAAGAGATCAGGGACAGCAAAATGTAAGCAGGGCCATCAAGTCTTGATAATACTTAAGTATTTTCAAGCCTATTATTAGCATGAGGAAACCTGAAGAGGTAGCACAACTTCCAGTGATTAAAACATAGTATTAAGGGATATAATTACTAATACGGGAGCTGCCCTGTGCTGTCTCTGTTTTTCCTGTTTGCTACAGTATGTTGGTCTCTGGAGTTATTTCCCCAGAGCAGCTGCTCACACCTTGGATGAGGTTATTCACTCACATTTCTGTCGTGCAGGTTGGTACCGGTTTAATACCACAACAGGAAAGTCCAGGGCCACCTCTTGATGTCATTACCCTGAAGTGGTAAACTTGGCTTTCCTGGTTTCCGCTTAAACTGCATGTTAATAGATACCCCCAAGAATCGAAGTACCGTGCATGGTGCGATGAAATAGAGTTTGGAGTTAAAACCATCGAGGACAGCTGAGGAAGCGGGTGTTGGAAAGGGAGCGAAGGAGCCTGGAGATCAGTTGGTGCTGTTTTGTCACTTGTTTCCTTAAAGCAAGTTGCATCTCTCCTAATTTCCCTTCTCTAAAACAAAAATGGATTAGATTTTTAGATATTTTTAAGGAGACGTTAATCAGTGGTAGGTTCTACAACGGCCGTGCCATAGAAATAGAGAATGGAAGATTGGTATTCACTGGGGGAAATGTAGGGTTAGATGATTTTTGGGGGTGTTTTCAAAACTGCCTTGAGTACACAAAAGGTGATAGGAATACCAATGAAGAACCATGGTTATAAAATGTGACCAAAGGTTAGCCTTAAATATGTAAATAAAACTTCATTAAAAGATTTAGACGTTTATGAAACTCATAGAAAATTAGTCAGTAAAATGGTGACAGAAATGTGGTGTTTCGTGCTGTTGGCATAGCTACTACATAAATTAATTAAACCTGAAGCAGCATGCTTTGTGTACTGTATTATAGTGGAATATCAAATTAATTCCAGTGGGAGGAGAGCCCTGTGGGATGATCGGTTAGTTGTGATTTATACAGTTACTTGAATACCTTCCAACTTCATTTCTGAAAAGATGGAGAGTTCCCAAGCATACTGCAGGAACAGATTGGTTGATCAGTGTGAGGTAGCATTTATAATTCATGTTAACATGGTGTGATGGGACATGAAGTAAGGTAAAAAGTTTAATTTGTAATTAATACCTAATTTATGCACTTTAAGTTTCTTTTTATACTTTATATTCTTTGAGACAGACTAACAGGAGTCGTAAATAAGGTCTTGAAGGCATCTGAAAGGTCGGGGGTTTTTTAGTGCCCCCTGGCAGGAGATGTAGGATGGCAGCCATGCTGCATGGGACAACCTGTCACCTCAAACCTCCTTCCCCAGGTGCTGCCCAGTCCCACAGGTTCTCTGCAACTGTTTGATGTTTCAGGACAACACCAATGCTGCCAACGCACACGTGGCCAATGGCCTGATACCTCCAGCAGTGGGATTTTGCCCACAGAAGGTGTCTGAGCTGAGATATACAGTCTTTGGGGCAGACACTGGCTGTTTGTTCTGTTCCCTCGCAGAGCATGGGAGCGGATGGCTTGCAGGGTACTTGGTGCTTACCTGTAAGAACAGCAGCATAACGCTGACTAACGGCATGTGAAACTTTCAGTCTGTTAGGGAGGCAAAGAATATTAAAGACATCTTAAGGTGTGGAGGAAAAAACCAAGCAGATGTAAAACAGGGTGGATATTTTCAGTTTCTCTCATCGTTGCCTTTGTGGGTCACTTATCCAGATGCCTCATCCTCAGTGATGAAGTCTTGTGGTACAGAATATATGCTTTGCTTGTATTCCACAACAGACTTCACTTCCCAAACTGGTATTTAATGCTGCACAGCTGTGTAGTGCACGATAGATGTGTAAGACTCCACGCTTCTGCAACTTAAACCCCAGTGTATCAGAGTGAATTCACTGTCAGACAATCCTTCATCAGACCTTTTGTAGCTGGAGTGATGGCAAGAAATCTAATTCTGTAAGGAAAAGCAAAGGGGCAACAAAGGCCGGTACTCCATCTGAAGGACTATTTGTCACTTGGGCTGAACAATGCTCGCTTAGCACAATGGCCTGGATGTGTCCCATGGAGCCTTTTAGCTGCTAATGTGAAATGCCAACATGAATTATTGCTTTGAAAAGCAGGAGTGTGTGAAGGAACCTCCCAGCACACTTGATACTTTTCCGCTTTGCATAGTGAACTTCAGTGGCTCAACTCCATCCTCACAAATGTTTTGTTTTCTAAAAAAAAAAAAGGTTTTGAATTAACAGTATCAGTTAATAGACAACTTTTTGTGCTTGCCACATCCAAGCTGGGCTGTGCAATCAACAGGAAAGATAAGAAGGTCAAACAGGAAGAGCTGTGCTGCCGTCAGCTCCGGGCAGAGCCGGGGAAGGCACGGGTCTGTCTGCTCTGTACCGGCACGTTACAGCAAACCGGACCTGGAAAAGGTAGGAGAACCCTGTGCTCTATATCTGCGTGCCCATCTTTCGCTCTGTTTTAGGTGCTTGCGGTCTGGTATTTGACTGTAGGTTTGTTGTCAACATGTAAGGATTGCAGGCCGTTAAGCGGGGGTAACTTCAGTAGAGTTTAGTACTTTGGTGTGCCAATAATGAAATGACTGGAAAATGTGTATAAGTGATCTGCCACGGCTGTGTTGGGAGTTCCTGTGCTGCTCCGTGCTCCCTCTCCTAGGCAGTGTTGTGAGAGCTGAGCTACGGCTCTTCAGTGGCCCAGGCATTCCTCCTGCCTTCTCCCTGGGCACTGGCTGCCACAGGCCAAACGCCGCCGAACCTACCGCTCAAAATGAAGTGCTGAGATTCACGGATGCCTTTTATGGTTTTCTAACAGTGACCTGGCTTTCTTTTAAAGCACTCTTAGATTTTTATGCTTATTTTTAGTCAGTTGTGAGATTGTGGATTTTAGTCTACAGTTTTCAGTATCTAAACTTGGAGATTTTTGGCTTACGGTGCTTTTGAAGCAGGATGGAGGGTGGAAAACACACTTCAGTGCTACTGAGATATGAAGAAAACTAATCATAAGAAAGAGTTAAAACTTCCAAAGCAATCTATTGCATCTTTGAAGCTTGCTGGGGCTTTTTTGTTTGTAGACCAGCCGTGAACAAGGGTACTGCTTGCAGCATAGTTTACTAAGGATTGCTAACTAACCTAGAGTTATTTCAGTGATAAAGGAGTCTGTCTTCCATTTTTAGAGAGTACTCGGATTCCTAAGTCCGTTTACATGACTACAGGTTTGCTTTACCTTTTGTGTGACACGTAGCAGCACTGGAGGGGGGAAGTACGAAGTGTCGCCTATACAGTATGTAGTACAGACTTTCATTCGTGCCTGTGGCTGACTTTCATAGAGATCAAGGCTGCGATTTAGCCTTTCTGAGGACAAAGTTTATCATCTTGTCTGTAAGATGTTTGTAGCCTAATACAGAATATGTGAAACAAATGTGAGTTGAAACTGGAGAGAAATAATAAAATCACTACTTCAGCATCAGTTTGGAAAAATGACCCAGATGAACTTAGGGCAGTACTGTCACAAGACAGGTATTGTCTGATATGTGGGATGTATGGGAGATGAAGCAGAGCAGGAGATCAAGGGTGCACCCACAGTTAAATGTCCTTTAAATGGAGGCAATGTAGGCTTCACTAGCTGTCTTGCCTGGTTTACAGCCCTGAATGCAATACACCCCATGAGGTGACTGAAAACTTGGGGGCCACCGGAATCCTGTTGTCTCAGGTACAGCAGCAGGGGTTAGAAGAGTGTGGAGACTTCAAATTTAGAACAGTTGCCGCTGATCCACCAGCAGTTCAGGAGAGGAGAGAAACAGTAGCTGGTGCTCATTTTTTTTTGGGGGGGGGAGATGGGAATCGATGCACAGAACAGCAACGGTTGGACTAGATGATCCTGGAGGTCTCTTCCAACCTTAATGATTCTGTGATTCTATAATGGCAGGAATAACCTTGCACCATCCAGGAGGTTTTCACTATGTATAAATAATCCTCTTGAGGTAAATGAATTCAACTTTATGTTCACCTCCGGATTCTTTCGCTATTTTTCCAGCACTTGCACAGTACTGCTGTATGATCGCAAATAAGCTTTGTCTCTACTTCCACCTCTGTGAAGCTAGAATAATTATAGTTGCCATTGATACCTTGCAGCTAGGTGTTAATAAGTTGTCCTGAGCCGCCTAGAGGGAAGACTGAATGAAAGAAATTTTGTATTACATGCAGGTTTTAGGCAACTAGTTCAAATATAACCCATTTCTATATGCTGGGTCCTAGTCTCATATTTAGAAATATACCTTCATAGAGAGACAGAACAACCCCAAGCACCAGTACAGGTTAGGGGTTGACCTGCTGGGAAGCAGCACTGCAGAGAAGGACCTGAGAGTCCTGGAAGGCAAGCTTTCCATGAGCCAGCAGTGTGCCCTTGTGGCCAAGAAGGCCAGTGATATCTTGGGGGACATCCAGAAAAGCATGGCCAGCAGGTCGAGGGAGGTTATCCTCCCCCTCCACTCTGCCCTGGTGAGGCCACATCTGGAATATTGTATCCAGTTCTGGGCTTTCTGCTGGACTCTATCCAATAGTTCTCTGTCTTCAAATGGGGACCCAAGACGATGATTGGGGGCTCAAGCATCTCTTGTATGAGGCAAAGCTGACAGAGCTGGGGCTGAGTCTGGAACAGAGAAGGTTGAGGGGGGTTCTGATCAACGCTTATAAATATCTAAAGGATGAATGCCCAGATGAAGGGGCTAGACTCTTCTCAGTGGTGCTCAGTGACAGGACAAGGGGCAATGGGCACAAATTGGGACACAGGAAGTTCCATCTCGATATGAGGGAAAACTTCTTTATGCTGAGGGGGATGGAGCACTGGAACAGGCTGCCCAGAGAGGCTGTGGAGTCTCCTTCTCTAGAGATATTCAAAACCTGCCAGACACAATCCTATGCCTACACGCCCTAGGTGATCCTGTTCTAGTGAGGGGGTTGGACTAGATGATCTCCAGAGGTCCCTTCCAACTCCTACCAATCTGTGAACCTGAGATAGAACATGTTCAGTGGATGTTAGTTTTGTTCAACTCCCTTTAATAGGAAGGAGTTGGTAGGAGAGAAAGTGTTCCTGTCATCCACAACTCCTTTTAATAACAAAAGATGGGAAAAGAAAAACACTCAACCTGCTTAGTTAGGGAAATGGAAAATGTGAAGCTATGTTTTTCCTTCTGGTTAGCTGTGTTTTGAAAACAGATACAAACACTCAATGAGAAGGAAGCAGCAACAGAGGGAAAAGCATGATAATGACATTGTTCTATTTAACTTGCAGTAGAAAAGTGTCTTATTTCTACCTCATGTTGAAGAGCTGTTAAATACAGACCCTTCCAGCCTGCTGTGCCCTGTGAGAAGGTAAGGGGAGGGTGAAGTGACCTCCTGAGCCTTGTAAGCCTGGCCAGGTGCTACCAATGGCAGCATGTCCAGGGAGCTCAGGCTGCCAGGAGGGATGACAGCAGTGAACTGGGTAGTGTTCCTGTAGAAGTTGAGCTGTCCAGCATCTGCTTATCCTCTTCCACTGCAAGTGCCTGCCTTAGAAATAAGGCTCCCCCAGATCATCAGGCAGGGCCACCCCTTGCCTGTATGGCTTCTGACTAGAGGTTGGCTGCTGGTTTGGCAAAATGGGAACATCATTAAGTTTCGTGACTGACATCCTGCACCAAATACTAATGTCTTGGTCAAGCCTCAAAGAGCATGAGAAAATCATTTTGTCTAAATTATAAATAAAATGCTTTGTCAGTGCACATAAAAATAGATCAAAAGAGCTAGTTACAGAAGACAAACTTTACAAGGTGAGTGTTAGATCTTTAACCCATTTGTTCATCTTGTATTTGCTGCTATCAGCAAATGGCTAGATGCTAGTAAGTGTAATGGTAGGTTAGCATTATAGGCTTATGAAAAATTTATAATGACCGACTCAAGCACTGAATTTAACATTCTCTAAATCTGTTTTATAGAGGATGAATGTTTTTCTCTGGCTTGGTGCCTCTGAATCTGTTTTAATTTGTACTGGAATAGATTAATAATTGGTGAGAAAGCATCAGCATAATAAATGTGGTGATTATACCATCGCATTGGTTGTGTTAGTTTTGCTCCTTAGGGTACTTTTATGACAGTCAAAGGTGAACAATTAGAGGACAGAGATGTGGTGCAAAGTTCTCTGAAGTATTTGTCACTTGGGACCAAATTTGTATCACTTAGGATGTATTTAGATGCTAAGTAAACATTCAAAAGGGCCTAGGTAGACTAGGTGCCTAGCTTTGGGAAAGTTATTTATTATCTTGTTCT
The DNA here is from genome assembly GCA_013399095.1 of Psophia crepitans. Lineage (NCBI taxonomy): Eukaryota > Metazoa > Chordata > Aves > Gruiformes > Psophiidae > Psophia > Psophia crepitans. The sequence continues at coordinate 343,311 of VWZZ01001519.1, forward strand.
CACTACTTACACGGAGCCACATGGGTTGACATTTGATAGTTAAGGCAAACAGTAAAGATGGGAAAGGAATCTGCAGAGGAGAGCATGACTTAAAAAATGTTTGAGATTTGAATTTTCATTGTGTATCTTGGAAGAGCCAAGAGAAAACATTGATAAGAACATACCATTTTTGCTTTTCTTTCACCCATTCTGATTTTTTTCCCTTGTTTTAGGCTCTGGGATACTATGACTGAATCTTCTTAAACAGATCCTATCCACTTTGGTTCATTCAGATGTCCTGCTTGCTCTTGCAGCACCAAGCTTTATAGGTTAATTCCCAACCCTGTTTATATATGCTACCCTTAGCAACATGTAGCGATGCAGAAGACATGAAAAGTTAAGCAATATCTCTTCTCCAACTCAGCTGAATTCTAAAAACTCGTCACAGTATATTTATTTTCATAAATTTTAAGGATGATATTTCTGCTTCTAGATAGGAGCTGATAGGAAAAAATATTCTGAACACTGAATTTCTTTTCTGGGATTAAGGATAATCCTGATCTAAAATTAACAACGGACTTTGGATTGATAGAACAAAGTAATTTAAACAACCATGTCTGGAATTAAATTATCCTTAATATCACAATAGTTATGTCTTCATTGACAGGAGATACCAGTATGTACAAATATATGCAGAAGAGTGTTTAATTCTTAAGTGTGAAAATTACAATGAATTTCATAACACCATTCTTTTCAGTACTGTACTAGGATGATAGCTGCTGTCCTTGCTTTAAGGAAGAGATCCACTATATAAATGGAAAAGCGTATCCCTTGGAAAGCGAGTCTGGTCTCTGGGAGGCCTGTGGTTTTAATTTATAACTAGGTAGTTTTTCAGGGAAGTTAGCATGAGAAACTGAGATGAAGTCGGAACAATGTTAACTAAATACATCAGTGGAAATATGCTTTTCTGAGAAAAGGCATCAAAAACACTTGTCTGAGTTACTATCTGTGGTTTATAGGTAATATGAATTGTGCTACAGCACAAAGCATCCTTTGACAATCAGCCTCACCACTCTGATAGGCACTTTTGAATAAATGGTTAAATGGGACAATGAAAACATTAAACCAACATCCAGCCTAGATTTCTTCATTAATTTGTGTTTGTGGTAGATGTGGTTAAGGTTTAATTCTCTGAGTTGGTCATACCACCTGTAAGCATACCTCACTAATTTTTTAGAATTGCATAACATGCTTCTGTCCATACATAGTTTACTATGGAAGATGTGTGGGCAGATCACTGCCTCGTCCCACATACCTGCCTCCCATGGCAGGCAGCTAGGAGCTTCTGGTGTGTGGGTTTAGGGATCTATGACATGAAGCTTAGAGGCTGAGAAGCGTTGGAAGGCATGTATGTGAAGGAGCGAGCCAGAACGATGTGCTTTGGGATACCCCGTTGCATGGTGAGCAGAGAAGGGAGAAGTTTCCAGGCCAGTCTGGAGGCAGACCATAAGCCGATACGAGGTGACCAGGCGTGAAACTGAGGTTTTTGGCAGACTGAAAGCAATCTTCCATCAGCAGCTTCAATTTTAATCATTTTCTGCTGGAAAACAAACAAGAGGAAATTTCACAAAGATTACAAATTTGTATACTCATAATGAATGTAGCTCGCTAATCACTATGGCTGGAGTAAGCACGGAGGAATTTGGGTTAAGTCCAAGTGACAGGACTAAAGCAAAATCTATCCTGTGGCTTTATGAAATCAGAGGCATGTGAGAGCCCGCTGAGGAAAAGGCTCTAGACATCAGCGGCACATGTGCCGAGTCACGTCCTTCGGATGCATTGGCTGATGGTCTGGCTGCGCTTCTCTGAACCACCTTGTGCACAAGAAACGGGATTGCAGGATGTCTCAAATCAATGACTGCAGAGAGAGCAGTGAATATTGCAACTGCTTGTGCTCTACTTCCCTTTCTAGTCTCTCTTTCCTGACGTTCATGCCAAAACAGTCTTGCTGCCAGACTCTGCCTCTGGCTTCAGTAGATATCTCTCCTGCTTTACTTCAAACAAATCTTTGGGTCCTCGCATGCCTGTCTTCCCACACTGCAGGTTCCTGCATAGGATTCATTTTTTAGCTGGATTTATAAAAACCTTCCTGCTGCCTGTTTGGATTAGGCATGCAGTGCCCCTTCCATCCTCATCACCTCCAGAAAACGATGTTTTTCCCCTGCGTTGCCTCTGTTAATGTGAAGGATGCTATCCCTTGGAGGCTCTGCGTCGAAGGTGGTCAAGAATGAATAATTAGCAGTGGGCACAAGCACATTTCACTTCAGGCCTTGGATTGTTGCTTTTAGTCAAATCTCTTGCTCTGCTGCCAAAGCAGTGATGCCGCCTGATTGCAGGAGCTTTTTCTGGGGTAAATTTGGGTGTTACACAACAATTCCTCTGAAAGAAGTCTAAAGCAAATACTTTAATATACATTACAATTAAAAATAACTCCTGCAGGAAAGGGACAGCTCTTGAATATGTGCATGTATCCTGAGATATATTATACTTATACTATATAGATTATATATTATTGATTTATTTTTTCCCTTCAGATTGTTGATCATGTTAATTGCATCACTGCGAGGAACTGCGAATTATGGAGAGTTCGGCAGAGGCAGGCAGCACGCCCGTGCCCAGTGCTAACGCCATCATCCCTAGTCTGGAGGGAAACCAAGACAAGAACTTGGAGAGGAAAGAAATGGAGCAGGGAAGGTGCAGGTCTGGCGGGGAACGTGCGGAGGCCGACGCTGCCATCAGCGCTGTCGGGGACGGAGTCAGCGCAAACACGTTGCAAGAACAAATGGGTAAGACCTTAATATATTTGGGTCACTCTGGTCTTGACTCTGTGTTTAAATTAGTGTTCTTTACACATCGCTTGCTTTGCACAGGCAGGGAACTGTCACCTGATTTTCAGCTCTCAGCTGGGCTTTTTTTGAAATTCATCTGCAGCTGTTAAATGCAACAAAGCAGCTGGATTTCCTCCATGGCAATGCTGCATAGATCGGACTATTAACTGGTCTACACTGAAATTCACTTTGGGCACAAGTGGATTCCATTCACAAATGGATTATCTATTAAGATCACATGAAAATTATCAGAACCCCATAGACAGAATACTGAAATGTAAGTTCTTTGTCTAGCACTTTTTGCTGTAATCTAAGATTCAGAAGCAAAGATGAATTTCTATTTTAATAAAATTCTTAGAGTTGTTTTCCATCAAAAGATGTAACACTATCTATTTTTCCGCAAATGAAAGCATCATGCGGTAAAAACATGCGAGTCAGAAACACTTTGTGGGTGGAAGGGTGGAGCAGCATAGGTGGCTGTGTCTCAAAAACCAGTGCCCAGGCTCTTTATAGTAGGTCCAAGAGCTTTCTGAATGTAAAAGTACTTCAAGCAATAGTGGGGAAAAAAAAATTCATTTAAAATTGTATGTCCTATGGCTTAGACAATGTCTTTCTGTTCACAACTGCAACTGTGCTGACATCAGAGAATACCAGGTACAAGCATCCCAGGGCAGCATAAAGTTTCTTCAGCTTGCCAACAAGTATGCGAGTCATCCCATTAATTAGGAACGGGGCACAGAGTTCATGTTAAGTCTTTGAATCTAATTATAGGACTTTAAACAGCCTCAATGTCTAAAATGTATTTATAGTAACTCTTATGCTTTTGTTCAAATTTATAGCAAGCTATTATTTGTAATTAAACTCCCATGAGCAATAAAATGCTTGCTCGTAGTTTTTGCTTTTCTAAAGTCATAGACATTAGGTTTAGTTTAAAATATTACCCACTGGATATTCATGCCTCAATAAATACCTTTCAAGGAAAGTCTATATCTGGTAATCAAAATAATAGTAATGACAAGTTCACATACAAAAAACATATGCTAATTAATGGTCCCTATCAACTGTTACCTGATGATCAAAGTAATTGCTAACACATTGACCAAGTTTTTACAACTCCTCTGTGCTTCTGACTGAAACAAGAAAAAGCAGAACTACAAGTAAGTAAGGTCCCAGAAGCTGTGGGGATCTTAAATTTATAACATGCCTTAAAATCAGTCAGGCTACACTGTGTGAGCTTTACCACCAAATTTCTATAGAATAATAAAGGTCATTGAATCCAGATTAAAAAAAAATCAAACAAAAACCAAAACCCCAACAGCTCTGTCAAACACCCAACCAAAACCCACAAAACATGAAGTGATTTGGAACTGAAATTTCCAAAAAGATGTTTTTCTAAAGATGTTTTTACCATTAACCATTTCTTTTATTTATCATAGAGTGTTCTCAAAGTGAAGAATGCACAAATCTCAGTTCAAGGACCCTTCCCAGTCAACCAGAGAATTTTCCAACTGGTAAGATGTTTTATTCCATCATATCTTATCAATATAATGCTTTTCTCATTGCTTACTTCGAGACAGCTATGTCAACAACACTGCAGTTGTCACTCTTGTAATTTTATAACATACTTCATGGTACTTGAAGTTTCCAGCTTCTACATAAGATTTGTCAAGAATTTCTCATAAAAAGTGACTTTTTAGCTGCTATAAAAGCTAGAAACAATTTATGGACTATATTGTAATGGCTAATTAGAAAAAGAAAAGCAAATAAAATGTTCATTGCTTATCTTGTGTATGAGTTTCAAGTCTTCAAATGTCTTTTTTTTTAAGTTTGTGACCTTTCCAAGTCTTATTTTGTTAATGCTGTATTTCCAATGAAGTTGCAAGTGAGTGCAGTTCTTCAGCAAGTAGGCACAGCAGGCTTCCCTTCTGGAGGGCTTATGACCTACTCTGTGCATGGAGAGCCTAGGCACATTTTCCTTCTCTTGCTTGTGGAGGGAGGGAAATAACCACCAAAAAACAACCCTGGGATGCACTCTGCTTTCTGGTTTGACCTGACAGATCAAATCAGCAGTAGACAGTCCCCTCCACCCCTGGCATATGGTTATACGTTGTTAAATTTGTTGTGCTTATGTACCTGTTTGTCTTGCTCTGTACAGAATTTGAGTTCTTACCTGGGGTGTATGGGTCAGAGCTCACAGAAGCAGAGAAGGTGGTTACCATAGGTGCAGTGGGTTTTTTTGGACCATGTTTCATTTCTATAAAGCATTATTAATAGTTGTTTTGGCAGAAGCAGACAGTTTTAATTCAATGTAATTATTATTTCAGTAACACTAATCTTTTATAAGACTTAAATTGTGTTTCTACAGTTATGTTTAACTTGGAGTCAATTTGATTAGGCAAACAAAAAATTTAAATTTTTAAGTAATAGTCTTCTCTTGTGCCAGTATCTCTTATGGCTTCAGGTAAAATGAGAAGGTCAACAATACTGTTACCTAACAGTGATCCGAGTAACATTCAGACTCTGCTTTGCGTTCTTTGCGCTAACAATTGACTGTAGGACCACAGCTTAAATAGAGAGGTCTTGTAATTCAGTAACACTGCTTTGTATTTCTGAGCCACCCTTCTTGACCTTGCAGTAATGAGTAATTTAGGCACGAGTCATCGTAAAACTCCTGCAGACACATATAGGAAGGTCTTTGAAAACAGATTAAGATGCAGCATATTAGACTAGGGAAAAAAATGTTTTACCTGATTAAAAGATGAAACTCAGGAGGTGGAATATTTTAGGATGTGCAACAATCCCATTTATTGCTGGAAGCATGACCTGTTTACACACTTACCCACTCAGGAAGAATTCCAATAGTATTATTGGCTTATGTGCCCATCTGGGTATCTGGAAACTTATGAATATGATTTATTGTGATTGAGATAAAGCCGCTTTCATTCTGCATGTCTGTTAATTTATCAAAAATCCTCTTTATCAGAGAGAAACTAGCTGAAACTGTACCCACAGCTATACTAAAGGCTTCTCATAAACAGATGTCAAGATCAAAGAACGGGTATCTAGCTGCTTTCAGGTGTGCTGGGGAAATCATGTAAGTGAGCTTTTAGTTGGACCATTTATCTTGGATGGTACTGCCCAACCAGCTTAGCTGAGAAACGGCTTTTTCAATATTCAGTTTATAGAGGCCTTCTGAATTCATGATGTGTCACATAACAGTGAATTTAAGCTAGCATTAAGGGCTGTTGCAACATACTGAATTACCTATGTATTTTTTGCGTTGTTTCTTTTTTCTTCCCTGATTCAGTACTGTTTTCCTCTGTTCTTAATATGCATGGGACATTTGGAAATCTGGGCATGTTTTCAGTGTCCATAGAGCTGTCTAATTTGACAGATTACCAACCTGCTTGCTTTTTTCCTCTTCTCTATCCCCAAATGTGTTGTCTCCCAAAATTTCTAGACTTCCATGTTGCTCTCTTGTATAGCTATAGCCTTTATTAAGCAACTGGAAAAATCTTATCATAGAATCATAGAATCTTTAAGGTTGGAAAAGATCTCTAGGATCATCAAGTCTAACATGTCCCTGAACACCACCACGCCTACTAAACCATGTCCCGAAGTGCCACTTCTACATGCTTTTTGAACACCTCCAGAGACAGTGACTCCACCACCTCTCTGGGGAGCCTGTTGTAATGCCTTACCACTTTCCGTGAAGAAATTTTTTCTAACATTTAATCTAAATCTCCGCTTGAGCAATTTTAGGCCATTTCCTCTTGTCTTCTCACTTCTTGCTTGGGAGAAGAGACCAACATCCATCTCACTAGAACCTCCTTTCAGGTAACTTCAGAGCAATAAGGTCTCCCCCAGCCTCTGCTTCTCATTGTTTCATGCTAGACTACCATCTCTGCTGGATAATAAAAATGCAAAAGGAACAGTAGGTCAATTTTCTGTGTGTCTGTCTGTGCAGCTGAAAAAATAGTTCTTAATGTGGATTTTATGATTTTGAGGGATTTTCTTGTTCTCCAAAGCTGATTCACCAAACTTGTAGCACTGTAAATGAATATCCTTCTCCAGATATCTTCTTGAAGCTAACGATGGTAAGACGGAAGAGTGGATGTCCTGATCCCAGACTCCAAAGACAGCTCAGAGGGCAGCTCCGTCTTCTGGAAAATGACAGCAGAGAGGTGATGGCAGTTTTCAGTGTAAGTCAATTGCTTGGGAATTGTTTTATTCAGAGAATACACCCTGTGCCACTGAAATAGCTTGTGAGCTATCTGGGTCTTGTTTCCATCTATGTGCTGTATGCTTGAAATTGAGTGACCAGAGTTTCCCATGGCCCAAAACTACCTAGAGACATTAGAAATATTGAACCATTGAAAAAGATTGGAACACCAAATTGATGCAAAATAAACAAACCCAGCTAAACAAGGTGTTGAAGTGTTTTATTTAAAAAATGTTCTGTTTTGATTTACATTAAAGGAAATAATGGGGATTTTGATTTTTTTAATTTGTCTTCATACTGACTCTTCAGTTTCCAGTGACTTGGAGTCATTTGGCACGGAAGTTACCCAGGAAGCCCACTGCTAAGCCAAAGAGGAAATCTGAAGGAGAATAACATAAATATTGGACTTCCTAAGGCTACATGGTCATAGCTTTAAATAGCACACAAGAGGCTTGGCCAATTTTTATTACTGCCTTTAATATGCTTGTATACAGGAAATGCATCCTCCACAATCAGTGAGGTTTGCTACAAATAAAATTAAGTCTCCTCTTCCCTCTTGATGAAAAAGCAGGATGGCACCATTTGACCTTTGTCCATTTCCTGAGCCATGAGTTCCAGCCTCCTTCGCTAGCAAGCGAAATGCTGAAATCTTAATTAGTTATGGCTTTGACTGTCTCGGATGTGTGTTTCTACATGATTTTCCTTTCATGTGTTGTGAACTCTCCATCACCAGCTTGCTGATTTTGTGGCTGTGAAAACAGTCTGTAGTTCTGCTGCTCTGGCTTCTGCTTAGGAGGAGATGGAGAAAGGGAGAATCGTGAGGAGAAGAAACAGACTAGATTTGTGGCCTTATTAGAAACAGACTGGGGAAAGGACTTAGAAGGAAGCAAGATTTATAATAAGTTTCCTTAGAATGTTGTTTTGGTATTCAGCAGTGCATAAAGCCCTCAAGGCTGAAATATTTTAGCATGTGTTGGCAATTTATTAATAGATTTCAGGCTCCTGTTAATATTTAATCTAGTATAGAAAGGGGCATGCAGAAGATCAAAGCAGTGATGAGGCACGCCTATTAAAGAGGTTTAACTTGGACTTTCCAAAATGAATTACTATTTTAATCTGTTCATGTTATGCTAATTGAAAATATGGAAGCTAAACAGAATTAATTCAGAGATCTTTTAAAATCATGACACAGGTCATAAATGCAGTGAATCAACTCCATCTTGCTCAGATTACCAAAAATGTTTGAGGGATTTTTTTCCCAGAATTAGAATCAGTTTCCTGATTCAGTCTTTAAATTTTAAGATACATTTCAATTTTGATGTGACAGGAGCAAGGGTACAGTAAAGGGAAATGATAGTAGCATTCTGTTAGCTTTGCATCTGACGTATTCTCTGGGATCCTGGTTCAGATACTTATCTCCTCAATTGCCACAGTTCTTAGTATTTCCATGAAAGACAGTAGCCAACATTATTGAAGAGCCCTGTCGTCTTAAGCTACTATGCAGCCAGATTGTGTATTACCTGCTCTTTGGCTAGAATCCATGAAAATGTAAAAAAGCCTTCACTTATTTGAAGGTTTATATAGCTCTCCATTTTAGCATTTCTGAAATTCTTTATAAAATCCATCATTATAATTCAACAAAGATGAGCAATGATTGTTGTAAATGCACAATTTAATGCTAATCTAGAAACATGAACCAGTACAAATGAGGAGAAAAGGATCTTACTGCATTTTTTAAAACCCAAACAAAAAACCCCAAACCACAAACTGAAGCTTATTTAATGGTCTTAACCATGGAAAGAGTGAACTAGGCAATGACTAGTCATGTTTCCCGTGGAACAAGACTGAAGCTACCAGGTAGCAGGTTCAAAGGTGCATCAGTGGAGTTGTGTTTTCACATGGGTACAGAACTCTGAGGCTAACCTAGAGCAGGATGTCGTGGATCCTAAAAACAGTGGTTCAAATGACCTAGAGAAATCTTAAGTGAAAAAAAAAACCAAGCAACAAACTGACAAATAGTGGAAAGGGTTTCTTATTCATGCCCACATATCTGGCAAAGGCAGTTCCCAAGCTGTAAATTGCTCTGTGCTAAGAAGGTGTTCTTGGAAAGTACCACTTTCCAAGCCTTTTTTGCGAAAGGCTTGCCTGCCTTTCACACTCTATTTGGAGAATGTGGCCACCAAACGTGGATGGGGTTGAACTAGGCAGGCCTTCAGTCTCGCTGTGGTCAGTCCTGAAGTCTTAATTCCTCTGTAAATAAACTTCACTGGAACTGTTGGTACAACTGGTATGAAAAAATCAGATTAAAGCTTGGCTCGCTGTATGTTGTAGATATGTGTTCAAGAACAGATATAGGCAAAATCCTGGGTGATTTTTTATCACTTTCAATATATAGCATTTTAGCAGAATTGTTACCTAGTGAGAAATTGTGCTCAAGTCTAGTATAACTGTAATTAAAATATTGATTTTATTTTTTTTAGGAGCTCTCTGCCAGACTGCTGTCTATTCATAGTGATGAAGATTTAATAGTGGTGACATTTAAAACTTTTGAAGAAATATGGAAGTTTCAAACCTACCACTCACTGGGTAAAACTGTTTCACCATACAACAGTTCAATACACTTAGTTCTCTGTGCATGGTTTCTGATTGACTGGGAACTTGAACAGGACTTTGAGATTCTTTGCATTAACTCCTAATAGCAGTAAGTAATGTTGCTGAACTGGGTACTAGTGGTAGGGCTCCAGCCTCCAGGAGAAACCTGCCTTTGTCCCAAGGCAGACAACAGCTATTGCTCTTGGCAGACGTCTTGCTTAAGTTAGATACTCCAGAATCAGATTATATCTGTCTAAACAGTCTATTCCAATTCAGGTATTTTTGTCCTAAAGTCTAACCTGTGCTGTAACTTAAACACTTTTACAGCTCTTTCTGCTCACTGTAGACATGTTGAGGTGGTTCTTTCCTTGCACCATGCTAATACCTAGCTGGAGACTTCTAACCTACACTTCCATGCAGTGTTTTCACTAGGAAAATCAACCCCAATTCTTATAATCCTTCTTTACAGAGTGTATTTTCTAGACCTCTGATCATGCTTCCCACTGGACTCGTCTAGTTGCTCCATATCTTTCCTGTGTAGTAGTGAGCAAACTGAACAGAGTTGGTAAGGCTTCAGAGGAAATACCAAGCAAAGCAAAGATCGCTTCATATGCTTTTCATGCTTCAGTTTTGTTTCTAAATCTGAGCATGCCTCTTGTAACTATAGGATACCACTGATTTGAGTTCCTTTTTTAATACCCTATAACTTCACAGGTCTTATTGAAAAATAGCATTTGAATTAGATCTTTGTCTCCATTTTGTTCACCTGACTTTTTTTTCTTGTGTGTGGCAAGCTTGTATACATTACCATTGAATTTGCCTGTTTCCATCAGACCAATTTAAAATAATGAATCTTAGTTTTTAATTTCATGTTTTCTATTTACTTTCTCTTTTGTATTTTAAAATGTTCCTTAGAGAATTAGAAAAAAAACACTATTTCAATCCAATTTTTCAGAGAAAGCACAAGATGAAGTGTTGTCTTAGGCAAGGCTGTGGCTAACAGGGAATTGATTCAGAATCTTTCGAATAGCGGAGCAGCCTCTTAATCACTGATCTGCCCACCTTTCTACTTCATCGTGACTTTTAGCACAAATGATTTGCTGATGTGTAATGTTGGCCCTTTAATAATCTATTATCTATACTATGCTGATTATGATACACCAATCGAGATCTCCTTGTAACTATTACACAGCTTTGAAAGCCCAAAGTCCTAATGCAAGGAGTCCCAGTTTCCAAGATCAAGCACTACCTTCTTGCGATTTACGTGACTCTGGTATGCAGCAGCATCTGTCCCAAAGAAATTCCGTGAATCTGATACCCAGGCTCAGTATCTGCATGAACTGACACAGCTGAATCTGGCTACAGACATCTATAAAGAGATAACTTTTTGAGATTGTTTCCTGTCATCTCTTAAGTGGTGCTGAGCACCGGTTGCTCAGAGCTTGCTAGTGATGCCCTCTTTTAGACTCCAAACCTTTCAAATGTAGCTAAACTGTGGGGAACCCTTGTCAGGGGAGGACACGATCTGCTTTTTCAGCAGGATTAGGCACAGAAAAGTTGTGCACCTTTTAGGTGCAGTTTGTATCCATCTTAATGGATGTAATTTTGCCAGTACTATGTAGTGAATTTAGTTATACACTGTGAGTTACGCAATAATAGTTATTCAAATGCCTATCCTGAGTTTCTGACTTTCTGAAAGGTTTTCTTGTATAATACTGTAAAACTGCAAAGAAAACAAATCGTATTTCTTTTCCCCCTAGGTTTTATAAATCATTGCATGGAGAATTTATTTCTAGATCAATCTTTCTGGCTTCATTTGCAAGAGGAAGAAGAAGCAGGCATTGAAGTCTGTATAAATGAAAAATCATTACATTTGATGTACAGAAGTCTGCTAGTACAGGAAGGTAAGGAAGACTGTACATGCTGAGGCTAAATTTAGAGAACCACCTTTCTTTAAAATCTTGAAATCAAATATTAAGAGCTATTCAAATACTTAATGAAGCTGAAATTTAAATGTATTCACTCCAGATGCACCAGAAGAAGATAAAGGAACAAACACAGATTGGGTTCAGTAGGATCATGGGGGATTAGAGAAACTGATGTGCAACTGGCCCATAAATGGATACCAAAAGCCTTAGGGAGTGATGTACATTCCAACTTGCTTAATATTATTGCAGATACTGGAGATTGTACAGGAGAGGGATTACAGGTAACTGCCAGGCTTATGTCCTTCTTGGACACTCTCTGGATAAGGAATTGGCCAGGTGGCTGCACACAGAGTTGTGGTCGATGGCTCAATGTCCAAGCAGAAACAAGTGACAAGTGGTGTTCCTCAGAGGCTGGTACTGGGACCAACACCATTTAATGTTTGCCGACATGGACAATGGGATCAAGTGCACCCTCAGCAAGTTTGCTGATGACACCAAGCTGTGTGGTGTGGTTGACACGCTGGAGGGAAGGGATGGCATCCAGAGGGACCTTGACAGGTGGGCCCGTGCAAACTACATGAAGTTCAACAAGGCCAAGTGCAAGGTCATACACGTGGGTCAGCACAATGCTAAGCACAACTACAGGCTGGG
>VWZZ01001519.1:356277-377070 GCA_013399095.1 Psophia crepitans
GGCAGAGGGGGTTGGACTAGATGATCTTTCGAGGTCCCTTCCAACCTCTACGATTCTGTGATCTTTGAGGACCCTTCCAACCCAAACTGTTCTCTGATTCTCCTAAATAGCATCACCTGCTGCCACTGTCAGAAACAGAATGATGGGCTAGATGGATCGTTGATTACTGCAATAGGAACATGCAAAATGTTGCAGCAGCAGAAGGTTCTACACTTCATCAAATGCCTCAGCTCTGCTCCTGTTTTTATTGAAAAAGAAACTAGATAGAAAAGCATGACTATCTGACAATCAGAAAACTCCTCTTGTGAAATCTGATTTTTGTTAAATTTTTGATTTACTGATGCTCTTGAAGCCAGTTTCAAAGCTTATATGACACTAAAACATTGTATAAAATGACATTTGTACCACTGCTTTCTTTTTAGGGGCATTTTTTGTTTTATATCCTGACAACCTGATAAGGAAGATAATGGCAACAGACAATGAGATAAACACTTACTTTGAGACTGGGGCTTTTACTGAAGATGTAACAGGTGCATCTGTGGGTGGCGACATGACTGTGCTGTCTAATGCTTCTCCAGAGCCATTACTCCCTTTTCATCAGTAGGTACCTGACTCTGTTTCATATGCATCTGTTTCATAGGTACACCTCTGCTTAGACATAGGTGTCTCTAAATGGTAGCTTGTTACGGAACATTCATCTTCCATTAACACTGAGAACAAAGGCTCCACTTCCTTCCATACCACACAACTGAAATTAACCCAGATGCCTGCAGAGCAACATTTAAAGATGGCTTACCTTCTTGTGAGTTAGAATTTATTTCAGACTCAGGAAAACAAGCAATATCTGTTAACATTTCTATAATAACATAAAGTGAGAATTGTCACTTCTCAGGATGCTTAGAAATATGGATAGTAATGGGTAGGATGCTTGGAAATGTGGATGATAACAGGCTAGCAATGGTTCTACTCAACATTAATGGCAGGAGCCATCCACCTCCTTAATGCGGTTTGTTTCAAGTTCACATCCAAGCTCATAATTGCTATAAAACCAAAATTCCACCAGTGAACTTATTGATGGGTTCACTTCAGGAATCACCAGAAAATCATTGATTCATAGTGCTCTTGGTAGTTAAAAAGTTGGAACTTTTCTCTGACCTTGGGTAGGGAGAAATATCATGACTTTCAGTCAAACAAACCTAACTGAGAAGCTGCACTTTTACTGCTGAATTACTCAAACCATAGCTGTGTCTGAAGTGTACAGACTGAAATTGAAAGGTAACTGTGGGAGGGGAAGGGTGCATCTGTTTTAAAATGCATTTAAAATGTCACTGTTATTGTAACAACATTTAGTGAAGGGTTTTACATGCTAACTTCAATTTCTTTTTCTACTTTCAGATGGTTTCTTAAAGGGTATTCTAATCCTGTTGACTTTGCATACAAAACTGAATCTAAATCCATCAGTAAAATTGGTAAGAAACTCCATTTAAACATCAGCATTGAAAAAACCACAAATTCATTCTATGCTTTTGTTAAGACAGACTCTAAAGGGTTCAATAAGTTCTTTCTATTGTATTAGGATGGGAAAGCAGCTTTCAAATTTACACTGCAGTAAAATTAGTGAGCCCATAAATCTCTGCGTAAGTTGAGTTAAACTCTAAAGGCTTATCTCTCCCTCTTTCCTCCTAAATACTGTATGAAGTAGATGCAAAGAGCAGTGAAGAGAAATTAATTGAGGATGCTTCTGTAGATCTGATGACAAACTTTAAAAGAAGAAAATGCACCAATGGTAATTAGTATGGATCTTGCACATTTGTATTGCTTTATCTAATACTGTCAGAGAAATAAAACTTCTACAGATGTTCTAAGGTTAAACATGGCTTACTTCTTACCATATGTGTCTGTATTAATACTGTATTGACTGGTATATAACTGCATATTTATCAATAGTGATTTTATCAGTTAATATCTTTACCCTGACCCATGTTCAGAGTCCTTTATAAGAGGGAAAGTAGGGACTTAAAATCTTTTTTTTTGTTGGTTTATGATGGAATTTGCTAGAATTTTGAAAATATTTTAGTTTGCTTTCTAATAGCTGGGAAATGAGGATTCTCATCTTGTTATTTACAATTCTAATTGCTCAAACCAATTCAGTTTGGATGCTTTAAATCTTGTCACATCAGATGTGAAGCTCAAATTCCAAGAACGCCTTTTGCCAAGTATGTTCTTCTGCTGAGTCTCTATTCTATTAAGTTTATTTTTATTGTTAAATTACTTTATTTGCAAATATTATTTATTTCTTTATTGCACAGCAATGGGATCCTGTCTAGCTGTGGTGAATTATGAAAGTATTGTGCCAGAAGAGATCAGTTTCCAGGAAGGGGACAAAATTGAGATCCTTAGCTATTTCATTGAATGCATGGAATGGTTTCTTGGAAGACATGTGTTTACTGGCCAAATAGGTTTTGCAAAGACAAGTCATGTTAAACTGGATTTATCTAGAAATAAGTAAGTGATATGTATTTAACTCCTAAACAAAAAGACTTAGCTTCCTGAGATTTAAACTACTGACTGTTAAACTCAGGGCTGGCTTTTTGGTGGGTTTTTTTTTTTACTGAGAATTGTAGTGTGTATCCATGAAAACAAATGAAACGTGAAGTCTGCTTAAACATTGGAAAATACTATCAGCCTGTATCTGAGTTTCTTACTAGGGGAAAAAAGGTTGCTGTATCTCTCATATCAGTCTGTTCTTTGGATCACGAGATCCAAGAATTTTTACTCTTGTAGATGGTTCCATTTTTGCTGGTCTCTCAAGATCTATGTTAAAGTATTCACATTTGGTTTTTGCTAGTACCCACAATTACAGGCCTTACCTTGCTTCAGATGGGGCTCATCTTAAAAATAATTGCTCGTGATGCAGGCAGAAACATGCAAAAATGCACCTGTAAAAAGTGCATTTCAGCATGCATTGGCACCATGCAAATAGGATGCTCTTACTAACGATGTCTGGACTGTCTGCATGCTGAAACAAGGAGTTCGTAAATGTTGTTTGGAAGGCCATTTGATGTGTAACTTTAAGGTTATACTAGAAAAATCAATACCATAGTGTCCTTGAAGATTTGTGCTTTTAATAAATTCTTTCTTAAAATGCTATGCCGTGACCCAGACTCTGATATGGCAGAAACTGTTAGCTGCAAGCATAGCTACTGTCAGTTTGCATGTTTATAAATGACTGATGCTGATTTTGAACACAACAGGACCTACAATGTAAAGGCCTGTATGAGTTTCTCTAACCAGCTCCAATTTGACTTGATGCAGTGAGCTCCTTGAGCCACATCTGCTCTCAGACACCTTCAAAGTTGCTCTTTTCTTTGTTAGACCACAAGACCTGGATTTGCTTGAAGCAGAAGAGCTATCTTTTTTTTCAAAAGAAAAAAGTTTGGAAGAAGTGGTACATTTGTTGAAACAAACCTCCATCACAGATGTTTGCTCTGTTTACAGAATAGGTAAGTATGAGCTTTTTACACATTTTTACAGCACAAGATCACAGAATCACAGAATATTAGAGGTTGGAAGGGACCTCGAAAGATTATCTAGTCCAACAACCCTGCCAAGGCAGGACCACCTAGAGTACATATGCAGTTCCTATATGCCTGTTATAACTGATTTTTTTTTTACTTGATGAGATTCTAGCCTTTACACCTACTTTGAAATATCTTGGTGTTCAGTTTGATCATAGATACGGCGTGTCAAAATCCTTTATATCATCTCTGCTACTTTTCTGCTGATGCAAAACTTTTCCCAGCAGAGCATTTATAAATCATCTTTTGTCCTTTTTTTGAGTGAATCAAAACAGCAGGGTTTTAAAAACTGTTTCAAATGTTAGAGTGCTGCGTTATGAAACGCAGTATGTTCACCCACATACTGCTGGCTTTTTATTCATCTTAAGAAACGTGGCGTAATTATTGACAGCTAATGCAAACAAACCTCTTTGCTCGATTTAACTTTCAAAGGTATCAAAATGGTTGGAGATTACGAGAAATTTCTTCTTGGAAAGGGTGGTTGAGCAGTGGAACAGGTTGCCCAGGGAGGTGGTGGAGTCACCGTCCCTGCGGGTGTTTAAGGAAAGGTTGGATGTGGTACTTAGGGACATGGTTTAGTGGGTAATAGGTGGTGGGGGGATGGTTGGACTGGATGATCCTTGAGGTCTCTTCCAACCTTAACGATTCTATGATTCTAAAATAGTGAAATCTATTCAAGCAAAGAAAAAAAATATACTTTTAGCTACATTACCTCAGACATAGCTGTTATTTCTCTGAAGTGCTTGTGCTTTACATAAACTAATTGGGATAATTGGGGTTTCACCTTTACAGACTTAGTGTAAGGTAGTGTAATGTAACTGTCCTGCTGAACTGGAGCAGCAATTTCTTATCCTGCCACAGGCTGTCCTGTGGTGATGCATCTGCTTGTCAAATATCTAACCAATTTATCTCCATTAGTGCCATCCTAAGACAGGCCTGTAGGCTCCAACTTGAAAGGGGCCAGTGTGTCGGTTTGACTTGGGTGCATCGGTTTAACTCCGCACATCAGCCTGTGTGCGAACAATAACTAAGGCATGTCAGACCTGAGGAGCTAAATGCAACTCATGTGCAAAATGACTCCACATCTTGCCTTCCTCGCTCAAATGAAAAGTCTGGGAACAAAATCTCAGATATCTATTGGGCACTAAAACAATCTCAGGGGTTTCATGGGCATGCTGCTATTTTTTCCTGTGTCACGGTTTTACCACATCTCACTTCCTCCCTAATCTTTACAAGTGCCAACTTCTTTTCACATCTTCCTCAGCTAATAGCCCCACATTTTTTCTCTTAGTCTGCACAATTGATCAGCATAACTTGACTTACCCAGAGCGAGTGTCTTCAATGTTCACGAGATATTTTGGTGTGTGATCTGAGTAAATGGGTCTTTGATTCTTTCCATCTACATCAATCTAATGAGAAGTATTTACCCGTGAGCACTTCCCCAATTAGATATTCAGAGCATTAAGTTACAACTGTTGTAAACATCTGTGGCATTTGTCCACCAAAGTCAGGAAAGCATTTAAAGAAAGGATATTCAGAAGTAAATGGTCAGTGAGAGGTCACTCTTAAAGGCTAGTAAAATAGTTTCCCATCATCTTAGATAGACCTAGTTCTGTGAGCTTCTGCTTTTAGAGATCCTTCAGACTCAGTGCCACTTCTATTGCATCTAGTGTATGGAAAAAAATGAATATAACCCTGAAATGCAGCATGACAACTGAAGTACCTTGAGAAATACCTTCTACACAAAATAGTTAATTCTTAAATGTTCTACACATGTGCTATGTTAAACATTCAAACCTAGACTTATAGAAGTAATGTCTATAGAATTTATACACCTTTTAATAGAAAAGATAGATACAGGGATTTTTATCTGCGTGTTATTGGAATGGCCACAAAAATCTGATGCGTAGTTACGCAAACTACCCTAAAGAATTATTTCCCTCCCACCCCTGGAGTGATGCTAAAACTTATTTCAGTAATATTAAGGACTTTTGTTATTGCATTTTGGGGGCAGGTTCTGAGGAATGGTTGTGCCTACGCTGCCCACTTGCATTCTAATGCAGCAGTGATGCATCATCCCTCATGCAGAACAGGTTGGCTTTCATTCCAACTGCAATCTGCAGATGCCTCCCTGCCTGACCGAGCAGTGGTAGGTACGTGATGATAACCATGTAGAAAGCAGTGAATTGTATCGGCAGGAGGGCAAGTCCCTTGTAACCGTTAGCTCTGGGTCAGACTTCGAAATTTCTTCTGCTTTTTCAGAACACATCCCATTCTTCTGACATAAAGAATTCTGAACTGAAAAATAGCCTTATTTGAGAATATTTAAGACTGAAAAAAACTAAGATCATAACTAACATGATGTTTTTTCTTTTTTACAGACCAATTAGAAGAACCAGAATTTCAGAAAGCTCATGAATGTGGTAATAATATGCATACAATTTTTACAAAAAGTTAATGACTTCTGATATTTTTGGTATCTTTGGCAGCTTTTCTCCTTCTAATGCATCTTCACATTCTAACTTTATTCTCTCCTTGTTTGCTTTCTGAGGCTTTGCTGTAACTCCTTCTCACTAGGTTTTGCTGTAAGGCATCGACGGTTTTCACTGGTGTCGGACGTCTGTCTGGGACCTTGCTATCCAATTGCAAACTGTATGACTTATTTTTACTGCTGTGACACACATACGCATCACCCGCTGAACCTCCCACATTGTTTAACAGGGCAAAATGTTGTTTATGGGGCACCTGGCAAGTGCTGACTTTGAATTCCAGCATATTTCCATCTGCTAGAAAACTTCATCCCATAAATATATTTTCCAGAGGAGATATTTTGATGAGGATGCAGATTTCTCTTTGGCATTTAGTTGCTAAGCTGTCACTATCATTACTGGCATTGTACTACATATTTCTAAATACCAATTTTTGTATTTATGATTCTGCTGAATGGCTTCAGATTCTAAGGAAACTGAGTTCTAAATCTGCAACTTGAATAAGCTGCTGCTGATATGCAGCTGTAAGCTTTACACTGACTATGACTGCAAACCACATCCTTAGTCCCTGCCCTATGGCCTTGGCTGGGTAACAGTGGGAGGACTAAAGAAATGATAGCATGTTTGTCTTTGAATATCTCACAGATACAGAAAGTGTTGGTATGAGAGGATTTAGATTAATGACAACGTCAGTCACCACAAACTTGGTAATGTTGAGAAAGTTAATCTGTGCCAGGAGACAATCAGGGTTGGTATCTGAAAGAGGAAATCTTATGTGTTATGTAGGCACAGCTGGGGACACAGAGATAATGTGGACAAAAGAATGGGACCTTTGCAGGGACCCTCACAGCACCCACACAAGACTCCAACGACTCAAGTAGCTCAGCTGTACCCCCTTGGCTAATGTGCCTTAGCTTTCTGTCAGGACACAGGCACACCCTCACTCAACTTGCATGCTCAGTCACAGTTCCCTTAGACCTTAAGTCAGTCCAGTATCTGTGCCCTGACTTTGGGCCCTTTATCCTGCCTCCAGTTCAGAACTTGGGTGTCTCTAGACTCTGGTCTTCTGTTTACCAACTAGTATGCATTGAAATTCCTTGGCAGATTGCTCTTGCTCGTAGACACACAGAGAGAACAGAGAATATATGCCCAGAGTGTACTTTTTGAGTATACACTCAGGCACAAACCAGTCTTTCTGCTGGACTTCAGCTGGGCTAGTGTTGGATCAGACACAGGGCCTGGCTAGGCAAGTGTACTGATCTGCAGTCTACTTACATGTGGCAAGTCCTAGTTATCACCACACCTCCAGCCTTCCATGCTTGTTCCTCCCTGATCCTTCTTGATCTCTCACTTTCCCCACCTTTTGGCTTGTGTCCTAGACATACTGTTAAGAAAGTGCAGTATGCTTTCCTCACAGTGCTTTCTACTGATAAATGTTTTTGTTCTGTCAAAGATCTTTGCGTACATGCACACATGGAGTTGTGATCTGTAACTTATTTTTGAATTTCAGAAACTCCATGTTCACATTCCAGCACAGGATCCGCTAGCAAGAATGGCAAGATAGAAGAATTCCTCAAGAACTTAAAGAATTTGGAGGTCACTCAGGCAGAAGATCCAACTACTGAAGGAAAGGATTCTGCTAGCTCTCCAAATACAGAAATCTTTCTTCCACCTGAAGGACCTTGCTTCCATGTATGTCAAGACGTTGCGGATTCTGACAACCTTGAGTCATTGTTACTCTTCTTAAATAGGAAAGAATATGAGAGAAACTTCAAAAACCTGTATGATTTCTCTTATTCATTTATCAATAGCATGTTTTGTGGGTTTTCAGAAGAAGAACAACTGGTTAGCTTTTTTAGTTTAGCAAGGGAAGCAGCCAAGAAAGCAGGTATGTCCTGGGCACTAGCAAGGCTGTGCTTTCTCTTAGGCAGGCTCAGTGTTAAAAAGCTGAAGTTTTCCCAAGCTCGGGTGTATTTTGAGGAAGCACTGGGAGCAGTAGCTGGAGGGTTTAGTGATTTGTACTTTGTAATTGCTCTTTATACGAATCTCACAGTCATCTACTTGACGCAGAAGAACAAAGAAAAATGTGCTCATGTTTTAGACAAGGCTACATCTCTTCTCATGGGAATTCCTAACTACATTTGCAGCGCTGACCTGGAGTCAGATATTCTAAAGTATGCTCTCAAGAGGACAATTTTGAGCCAGAACAAACATGCAGAGGCAAGGGCGTGCTTTCTACTGGCAAAGCATTATAGTGCACACAAACAGCATGAAGAGGCACTACCATTCTTGGAAAGGTTTCAACTGTTGCTTAATGACTTGGGTTTACAAAACAGCTTATCTAAGAACTGTTATTTCAAACTAGCGGAGTCCTACAATGAAAAGTGTTTGCCGCACATTGTCTTAAGCTGCATAAAGGTCGCCTCTTCCCAGAGCTCCAGTACTTTAATGGATTCCTTGAAAAGGATTGATTTAGTCATCAAAAATGCTCCCAAGCTCTATGGCCTGAGGAAACTCAGACAAATACTCCCACCCCAAATCGCACCTTACCTTACACAAGCACTTTCCTCTGTGTTTACTAGTGAGCAGCAAGGACTATGCAGTACTATATATCTTAGCTTAGCAAAACTGTACAGCCACCACAAACAGTATGGAAAAGCCATTGTTTACATGATGAGAGCACTGGACGCTAATCTTTCTGCTAAGCCAGAGGAAACTATTAACTATTTGGTTTCACTTGCTTGGTTATACATTCTTTACAGGCAATATGATGTGGCTATAGCAATTTTAAATGCTGTTGTAGAGTCTCCAGGGAGCAATCCTCAACAACTAGGCATTGCTTATAACATGCTTGCTATTGCTTTGAAAAGAACAAACAATACAAAAGAGGCTGCTGAGAGCTACTACAAAGCACTGCGTCTTTCAGAAGAGACCAATATGACCCACAACCAAGCTATAGCCCTGGCTAATTTTGGGGCACTCTGCCTGAATGCAGCAGCCAGCAAGCTGGCAGAACATTATTATATCAGGGCAGTGAAGCTCTTCTCCAAACTTCCAAGCATGGACTGTGGCCTAGACTTTATCCAAGTCCTCCTTCAGTTGGGATGTTACTACGTTGGTGGAACTCAAAGAGAAAAAGGAAGGCTTTATTATGAATGGGCTTTTCTAGTTGCAATGGAGACAAGTCATCTGGAAAGTAAGTGTATTTTTTTTTCTTTCAAAGTTACAAAATGCACCCTGTTTGGGAATATTTGTTATAGGTATGTTATAGTTGTTCCTTAAATAACACTTTATGTCCAGTTATGTGGCAGCTATTAAAGTGATTGAAGTCTTTGCTTTGGCCCATAATGGAGGAGAAATACATGCGTGTTGGCTTGCTCTTCTGGTGGTATTTAGGTTTGTCAGAAATTACAAAGAAAATGAAATTTTAAGGGAAAAAACAAGTAACTGAATCAGTAAAAGTCTAGAGATTATGTTCAATAACATTTGCAATAGCTATGATATCATTGGTAGTACAAACAGCACCAGACTTGAGTTTAAAGGCATAAAAACAATCAGTAGTCTCAATTACTTTTGCATAAATTACTACTATTTAGAAGACCTCTGCTTTATTTATTCTTGCTACCATGATTAAAGCAGCTTATATTGGTAAGGTGACTGTTTTATTTTGGAGATCAAGTCTGAAGTAACCTCTAGCCTTTTTGTTAACTTTGTGGGTGAAGAAAATGGCAGTGGAATCTTCTTCTTGTGACATTTATATCGTTATTCACTGACTGCTGAATTTCTAAAACAGTAAGAATGAATTATTTTAAAAACTATTTAAACTTTCTTTTAAAATAGAGATCCATGTTAGTATTTCCAATCCATTCTCCTAGGTCAACTACAAGCAATTGAACTGTTGTGTCAGTTCTACAGTACAGTTGTTCCCAATGAGGCTCAGTGTGTCATCTACAACGAATATCAACTATCTTTAGCCAGAAAGATGTCTAACAAAGTTCTGGAGGGACAAATTCTGGAAACCATTAGTCAGCTTTATTTGTCTTTAGGAACAGAAAGGTAAGACATGCTGAATGACTTTGCTTTTATTCTGACTGTAACTTTTGTCATGCTAAAGGATCTCAATTTTTGCAACAGCTGAATGATTTTTTTCACTTTGCTTTGCCAATACACTTTATTAGAACTGAAGGGTCCAGTGCTAGTGGAGACTTCTCTTGTGTTTAAGTGACTATCATCTCTCAAGTGAGACAAGCTGTTCAGCATGGATTAGCTCCACTTCAAGAGCCAAAGTATTCTTAAAATCTATGTAAATATGCTTAAAAATTGTGTTAATCAACTCTTCATGACTCTTATAGCTGTGGGGTTATTGCTGGCAGGTAACTTGTTTGTGATCGTACCCTTTTTACAAGCCACTTTTTCATTTGAAATAAAATGGCATATTCCAAACAAATCGGGTATCAAATTGTCTCTATAAGTGTTTCTCTTTGAGGAAATGTTGTGGGGTTTGGTGTGTTTTTTTTTAAAAACTTACAGAAACACAAAGACTGCAGAACTGTATAGTATCAGTCTCATCACTTTCTATACTGCTCTTATTTTCAGAATACCAATGCTTTTGCTTTGCGTTATTGAAAAAACAGACTGCACAAATCAATTTATAGTAACTAACAGGTGCTGGGGAAATTTAGAGGTTTCTCTAGGCTGTTTTTAAAGTGTGGGGTTTTTTTAAGGCAGCTTTCTCTGAATTTTTTTTTAGATTTTTTCTTACTATATTTCACTTCAGGGAGTCACTTTAGATTCAGGTATTTTCCAGCATACCTAAGGATGGAAAAAAATCCCCAGTTTTGGAATGAGTAGATGCTTACTTTAGTTTTAAGTGGCTGCTGTTCAAGCATGTAACTTTCCTAATGTCTCACCTAATTTATTTTGCTTTGTCCACTGCTATTTAATGATATAGTTGGTGAAAATTCTTTGGAGAGGCTGATGACAAAGGAGTTGTTAGTTAAGATTTCAAACTACCTGGAATTTGCAGGATCTAACTAGCTGGAGAAGCTGCTGCTTTGTGTGCACATACTACATAAAATGTATGTATCCTGGGAGCTTCCCAATGGAAAATGTGACTGCTCTTCTGAGAGCACAGTGCTCTTACATTTATAGAAAATTGCACTGGCAGTGATCTGATAATTTAGGTGCTTCTAGAACTGATCATTTGATTTTCTACACATGCCAATTAGTTTGAACTGTGTTTAAGTCTCAGGGCTAGGTAATATTTAGGAAAAATGTTTACAGACAAAATTTTTTAAGGTTTGTAGGAAAAAGCCATAAATTACAATGAAGATAAGGGGCTAAAGATGAAGAAAGTTTGGGGGTGTGTTTTCCACCTGTCACTAGCATGAGGTGTCAGGGAAAGACAACTAAACTAAACTATCCTGAAATAACATAATGCGATAACAATCTAACAGGAAACAGATTGAACTAAAAAAGGAAGAGGAAAAAGACAAAATTTGTTAGTGGAATATAACTGAGAAATTGTAATTGTGTATTCAAAAGAGGAAACATTGTTTTTTACATTAACATAAAGCTGTTTAATTATGAAGAAAATATTCCCAATTCTGAAGAGCTTCTCAGTAATTAGCAGTTTTCCCCTGTTTCAGGGCTTACAGGTCAGCTCTGGAATACACCAAAAGAAGCCTTGGAATATTTATAGATCTCCAGAAAAAAGAGAAAGAGGCCTACGCTTGGCTACGAGCAGGCAAGATATATTACATTCTGAGGCAGAATGAGCTTGTGGATCTTTATATTCAGGTATGTTGTCAACATGGTGCAGGTGGCATGGTAAGAGCATAATTCACTATAATGATCCTGGAGATTTTGCTAACTGATGTTCTGAACGTATAGTAACACCATTCATGTAATGCTTCAGAAAATGCTGAGGTTTTCAGTTCTTGTGGTGCTCCATTTTAATTTGTTGCTTGGCTTTGGAAGGATTTGGGCAGTGACCTTTCCCAGTGCCTGCTCCATTTTAAATTGTGTATTTCTTCATCTACCAGCTCTACAGCACCACAGCGATCGAACCGCGTATGTGTGCTGCATGCTGGTGGATAACAGCTAATAATCATCTTGGTATGCTGGCTGGTGGGGCAGTTCCCCAGGAAAAGGGAGTAGCTTTTTCAGGAAGCGTTTCCAAAGCAGCTACAGCTTTCCCTCTGTGGCCATGCCCAGCACGGCACCGAGCCTGCTGGAGCTGCTGCCGCTGCCTTTGCAACAGCGAGACGGGAGGCACGTGGCTTGTGCTCCTCGGACTCCCCCCAACCAACTGGGACCTGCTGCTGCTTCTGCTGCTGTGCTAACACGGACTGAAAGATGACCTCAAACAGGGATCTAGCCCTCGTGGCTACTGAAACTGGATGATCAGAAGTATTTCTCAGAGCTGCATGTGTTTTAAATGTACCCAGACACAATATATGGGAGACTAATATTGTTTTTTTTCCTCTCAGGTTAGATTTTTGAATACCTACCAGAAAAACTGAATAAATATGCTTACAGGAAGGGTGTTATGGCCTGTTATTTCTCTTTCTTTTACTGCATCGTTTCAGCTGATAGCCCCCAAGGCAGTTACCTAGTGGCAAAAAAGCCAAACCAGCACGTGGGATGACTCCAAGAGGAGTGGGTCAGGGACATGCATGTGTGTTTCCATACTGTGCATGTAGGGAACCTGGTATTTGGAGCAGAGCCAGCGTCTGTCCATGAGGAAAGTCTGAAAGCAGGAATCTGCCCACTAAAGCATTGACCTCCGCCAGTAATTTGTGTCCAGTCATATCTTAAATTGCATGTAAAACAACTTCCAAAACTGTCATGCAACAGAGTCCTTAGGTGCCTGAAGCCGAAAGAGGCTGAAAAGGATTGCTGCCTTGCTGGACTTGTATTAATTGAATGCAAGCTAAACATTTCAAAACCAAAGCAGGATTATTCAACTTGCTCCATGTGTGAGTCCCCTTTCTCACTACTACTTATCCTATCAATAACTGAGTATCCTCGCTTTGGGAAAGATGTATGCTGCCTTTCATGAAGTCCTTTTTATGAGCATGGTATATAGTTATTTCAGAATAACAAGATAGTGGAGCTGCAGAATTCACTTCAAAGCCTTTTAAATCTGCACTGTTAGCAATATCGAATTTGCAACTAGAATTTACTCCTATACATGCAATTTAATTCGAATTTAATATGTTGCAGCATCAAACTTACTACTGCTTGAGTGCTGTGTGCTGACAAAGGTCGCAGGGTACTATTGCCTAAAAAAGGGAGACCATAACACTACGTACCCAGGTCCTTATGTTCCTTCTTCAGCAACTGCCACTGGCCTGCTCAAAACCAGGGTACCAAAAAGACAGAGCAAGGTCTCATATAGCCTTTCCCATCTTAGAATGAGAAGCCTTAACAAGATCTTCTTTCAATTGCTAATATTTATGATTATTTTTTTTACCAAGAAGTAATGAAGTTCGTTCTTTCTTTCCCCATTCCTTGTTTTGTTTTCAGGTTGCTCAGGATGCTGCTCTTTGCACGGGAGATCCAAATTTAGGAATGGAATTGTTTGAAGCTGCTGGAGACATATTTTTCAATGGTACTTGGGAAAAGGAGAAAGCAGTGACTTTCTACAGGGTTTGTGCAGTTTTACTACTGCATTGATAGTTATGTTCCACCCCACCCCCCCGTCCCAGTAGGTGTTCTACAAATGCTGACCCAAAGCCTGCTCCTCTCAGTTTGTAACCTATTGCGGCTGAATACTTTGTCCTGGTGTGAACAGATTTCACCTGTTGCAACTCCTGGGTGTAAGATATGCCTTATGCAAAGAGCAAGATAAACCCAGAAACTGCTTAACATGACATAAATGAAAGCCTGTCAGTGCACATCTTGGAGTTCAGCAGTACTGAAGCTGTTTTTTATGCATTTCAGGACAGGGCTCTTCCACTTGCTGTCAAGATTGGCAACAAAACCACTGAACTCAGACTCTGCAATAAACTGGTGGAATTGCTGGTGAACCTGAAGGATTATGAGGAAAGTCTGGAGTATGCAAGAGCATCTCTTATGCTCAGTGTAAGTTTAGGTAAGACCAATTTCAATTACAGCTGAATATTACTGATATCTCCAAAACAAGGCAGAATTCTAAAAGCTTTCTTGCTTTGAATTCAGTTAGGTTTCTTGCCAGGATTTCATAATCATACCACTATTGCTATTTTTGCTTCTATTCAAGACCGAACGACTTTGTTGCTGTCTCTTCTAACTCCAAGCTCATATGGAAAATCTTTGGTAGAGCACAGAATTAAACCTGGGATTCCAATTCCCAATTCAGTGTTCTCGTAGCTAAGCTATAAAACTAATGAATAATATTGTCCCAATAGGCTTTTGAGTGTCATTTCTTTCAGATTTGCTCGTAGCTTTGGTGAACTGACATAGGAAAAAGTAGTTGAAAATGGTGGGGCTAGTTTCCAAAATTACTACTCTCTGAATTTGAGAGCTGTTCAACTGATGAAGAACCCTCTCATCCCTCCATACATGTACAGACAAGTCACTTTGATCAGTCTGAAAATCATCTTTCTGTCATAACTTGTTATGTAAAGTATGTACTGGGAGGGGCAAGGGAGTTTTTAATCCCATTAGCTACTATACTTTCAAAATCAATTTCTATTCCTTGTAAGTATGTGTATGGTGTGTGTATCTATGCTCAAGAGATGAATATAGTTACTAAGAAATTCCCAGACACTGTCAAATACTACACTGGGACATTCAGGAATTCTGTGAGATTTTTCTTAAGGGACAAAAAAACCCCAAACAAACCATAGATGTATTCTGGTTTGAGACAATTTGACTACTTTGACTCTTTTGGCTTTATCCTGACTCATACATTATCTCATTAGGAAATCAGCTGAATGAACGAATAGCTTACCATCGGCTGGCTACCATCCATCATCATTTGGGTCACTGTGAACTAGCTGAACACTTTTATTTAAAGGCCTTGTCTCTCTGTTCCTCTCCTCTGGAGTTTGAGGAGGAAACGCTGTATTACGTCAAGGTGTACTTGATCTTAGGAGACATCATATTCTATGACCTTAAGGTAAGAAATACCAAAACTGCTGTGGAAAATCATTACATTGAGTAATGTTTCATAACATCAAGTTTCACCACTTTCTAGTTTTATGCATTTAGAATGTAAGTAATAAAGTAGGAAAACCTACTGAAGTTCTGAATCTGTTATTCTTGTTTGATACCTAATAAACTGAGTTTGAATGTCCTTTTACACTGGTTGTACTATAGAGGGTACTATCTTTGTGCCTCTTATTTCAGGATCCCTTTGATGCAGCAGGCTATTATCAATTAGCACTTGCTGCTGCCATGGACTTGGGCAATAAAAAAGCTCAACTGAAGATTTACACAAGACTTGCAATCATCTACCATAACTTCCTTGTGGATCGGGAAATGTCTCTGTTCTTCTATCAGAAGGCAAGGACCTTTGCAACAGAGCTGAACGTTAGGAGAATAAATCTAGCTCCTGATCAGTGTTATAAGAGTTCATAAGCATCTTTGCAAAATATGGTCTAACAGCTACAGAAGTACCTAGAGCAATATTGTACTGGCTCTGTAGAAGGATGCAGAAAGCATTCAAGGTCTCATTATGTAAGCTGGAGGTCAGTGTCCCAGACTAAATTACCAGTTTATATGACAATGAACTAAATTTTATTGTCTCCCAAGATATACAGCCTTGTACTTGTTTAAGCATCAACCTATGAACTAAAACCCAACAGTCTTTTTTAACTAAATTATTCTTTGCTATCTGTTTTTGCCTGGCTGGATAATGGAAAATGATCAATGCATAGATGCAATGAAAAATATTTAATAAAGTGTTATAGAGAAGAAACACTCAAATTGTGGCTTTCTTTGACCTATTTCTTGTGTGACCTAGCTCATCAAGTATTTGTGATGTCAAAAATACTTGCACAAATGTCAGGTGGGGTATTTGAGAATTGGTTTGAGTCAGTTCCCCAGGCATCACCCCTCATTTCCAATCAAATTCATTGACTCAGTACTTAGTTGAGTGTTTTCAGGAATTAAAGATAAATACTTACGTACATGCTGTAATAACTAACTGGTTTATAGAACTGAAATCCCTGTAAGTTAGTTTTGTGGATTTCAGTAGTCATGTGAAGGCCCTCTTTTCAAAGATAAATTATCAGGTTTTTTAACTGATCCTTTTTAGAACTGTCAGTATTGTCTGCAATGACTTACAATCATACAATGTTCAAGGCTGGAAAAAGATCTGTAGGATCATCAAGCCCAAGTGTCAACCCAACACCACACTGTCTACCTAGAGCATGTCCCAAAGTGCCATATCTACATGTTTGTTTTAGAACCTCCAGGGTGGTAACCCTACCACCTCTCTGGGCACTGCCTGACCACTCTTTTGATGAAGAAATTTTTCCTAATATCCAATCTAAACGTTCTCTGGAGTAATTTTAGGCCATTTCCTCTTGTTCTATCACTTCTTGCTTGGGAGAAGAGACCAACACCTGCCTGGCTACAACCTCCTTTCAGACAGTTTAGAGAGAGCAAGAAAATTTCCCCTGAGCCTCCTCTTCTCCAGACTAAGCCCTAGTTCCCTCAGCTGTTCCTCATCAGACTTGTGTTCCAGACACTTATCAGCTTTGTTGCCCTTCTCTGGACACGCTCCAGCACCTCAATGTCTTTCTTGTATTGAGGGGCCCAAAACTGAACACAGCACTTGAGATGTGGCCTCTCCAGAGCAGGGGATGGGGGAAATGATCACTACCCTGCTTGTGATGGCTACCTAATATAAGTCAGGATGCTGTTAGCTACCTGGGTACACTGCTGGCTCATGTTCAGCTGGCTGTCAACCAGCACCCCCAGGTCCTTTTCCTCTGCACAGCTTTCCAGCCACCCTGGCCCAAGCCTGTAGCGTTGCCTGAGGTTGTTGTGACCCAAATTCAGGACCTGATACTTGGACTTGTTGAACCTCATACAGTTGGCCTTGGCCCATGGATCCAGACTGTCCAGATCCCTCCATAGAGTCTTCTTGTCCTCAAGCAGATCAACATTCCTGCTCAACTTGGTGTCATCTGCAAACTTACTGAGGGCGCGCTCCATCCCCTCATCCAGATCATTGATAAAGATATGAAAGAATTGGCTCCAAGACTGAGCTCTGGGGAACACCACTTGTGACTGGCCACCATCTGGACTTATTACAACATTTCCTACCATCTTACATGTAGCTACATTATGTTGAGAGAAATGTGCTACTTTGCTTTAGTTACAAAATTCTAGATGTTTAATTTTGATAACTCTAAATACTTGTGCCGTAAAATGTTTTCATATCAAGGCTATGGTAGAAAAGACATACTGGATCACACTGTCTATTTTGAGAAGGAATGTTAATGTTTTACTTCAAGTCTGATAATCTTGCAATGAAATATTCAGATATATTTTGAAATTATGCCTTTTCATTCTCTATAACAAATTTGTACAGAAACTGCTAGTTTATTTTTAAGACACATTACAAAGAATAGAAGTGTCTTCGAACAATGCACGTGTCCTGGTTTCAGCTAAGAGAGAGTTAATTTTCTTCAAGAAAGGGTTAGCTGGTTAAAAATGATGAATATGATAGTGCCTTGCTTGTAAATATGCAGCATCATTAACTAATCTCCACATCTGCTTTTAAAAAATAAAAAAACCCTTCGTGTTGGGTAGTGTATCAGACCTCTAATATCTTGACTGTAGAATGTGTGTACTGCTCAAAGCAATTCTATGCATAATTTTTATTATTTTGTGGGGGACACTCACAATTGGACTTGAACTAAGCATTAAAGTTCAAAGTTTCTGTTCAGGTGCCTTAGCAACTTACCTTGAAGACTGAGATTCTGACGGGCGTAATATTGTCCCTCTAAGCATGGAAATTAATTATCCCATATTTTCTTCATTGTCTTGACATGAAAATTCAAAAGTCTTCTATGATCTCTGCAGAGCTGGGAAAATTGTGAATGTTGCTCTCTGTTCATTAACTTGCATTTCAGTGCTTGGCAGTCTATTTTCCATTTCATTTGGCTTTCAGACTAGATAAATTTATAACCTCGCTCTGGTTCTGATTGCTGTAATCTCAGACAATCTCTTTGTATTCTGGGAAAGGAAACTGCACTTCCTAATCTGGAATTCAAACTGCTGACAAGACCTATCTTCTTTCTTGTATTGCTACTTCATCTTGTTGCCCTGATTCCACAGAATTTTTGCTTTCATAGCAATCCGATTCTCCTGCAAACTATGACCCTTTAATGTTAAATTGTGATTTGGCAGTGCGAGGCACACTGAATTTCTTGGGTATTCCCTTTGAGGTACAAGCATGTATCTGGCTTTTGGAAAGGCAGTACCTGAATGCTCTCTCCTTGCTCTGATGACACAGGAATTCTGTGTTTTCCTACTCAGTGTGGTTAAAGTGAATCATAGGCATGGGATTTGAAAGAACTGCATTCTTATTAGATACATAAATGGCATTTTAGGGTTTTTTAAAACTGTTTCAAAACCTTTTAGACCTTTAAATACATCTTTTTCTCCAGGAAGTACAACATTATTTTATGATTCTGCAATAACAAATGCATTGCATTTAGACAGCAAAGCTGGAACTTGCAAACTCTGGGAGGACCTGTATCTGGGCTAAATGAAGGATTTAACTTTTAAGTTCTGTTCCCTTTTATCAGGACTGGTAAGAATCATTTTCCCTTCAGAGGGCATCTGTTAGCAGGCCCCACTCTCTTTAGCATTCAGGTAATGGTCCACTGTCCACAATGTAGAATTCTATAGGTGGTAGAGATGAATGTTACCTAGTGTGCTTCCTGCTGCAAGTCTTTAGAAATGAAAGTCTGATCACTTGAAATATAAAACTCTGTTTTCCCATAGCTGTTATGTAAATTATCAATTTTGGCTAGATAACTAGTAGAACATTCTTCTAGTCTAATGAAGCAAAAAAGCAGAACAGGATGGAGTCTAGATGCCTCCTAGATATAAAAAGCATACCTCTGCAGAGTCCGTTTGTGAGAAAAGACAGTGAGGGGTGGGATGTTTGAATGATAAATGAAAAAAAACATAGGAAGCAGATGTACATTCAGAGGGCTTCTACCCAGAACTACTCATATAGCTAGTCAGTAGCGAAAGTCTGATACTCTTAATGAGCCAAAAAAGCCCTGCTGAGCTGTTAAAAGCTCTGCAGGCACTGACACACTGTAGGTATTTCTGCTTGATTTGGAATAACAAGGTTCTGCTTCCAGGAAGGCATGAACTGGTGCCTGTGAGCAGCAACATCTCTAGAACCTTGGCAGATATAGAGCCAGATACTTTTGGTGGTTTCTCAACCAGGAATGACATACATTGCCAGGTGTCACCCCATTTTAAAATGAGTTTACAAAGAAATGCTATTGTGGTATGGAATACATAATTACTGGAAAGGAGTGACCTCAACCCCTGTCTTTCCTCAGCCTGTAGAAGTTCACATTTCCAAAGAGGAAAATATCCTACTCAGCAGGTGAGGAGCCATCTCTCCTGACTAGATAAAAGGGCATGCCAAACTCTGCACGCTGTCTGGGGGTGTGTGGAAGGGAGTGCAGCCCTGTCCTCTCACGGCTAAGGAATTCACTGCATTAAGCACCTGCATCAAGTACAGTCTCTGGAGTGGAAACTGGCACATGGGACTCCTGGTCGTTGGGTATCCAGTAATCTCTTTTTTGCTAGAGTAAGAGCTCCACTGCTTTCTTATGTCCCCATTTTGGCAACTTTGGCCATCTCAGAGAAGTTAAGCCTGCTTCATGTTGTTATTTTCAGGGCCTAATCCATTTGATCTTAACATTTGGGGTTTTTTTTGCAGGACCAAGCTATAGTTTGCCAGTCGAGAGAGCCTCTAGCCACGCGGTGGCACTCTCTAGCTTTGCATCAGGGGTCTCCAATCCAGAAGCTTAAGGAAGGAATTCAGAAACCTGAAAAAGTAGCACACTGTTCCTCCATTACCCTTTCTTTCCAACTAAAATCTAACACCTCTATAAAAAAACCAACCCCAAAAGCTGCTCAAAAAACCCTTTCAAAAATGATGCATTCAAAACGATAACCAGGATCCTAGCTAGGGCTTCAAGTCCCTTTACCAGGACAAGAGAAATGCAGATCTTCCCCAGACAAGCACCTGGGTGCTCTGTCACAAAGGAAATATGGTCTAAGAAAGCAGCGGAGCACTTGCAGGGAGCCAAAAGAGTTGGAGATAATAATTCTAAGCTACTTGAAATGCTTAAAGTTCTGATAACTGACTTGTCCACAGATCACCTAGAGAAAGTTGGCTGCTCTAAGGTAGTACACAGCTTTGGTAACAGGAAAACTGGAGAGCAAACACAGGGTACTGTGGTAGAGAATCCCAGTAATGAAGCTAGAGACAGGCACGTGCTGAAAACCGTCGGTGTTAGTTTAAACTGATCAACTTCTGACAGAATAGAATAGAATAGAATCACCAAGGTTGGAAGAGACCTCAAGGATCATCCAGTCCAACTGTCCCCCCCCACACCTATTAACCATTAAACCATGTCCTTCAGTACTGCGTCTAACCTTTCCTTAAATACCTGCAGGGATGGTGACTCCACCATGTCCCTGGGCAACCCGTTCCAATGCCCGACCACCCTTTCCGAGAAGAAATTTCT